>CM059223.1:19827637-20261963 GCA_030347435.1 Clarias fuscus
AAAAAAAAAAAAAAACGGTTCTGCACAGACACCACGAGGTCAGACATAAAGGCACAATATGCACTTTTGATAATGTGGCTGAACTTTTGAAGGATTTTGTGTGAGGATTAGAATAACTTGTGCCACTCAAGTGTTGCGAACTTGCAAGCTGCTAATTAATTACATATACATAATGGGTGGAAAAGCTGGGCACCATGACGATATACTGCATCAGCATTATAATAAATTATATCGCCACATTTATTTTTAAGAAACAGCAGATATTAAGTTTTTTTTTAAAAAGTATGTTTAGATAAATTACAAACAGATTAGAAGTACAATGTTTTATAGTGAACAGAATCTTTAAACTGTAAAATATTTCTTTTTTTTTTTTCTCTGACAAATTGTTTTCTAGACACAAGTACATCATTAAACTTCAGTTTTCATATTTACTAATGTTTATTTTTGTCATATCGCCCAGCTCTTCCAATGACGGATTGTCCTTGCCATTTACAACAAGGTTATACTTGAATGTACCTTCTCTAAATGCTCGGTGCAAAGATTAAGTGTTACTAGAGGTTTTGTGAGTAATATTTATCAAATACACACTTAGTAAGACATAACATACTTAGAAACAGTGTTTAAAAGCACAAAAACAGTCAGATACAAGTTTAACATTTTATTAAAAATGCATACAAGAACATGAGCTATATGGCTTGCCAAATGAAACGTTGTACACAATTTCCCAACCAACAAAAGCTTTGAACATTTGTCTGATGTGCAAATTAAAACTCTGCAACCCAGCAAACATGTCAGCGTCATATATCCCTAGCCTGATCATTTAAGACACTCGTGAATTTTTAAGGCTTTAACATTGATCAATCAAACTTCAAGAAAAACATGAGCATCTTCAAATAAATCCAAAGACTAGTGAGATTAGCTCACACACTCCCAAAAGGATTACAGTTCTAATTCTCAGGTCATTAATTTCAATTTCTTTGTCCACTCTTTAATACAATACCATTAAATAAATTCACACCGCAATACACAAATCATTGTAATAGTAAAGCTTGATAGGTAAATACATGTAACTGTATCTTCAGAAATATCGGCACCCTTAAAATAAAAAATAAAAAAAACTTTCTGCATGGAAACAATAACCAGCTACGAGTTATTATATGCATAGTTAAATTATAAACAAAAAAGTGCATTTTTCCTGATAGAATAGTTGTTTCAAAATTATCCTCATTGAACCATTAAAATTAATTAAAAGGTGTCTTGTGACACCTGGTGTGTAAAGAATAGCAGCTTTGAGTTTCTAACAAAGCTGTAAAACTCAGGTAAAAGATCTCGGTTCATTTAATAGAAATCTCAATATAAAAGACATGAGCCTTTCTTCATGTCTTTTGTATTTTTCTTACAAATACGCATACTTTTAATGTACGTTTTAATGTAAGCTTGAGGAATAGTTCTCCAAGCTTCCACTTTTATGGCTCTCACTTTCAGTCCAGTCCTTGTACCTGACCAGTTTCAGAGGAATGTTTGTTTTTTTGCTTGTTAAGTCACACAGTGACCTATGAATCATTCAAGCATAAAAAAAATGTAACTTAAGACATGATCTAGTGAGAAACAGGTGCAGATGATGCCAGATGATCAGGCTGGTGATTAGTATACTGGTGATGCTGAATGCTGAGTGGCTGGAACAGACGAGAGGGGAAATGAGGTTGCTGCTGAGGTTGTTGCATAAACAACTAATTTTTAAATTTAATATGATGAAATGAGAGATGGCTCAAGTCATCTGAACATCTAAAATCTAATGTACGTGTTTAATTATGCTGATTTGGAACTATGTTTGTCTTAGTACCTTGCAAAAAACTCTATCCATAACCAAATAAAAGACCTGGTACAGGCAACCCCGGGTTGGGTTGACACATCCTGGTACTTGGCACAATTGAAGATATATTTTACACACTTTTTTACAACACTTCCAAACGGCTTCTTGTTGTGAAAGTGGCATTGCTGATTGATTTTGTAACATGATATATGTGCAATCCTATAACTGTGATCTTTAGACATTTTAATCCTTCTTTCATCCTCCGGAATGTGAAAGTACACAGCCTGCTCACATCCAATTCTAGACAAGCTTTCAACAGTTTCAGGCATCCAAAACTTTTTGTTGTGACCTTCATTGTGCTTAAGGGCATATATTACTCCTTAAGTATTTTTTAACCATTTGTGCAAGAGCCTTTGTGTTGAGAGATGGTTTGATCTATGGAAATGGATGACAAAATGATGGTAAAATGATCGTTTTTTCGTGTGTGAAACACACATACATGAGCAAGCTAGACTGATTAATAGCTAGAACTATTTTTATTTTACAATTTTATTTTATTTATTTTCAAAAAGGTAGTTCTATTGAGATTTCCCCCCCCCTGAAATTAGTGTGTTTACATGTTCATAATGAATAATTTTTGCTCATTTTTATGAAGGGTGCCAAGGGATGAACCGTAAATTATAAAATGTTCAGTACAAGGTTCAGAGAAACTGAGTGTAGAAAGACTTAAAGAAGTACCATAAATGAAACCATAAATGCATGACCTGATGCATTTATGTTGAGTTGACAGTATAAATCTGTGGAATTTGGGCATGCATAAGATCTGCATAAACAAATCTGCTTCCAACAGTGCAGTTGGAATAATAGTGTGTAACTTCTCAAACCGTTTACAGTCACCTGCTTGACATACAGTGTTGGAATGATACTTAAACACTCCTTCGACTGCTATATCGTTTAACTTAAAGTAAGAATAAAAAAATCTCTGTAGCACAAATGTTAACATAACTGTGCTGATGGTTGTTTTTCAGTCAGTAACACTGACAGGGCTTTTCAAACAAAGGTGATTTTAGCCAAATCAGATGGATTTCCCTTCCTGATATCGTTCACGTGCAGGGAGTTCATTTCTTCAAAGTGAATTACAGTACTAGAACTGCAATGCCACCTAGTGCCAACATGAGAACTACAACCGTTAGGATCTGTATACCAGGGAACAACGTGATGTTGCTACATGAAGAACTGGGCCAGGAGGTTGGCCGCTCCAAGCACGATGAGGAAGATGTGGAAGCAAGCAGAGGGCCAGCGCAATTCACCACTACGTTTTAGGGCCTTGAGATGGACAGCTGAGGGGAAGACAAACACCAGAGCCAGACCGCAGGTGGCCCCCGAGTACCTACACACACACACACACACACACACGTTAGGAAAGTATTATATAGAAGGGGTTCAAAGCCAATCCAGTTTTAGAACAGCATTATCTGCAGTTGGAAGAAATCAGAATGTGTGCCATAGATAGAGACATAACTAACTATATAAATACATTAAAATATATATTTTTTAAAGTGACTAATTGAAACATGCCAAGACCAGACCTGACAAATACAAGTAAGCATTTTGCAAAATAAGCAAGTAAGTAAATTAATAAATGAAAAGAAAAAGGGATATTAAATTCTCATTAAAACAGGTCACTTGGTTATTATTTGACACTATTAGTCAGCCTTTTAACATTACATAGTTTCAGTTCATTCATTTTCTGTTTTCTCTTTGCGTTTTATTGTGCATTTTTATTAATTGTGATGGCGGTTGTGCAGATTTTGCAGATGCTGAGCAAATAAGTCATGAAAAACTGTTCAAAAGGCAGATCCGACCTTTAACAGAAAACACTTTTAGATGATTTTCCATCTGCAATTGCACAACACAGTCGATCTGACATCGTGTGCTTGGAAAATATGCTAACAGTTTTTTTTCTAACGGGGACGAGCCACAGCATACAGTACCTCCCACCTATAGAGCACGAGCTAATATGCTCTTGGACTCCAGATGGCAGCGGAATCACTTGCTTAGACCTGAAAGTTTTCCTGCATCACACTCAGATTTGAGAGCGAACACAGGAAACAATGTTTTCAATGGAACTGGAGGCCTGAATATAAAAGGGTCTTTATGTGTTGTGTTGTTGGAAGAGGTGTTCTTCCTACATCACATGGCAGCTGAAAGCACCTCAAGGAAAAGTGCTATTTTCCACTTGCGTGAGCTCATAGATGCTTTTGTGACTGGCATTGGCAAAGAACTGGCATCCGGAGAGAACATGGACAATTGTTGGTCTCTTGGCTTTCCGAACCAGGCACGGCTCATGGTACTGCAGGGACTTGCAACTTTCCAAAAACAGGATGAGGGCTTCAGATTTTTATTTTCCTCCATTTGTATCAAACATTGGGAAACTTTTATTTTTTCCTCTATCAACAGATACTGTACAAACTTCTGTGTTGATTTTCAGGATCACGCATTTCACACACAATGTTTACGAGAACGACCACAATGAGATCCAAGATACGTCAACTGAAATCATCATTCATAGACATACAGCCATCTTTAAAATGTTTTCACCATTCAAGCGTTTTACAGTACGGCTGCTAACAGTCTCATCAGCATTCTGTGCTTGAAGTCGTTTGTAAATTTCGATTGGTTTTACACCTTTATATCCTTTAACACAAAATTCATCACAAGAACCGATTTGACTTGAACTCCCCTTGAATATTAAATATTGACTCTAAATCCCATCAAGCTTCAGTTGTCAGCATCTCAGGCTCAGATCCCAGAAGTGAGCACCAAACGTGAACATGACCAGCCATGCTCTCAGATACATATTTGCTCAGAACAAATAAAGGATACAAAACAAACAAAGATTAGTGTGATGCATTAAAAGCTTAAAATAAAACTACGTTACAGCTGAGATACAATTTCAATAAATGCTTTTCAACAGAATATGGGTGGAGGCTTTTTGTTTTATTTGAAACACGCTGCAGTCTTCTTCACAGCACTCAATTTTTCATTATTGCAACAGACAGACGAAACCAGAGCATGACCAGCTAATGACTAATGAGACAAAAATTCCAATATATCTGAATATGTTGCATGCATACAAGAAAAATTTTATGTAACGTCGCACGGAATTTCTACTTTTTTATTATATTCACTGTAAAATGCAAGCTAGTCAAAGAAGCAACAAATAAAGGAATGCTGAATTTTAATTTTTATTTAAGGGTATTTATGTATCAATTTATCTGCTTCGGAATCAGATTATAACAGCAAGTTTCTGAAGCTGGTGGCAGAAAACTGCACTATAAATAAAAGATGCAATTCAAATGGATAGCTTTATTAATAGAATCTAAAAATAATGAAAATTATGCACGAAAATATAAAAACTTAAAATCTATTATCTTATGCAAGATAAAAAAAAAAGTATTTAAAAAAAAAAGTGGGAATATTCTTAGCCTGAGTAGTAAAGATAAATTCACACGATATAATATGTGCTATTCACAAACATACACCACAAACATTCTTACAGTATTTACTCAACGCAAAATGACAAAGATGCTCCTGGGTAAGTGTTTCCTCACTACAATCGAATTGATTTCTTATTTGGTATACATGTCTCAGTAAAGTGGAATGATCAATCTTACCTGTTGCGCCACGAGATTAATGTTTATGAGAAAAATATAGAATATTTATTCTAGGTCATGAACTTTTTAAACAAGATAAATGTATTTTATTGCTTTCTGTCCATTTCAATTTGTTTAGAATGAACATTATTTAAAAAGATATATTTTTATCTAAGTTCAACAGACTTTTTTCTTTTTACTTTTATGTCTTATTCTGCCCTGCACAATGTCGATTCTCTATTAGTCGATCTATCTATATGTGTATACATGGCACTGTTATTAAATAATTAATGTTCACACCAGATGCTTAAACAAAATATAAAGTCACACTTTTATCTTACCTGATAATGGAACCAATGTTGGGATAAAACTTGGCCATTAGGACCCCAGCAGCCACAATGAAGATATTTAGGATGAACACATGGAAAAAACTAAAAAAAAAAAAAAAAAAAAAACACAATTATTATGATACTTAACTAAGACATTTTACTTTACATTTCACTGTTGGACACTTACTAATCATCCTATTCCAGGAGACGTTGGGCAGGAGGAATGGTACAACCTGGATGGGTGCCAATCCATCTCAGGGCTCGCACACTACAGCCAGTTTGTAAATGGCAATTAACTTAATCTGCATATCTTTGGACTGTGGGAGGAAACCCGAGTACTCGGAGGAAACCCAACAAGCACGGGGAGAACATGCAAACTTCGCGCAGGCACGCGCGCACACACACGAGGCGGGAATCGAACATTTGACCCTGGAGTTGAAGTCCACAGTGCTAACAGCTACACCACTGTGTCGCCTACTTTTACTATTATTACTCTCAATATATCTTTATGTCTCTTTTACTGCTACTTCTACAGTTAATTTCTACTACATCTATTTATAGCTTATACACCATTTTGCATTAGTTCCACTGAACTGTTCTGTTGTCTAGTCTATTATTGTATTGTGCATTTGCTAAACTTTTTGAACTCCTCTCAAAATGAGCAACTTCACTGCTATATTTTGCACCATGGTCTGGTGAGATTATATTGTGTTCCAATGTGTACAAGCTATAGAAAACAAAACAAAACAACAAAAGCCATGTGACTTGACTTAAGGCATAGGCATAATGACTATAACAAGGTACAATTTCTAAATAGCTGAAATCGAGGAACAAAAAACAAAGTCTTTGTTGCGACCTGACAGAACAAGACTGTAGAAGCATCCGAATAATAATAATCATAATACTCATTTCTACATGTCGCTGTCATTTCTGAACAACACTCCAGGATATTTTCCGTCCTGAACACATAACAGGTTTGAAAAAAAACTTTGTGTAGGTACATTAAGACACCTATGTAGAACTGATTTTAATTAGATTTTCTTCCCAGTATTCAGAGGAAATTCTGTGGAAAATGAATGAAAGATGGGTGAAATGTGGGCTTTTGTTTTAAAGAAACAAAAAAAAGCATCCGCCATTTATCCTTCATTCTAAGGGAGTGTTCAGTGCCATTAAATGCTTTTTTTTTTTTTTAATCTCTGGATCAGCTTACAGCTCAGGGAAAAATAATAAGTGAAAAAAAACAAAAAAAAAACATAAAGCCTGTAGAAACAGGAGTGGCCTACAGGAGTGTGAATTTTGGCTTGTTGCACATAACATCTGCACGCACATACAACAACATATGCTCCTTCTCTGTTTTTGTATCCTGTGTTGGTGTAAACAATCGGTGAAAATGAGACCACAGGCTTTTGTGAATGCAGCAAAGCTGCTTCAAATTTCACACTGTTTAACATTCAGGAACAAAGACCTTAATAATAGGACAGCAATGCACACGTTCTTAATCGGTAGGGATACTGAACTAATATTAGCAGTTTTACAAGCCTTTTATTGGGAATACTGGACAACGATGAATGTCTGACAAACGTTAATTGCTGGAGCGACTTAATGCCTCAGAATTCTAATTCACTGTCCACTAAACCACTTATGTAAACTCGTAGCCATTTTAAGCATTCTAAAATTTGTGTTCTTACTTCAGCTTTTTTTTTTAAATCACAACTGGAATACACATATGCAGAATGTATATGCTTATTTTGATTGTGAACGATGCTAAGAGGTGTTTACATGGCTATCATCCTTCTATTTAGTTCTTTATAAAAAATTAACACTTCTTTCAGTTGAAGAGAAATTTCATTCGGATTGATCTTAATGAGTTTACTCTATTCTGACCAAGAGAGAGCAAGTGTGTATGTGACAGAGAGAGAGAGAGAGAGAGAGAGAGAAAGAGAGAGAAAGTAAAACCTCTTCAATCTTTCATGAACTAACTGTGATTAAACTAAAACAATACTTAGAAGTGTGTTTAACATAATGATGAGGTTGTTATGGCTGTTGCCTCCATTCTTTTCCCTGAATATAAACATTAATTTGACTAATCCAATAACGACACTAATACTTGAGTATTAGTCAAGTAGTATTAGTCAAGTATCTTGAGTTGTACAACAAGTTTTCTCTAGTTTCTGTCTCCCAAGTTGCCTCTTCATGCAAAACATGCCATCCAAGTTTTTTTTCCCCCTTGCGAAAAACACCTAACCCTGGCAGCCGTACAGTCCTACAGTCTGAGGTGACTAGTGTACAGAACCTCAGTGCTATCTGGATGTAGTACGTAAGCCTACACGATAAGTCATCTTACCTGGGGTAGTGATCACCAAACAGATGACCCATGATCTGCACCCGAACCAGGTAACCCAGCAGCGGGTAGACGGTGGTCATTTGGAACAGCAGAAAAGCTCGAGCCACAAAGACCATAATGTCACTGCTGGGAAAGTTATCCAGAAAGTTCTGCATAAAAGCAAGGGTGAAAGATCAGCTTTAGAATTAATGGTTAAATGACATGAAAAATCTAGTACAACTAGTACTGTGCAAAAAGTCTTGAGCCTCCTGCCTTTTGTTCATATTTTGCTTGCAAAAAGCCAGACTTTCTTTTTCTCATTTTCAGTCCAGTCCCTGAGCAATTTGAGCAATGCTTCTGTTTGATAAGCCACACCATGACCTATAAATCATTTCACACCTCACACCCACCCCAGCCCAAAGACTTTCCTCATCATCAAAGACTGTCCTCATCATACCTCTTGTAAAGGCGTCATCAACCCCACATCCCCCCAAACACCCAAGTTCCCCTCACAATCTGTGAAAAGGATGTGAAACGGCTCTTCCAGAGTCAGAAGATTAGGAAAGCACCTGACCCAAACGATGTCATGTGCTGACCAACTGGCTCCGTTCTTCACGCATGCCTTCAACAGATCACTCTAGCTATATGAAGTCCCATCCTGCTTCAAACAATATCCCATTATCCCAGTCCCCAAGAAACCCTCCATCACAAGTTTAAATGACTACAGGCATGTGATGGAGGGTTTCTTGGGGACCGGGATAACTTGTATTGACCCACCTAAAGAACATCACAGAGCAGCTATTAGATCCCCTTCAGTTTGCCTACCGAGCAAACAAGTCAGTGTATGATGCAGTTAACATGGGGCTGCACTACATCGTGCAACGACTGGCCAGGAAACCTATGCAAGGTTCGTGTGTTAACTTTAGTTTGGTCTTTAAGACGACAATCCTGGCAGGAAACAGCAGGTGAGGCTGGGAGGAGTTACTTCTAGCACACAGATGGTCAGCACTGGTGCTCCGCAAGGATGTGTCCTCTCCCCAATACTATTCTCCCTGTATACTAATGACTGCAAATCCAAGCATCCAGCTGTCAAACTCCTGAAATTTGATGCCACTATGCTTATTGGACTTATCCAAGATGGGGACGAGTCTGCATATCAGCAGGAGGTGGATTGCCTGGCGCTCTTGTGCAGGACAGAACAACCTGGAGCTGAACAAGCTCATAACTGTGGAGATGATAGTGGACTGTAGGAGACAGCTTTCAACACTACTACTCCCTCACAGTAACCAACAACCCTGTGTCAACCATGGAGTCTTTCAAGGTTTTGGGAACCACCATTTCCCATGACCTGAAATGGGAAGGCAACATCCTCAAAAAGGACCAGCAGAGAATGTCCTTCCTGCACCAACTGAGGAAGTATGATCTGCCTCAGGAGCTGTTGATACAGTTTTATACTGCAGTCACTGAGTCTGTCCTGTTCATATCCATCACTGTCTGGTTTGGAGCAGCCACAAAACAAGACAGGAACAGAACTGCAGAAAACAAATCATTGGAGTTCCCCTGCTCCCTCTCCATGACTTGTCCTCTATAAGAACGAGGAAACGGACAGGAAAAAAATCGAGACAGATCCCTCATACCCAAGACACAACCTTTTATCACCTTCCTTCCATCTGGCCAGCGCTACATAAATTAATGGGAAATGATGGATGTTCCTGTGCTTGGCAGTTTTGGTATGCAATCACCCTCATAAACAGTTGAACTGGACTATTTGCAATCTGCTGTAAAAAGCACCCGCATGCTTTTTTTTCGTACACAAATACAGTTAACATTATTGGCACAAATAGAACATACGTTACTGTACAAGCATCACCATAAATCCAAGAAACTTCTGCACATTACTATTACTTGCTATTTTGCACTACTTATTACAGCATATGTGACACAAACAGGGCTACTTGCCCTACCCTGAACACTCACTTTAAGTACACTTTATCCACATCTGGGCATACTCAGAATTCCCCACCTGCCTTTATTTTATCTGTAATGTTACTGAATGCAATTACTGCGTATAGTGTTTTGTCTACAACAAATGTACAGTGTTTTATGTTGGACTGTAATCTGATAACCACAAAGAGCCAGAATCTAATTCCTTGTATGTGTCAACATACTTGGCGAATAAAATCCAATTCAGATTCAAGCGTAAATAAATAAATAAATAAATAAATAACTTAAAAGGCATGAAACAATGAGTCACAGATGCAGATGCTGATAGATCAACAACAATTTTTTTTAATTATATCTTTAGACACTTTCCAGCCTGTCGCAGTAAAACATTTGTTCCCATTTCTTTAATTTAATCTACATCATCTAATTTAATATGAAGTAATGAGGGGTGGCTCAAGACATTTGCACAGTACAGTATGTAAAAGCTGAATGGTGCTTTACAGTTCATAGATAGGACAAAAACAGGTTTATGAAATATGGCTTACTGGTTCAATGCAGTCTTTAGGCAGTGGTGGAGAAGGGAAAGAAGCAAAGATCAGGATTCCCACATAGAGATAGGTTAGACCCACTAAAAGGTACGCCAAGGACAAATCCCGAACCTGCAACCAAAAAAAAAAAAAAAGTTACATTAAATTAAATTCAAATGTATTTTTATTGCGCTTTTAACAATTGACATTGTAGCAAAACAACATTACACAATCAAAAGAATTATTTAAGTTTGTATGAAGTGTGAATGTGTATGAATCAGAATGATAAGACTGTCCCTGATGAGCAAGCAGAGGATGACGGCGACATTGACAAGGAAAAACTCCCTGAGATGGCAGTAGGAAGAAACCTTGAGAGGAGCCTCAAGGTAATCCTTGACTCAACAGGGAATCCATCCTCATTTGGGTCTAAACGGATAGCAGGGATTGATCTGCAGTCATACTGTGTGTGTAAATCTCATTAAAGAATCTCATTAATGAATAAATGAGAAAACCAGAGCATGAGCACCAGAACAGCAAATGTTAATTGTAATGGCCTGTTGTTTAGTGGTAAAAAGGAGAAGCCAGCAGATATTTATCTGGTTACAAGTTTCAAACATATTCTGCAATAAAGAAAAATGACAAAAGCAAAGATGGGTTTGCTTTAAAACTTCTGAGGCAAAACTGCTGCACATGTGGTATTGGGATTGAGGAGAAATGATATTAAGGGAACTCAGCTTTCTTTCTATCCAAGTACTCTACTTATTTAGATAAATGAAATAGGCAATTATGTAGCAGCACTGTAAACATAAAATCGTGTTGAGACTTATAAATGTTAACTGAAGCTCTTGACAACAACTGATCTAATCAGAAAGGGGGAAAATGTGATTTCGGTAAAACTATTGCTGGTGACGGAGGATTTGAATACATCGCCTTGGCTTTTCGCAAGCTGTCAGCTTCGGTGACCCTGCACACAGTCTGGTTGTTGACTAAGTGGAATAGAACCTGATGTGGTCTTCTACTGTTGTAGCCAATCTACACTGTACCTCACAGTTAGACGTGATCAGCATTCTGAGATGCTTTTCTGCTCAGCATGGATGTAAAGGGTGGTTACTTGAGTTAACATAGGCTCCCTGTTGCTTAAACTAGTCTAGTCATTCTCATCTATCATCTCTCATCAACAGGGTGCTTCTTCCTGCAAAACTGCTGCACGTTGGATGTTCGCCTTATTTGTATTTATGTTGATGGCACTGACATGTTCCTTAAAATTATGCATCACAATACAGAAACAAAAGAAGACGATTAGTGTACAGCACAAAGAAAATAAATAAACACATTTAAATATTGGAAATATTCCTTAGGCAGAATTATAGATGCAGCACAGTATGAGGAACTACACAGCTGTTATTCTGACTTCCCCGTCTGTCAGGCCATAGATTCTCTTCCGCATCACAATGCAGCACTGAAAGAATCCCTTAACGTGTCTTATCCATAATCTGCAGACATTTGCTGTGATGTCCTCACATGCCATATCTACAGTATGGCAGTTCGGTATTTTAGAGAACTGGATGATCATTGGTTGATCACAGACTTTAAACATTCCTCTCAATTGGTGAAGTCAAGATTCCCCTAAGAGCATTTTATCAATTTAAATTTACAGGAAAAAAAAAGTCTAAGAAAAACGAAAGTCTAGAAAATATGCTTGATAGATTATGACAACTGGTTCAGCCATTTTTGTATGTAATGACGTAGATAAACGTTGTATGCCTTGATGTTTTGAGAGAAGCAGTATAATGCATTTTGATCAACATGACATACAGTAGGCGACTATTAACGTAGGAATCCACAGACAGTTGTGCATAATCAGTTGCATGGATGTGCCGAAGCATTTGCAAATTGTTCAAAAGAATGAGAAATTGCTTTTATGATGTGTACAAGTGACCAGATGTTGTACAGATTTCTGAAATGAACGAAAGCAACTAACAAAAACTGTAACGACAAAATGTTCAATGGTGCAAACATACATAACGTTGGAATATTATTTTGGATCTTTGGGAGATATATTATACTAATACACCTTCCAAAATTATACAGAGATTGTGACCAAAGATTAGGGGTTTATGTAAATCACTTATTTAGCATGTGGACAGGATTGACAAGACAAAGCGATAAAAGATAAACAGCTAGTTGTTCCGCAGTCAGACCTGGAAAGACAACAGACTCCACTTGTGAGTCTTTCGGCTGCTCCCATTGAGGGGTCGCCACAGCGGACCTCCAGATCCACACAAAACTTGGCACAGGTTTTTACACCACATGCCCTTCCTGACGAAACCCTCCCATTTTATCCGGGCTGCATCCGGTGGCTGGGGTTTGGGCATTTGGTGGGAATTGAACACGGGCCTTCTGCATGGCAGATGTGAACTCTACCATTGAGCCACCAATGGCCACATGTTTTGTCTCTATTGATGATGTTAAATTATTCTAGTAATAGTATTGACTTTATCCATACTTTCAGTTCATTTTAGTGTGTAATCAAAATTGAATTTTATCTGACTTCAGCATTGCATGTTTTCAGGGAAGTGCAGAATACACACATGCACGTACAAAAAAAAGATGTGAAACAAGAAAAAAAAACAACAACATGACTTCTGCTGACTAATGCCTTTATAGTTCTACTGAAAAGGCCACAGTGGACACTTCCTTATCAGGAAATCTGCATTTACCACAGAGACTTATAACCCTGTTATGTGCAAAACTATCAAATAACTGTTCCTAAGTTAGCTCTGTTAGATCTCAAAGCCTTCCAGATGTAACGACGGTCATACTCTTAACATACTCGGCCCATTTCAATTGTTTAAGATGTGCAAGTAAACTGTGGCATGGGTGTGAACCCGAGGGAACGCTCATACTCACGTTGTTCTCCTGATTCCTGTTGTTCTTCATCAGGGTGATGATGCAGTTGTGGATGAAGAAGGCCAGAGTGAGAACACCAGTGAGTTGAGGACACCAGATTCTGAACTCTACACAAACCCACACATATGGATTATGGATGAACAATCTAACAGCATGGTTCAGTATCTTTGCAGCTTCTTGTATTTGTCCAACACAAAGAGGGCAGAGCAATGAAAAAGAAGTGATTTGATGAACACTGACATCATCCTGAGCTGTTTTACTTTACCTGATAAAAATTAAATGAGTATGTGTGTACAGTAGTGTGTGTAGATGGCTTCACTGGTACACAAGAATTTTTATGGTCAACCTCTGTAGGTAGCCCAACTAATACTTTAGTCTTTTCATCAATATAGCACTATAATACAGAACCCCGGTTCAAATCATCTCTACTTGGTGCAGATGTTTACCTGGAACGAAAAATTCTGTGGAATCGAACCAATGGAACTCCAGGTGAAAGCCTAGCCGGAAAGCTTTAAGGGTGACCAGGACGATGAGGTAAACAACTGAAATAGTGCCTGCAGGAAATAAAACAAATCAGCATAACAAATAAAGAAAATCAATAGCTGCCAAAATGCAAATCAATTTTCCTCGATAAACAAATGCAGCATGTGCACGAACCCCAAGATTCGTCAGATATTCAAAACCACAGTAACAACAACATTCCAGTTGGAAATTAGTATCCTAACAAATTCAAATATTCAAATGGGCACACTATTACACTTGTAGCAGTTCAAACTAAAACAGAACAAAATGCACAAACAGATCATGGTCATAAAAAAAGAAACAAACAAACAAAAAAAAAAACAGCGGCTTACCCAAAAAGGTGAACCTGGCGAAGAAGGAAGCCGAGCGAAAGTTGAGGAGGGGAAAAAGCAGCACGACAAGGTAAAAAGGGATAGTGTTGGTTTTACTCCACCAGTGTTCAAACAACACTGTATCTGTATTGTTATCACTGACATAATGTTGGTTAACGCTGATGTTCTTATTTGGATCTGCATCTGGGTATGGACAAACCACTGGAACAGATGATGAGATTAGATTACAGTTACTAGATACTGATCACCAAGCGATAGTTCTTGGAACATACATTTATATACATATAAAAATTATTCTTACTGTACTGGTAATTTAAATATGAGCATGTAATATTTTCTCATTTTAAAGCTGGTGGCAGGTAGTTTAAGCTGGGCAGTTTAAAGTTCCCCCTGAATTATTCCTAACACCATGCACAGGGACAGGAGTACAGTAGCACTCCAGTAGGCTGGTTGTGTGTACCTGGGTAGGCACTGTGTCAAGCAAGCTACAATTTGATTTATTATAGTATTTTTTTAAACATGCATAAACACATCCGCCTCGATGGCATCAGCCAGCGGATTTTTGAAATAGAAAATAATAACAATAATTAGCTGATCGGGTATATCAGATGGCAGAGAGAATAGAGTTACTCTGGACTTCCTGTAATTCTCCTCTGAACTCACTCATCAGCAATATGCATTTCCACCCACGAAATTATTGCTTATTGGGAGCTTTTATTATTTTTTGTTGTTTTATTTATTTATTTGATTTCCACTTTATGTACGATATGCTGAAGCTCTTTTCTGCTATATGAACCATTTTATGAACTGCTCTGCCGCGACATGCTTGGCTAACCGGATGGGGTATGGGCGTTCCTAATAAAGGGGTCTGAGTTTCTATATAATGATATACATTAGAAATGGGAATGTCTTGAAATAGGTCAAGGATACCAACCTCTATCTGTTCCATTTGTGCCAAACTCTGAATCAGACACATTGACTTGATGAACATAGTCTGGTTGTAGAAAGAAAAGAAAAGAAAAGAAAAGAAAACACTTTTACTTCATGATACATTAAACCATTGTATTGACCATGAGGACTCAATACACAAAAAACACAATTGAATGTGAATTCGAGGAAGTAGCATGACAATGGTTGCTTACTGTAAATGAATTTTCCAGTATTAAACAGGAAGTTGGACATGAGCACCCAGTAGACCACCATCGCCCCAATCAGCGACACCATGGAAAATAACAGACTCGACCACTGTCCGAATCTCCCGAAGTAATATTTACACACGTCAGGAAACTCCCAGTCTGAGGTATCTACATAAGCTGTGATAAGAATAGAAAAACAAGTTCCATGTCACAATAATACATAGAATGTGTTTTTTTAACTATGAGTACTTGGACAAAATGTTTCTAAAATGCTGAATCCACATACAGGACACAAAAGAGCAAAGGTGGAACATGAGGGCAGTACTAAATGTGACAAACACATAAGGAAGTATAGAATCTTTCAATCTTGCATTCCTGCAGTCATGTGCCAACAGTAGTAAACAGCTCAGCAGTAGTACTGTAGGGTAGGGACTCGGGAGGCACCAGCAGTCACGCTGACCTGCTAAATAGTTCTTCCACTCTTTATATGCATTGATGAGAGCTGGGTAGTGCTCATATCTTATCTAAAAGACCTCCTTGGATAATAATAACAGCAATAATAATAATAATAATAATAATTATTATTATCAATTATATAGTGACTTTCATACATTACATCGCAAGAGTAAGTTTAAATAAATAAATAGTCCTCAAGTTGATTAGGTGACATTATTTATCAGTGCTGTTAAAGACCTGGGCTAAGAAGAAAAAAAAACATTAGGAGGAAAAGAGATAAGAGCTGTGTGTGTAGCTGACTTACGTATTGATTTTGTGGACTTCAGAATCCTGTAGCAACAGTACAGTGTGATTAAGCCCATTAAGATGAGGATGATGATTCCCAAAGTGAACCCAGACTGCAAACCCAAAAAAGAAATCCAGTTAGAGGCAAGTAAAACAGCGATTCTAGAAATTCACTCACACACACACACACACACACACACACACACACACACACACACACACACACACACACACACACACACACACACACACACACACACACACACACACACACACACACACACACACACACACACACACACACACACACCTGCTTTATTCCCCATGGCATGCTCAGTATAGATGTTCCCATCATCGTATTCCAGATAGCAAATCTACACAAAACCAGTAGCTTGATTATTTTCATGCAATCATGTTTTGAGTGTACAGTAAAAATTTAGGAAACTTCGAACACATACATAGTGACGATACTGGGGTTTTTGACAGTGCCCTCTCCTCCTTGTACTTTAAACGCCGTCCCCAGGGGGCTGTAAACAAAGATCTCCTCAGGTTCTGGGATCACATGGTCAGGCGGAGCCTTAAGAGATCAGACATAATAAACAAAAGTGTTATCTCATGATAAACACATGGTACAATTGGAAGTCATCTGCTTTTTAATCAATTTAGAGTTGATTTAATCAGTGTAATCAATGCCCTGTTTGATGTGCTCTGAATAACGCTTGCAGTACAAGCGTTATTCAGTAACAAACATTTAAGTAACAAACCCTGATAACCCTATTGAGGAACAGAGAAAAGAGTTATATCTGGGCTTTATCCATATGAAACATCATAACAGTTAGCTAGTTACGTACAGTATACACCGGCAATGTCATCTTTGTTCTAATCACCGTTGCAGTGGATCCTGAATGTAAGGCAGCAATACACCCTGGATGGGAGGCAGTGTTTTATCGGTCACAGAAACCCCTTTACATCCTGGGGCAATTTTAAGCCCACAATCTACCCACTAGGTGGCACGGTGGTTTAGTAGTTACCGCTGTTGCCTTGCACCTCCGGGATGCAGGTTCGATTCCGAGCCTCAGGGACTGCGTGCATGGCGTTTGCGTGTTCTCCTCGTACTTGCTAAGTTTCCTCTGGGGAACTCCGGTTTCCTTCCAAAGTCCAAAGACATGCTGGCGTTCCTAAATTGCCTGTAGTGTGTGAATGTGCATGTGAATGTTGACCAGAGGTCCCAGCACGGTCGTAAAATGGGAATGAATATAATGATAATCCCACAGTCCCTAGTTGGACTTCAGAGGTTTCTAAATGGAGGGATGGAATCTACCCACGGTCATGTTCTGATGTGGTTGGGACTGGTAGGGGAATCTAGATGACCCAGTGTAATTCCTTGAAAAACTTAAGGACAACATGAGGAAAACCAAATCATTTAAGGGATCCTGAATGAATGCGAGGGAGAAATGCTATCTGCTGTACCACTGCGTCATGCTAACTAAATGCCAGGTGAATTAATTTGTTGGTGTATTCAGTTTCATGAAGAGCATAAAGGACATAGAGCTTACTAGCAGCCTGTCTGACGATGCAGATAGACGCCCATAGTAATGAACTCTGCTGTTAAGCACTGAAGCTTCAGCAGACACTCGCTCCTGAGCCGAGTCCTCCACGATGTTCCTGGGCTCCACATGAAAAGGCCTGCGAGACGGAGACAAGAGAAGGGTTTCACTGAACTCGTCTCGTCAATGTTTCTAAGCTTATTTGATTAAAGCTTTTAATTTCATTTTGACCATTTTGCTGTTAGATGTACGCAGACATTAATGATGTCGAACTCTAGATTAGAAAATAAACAGCTTTACTTATTCCTTATGTAACTACCTAGAATGGTCCATAACCGAACCGCTGTTTGAGGATCACAACCTTAATCCACACCCTAACTTTGCACCTCATTTTCTTAGAAAACGCTGATTATTACACGTCACTTCGAAACCAATGAAGTGACACATAAGGGGGAAAAAAAACTTGGAAGGAACAACGACCAGCTGCTTTCAGTGCAGGAAACAATTACAGGAATTCACAGTCATAATATCGACACACATCCAGAACATTTCAGCACATATGTGCGGGGAAATGCACTGGTAGGGCTTCCAAACACTTCCCAGAACAATCACATGCTATACACAATTCGTCGAGCTAAAAATAACACGTTTGTGAACAAGATAGACAACACGCGCTTTTGAAGCCTCGTCCTGAACTTTTCGTTAATGGGTCATATTGATATCTCGTCTCTGCTTGAAATTTCATGAGAAATGGCAGCTTGTGTAGACATGTTACAAACAGCCAGGGAGTCGAAATGACAGCAACATGTAACAGAACTCACATGCAGCTGTATTTGATATGCCAAGCTTACAGATGTTTCATTGGTGAGTCAAAGGAAAGATTATGACATACAATAAATTCAAATTGGATCCATTTTTTCCCTAGAGGACTCCAAAGGCCTGTTGTGCACTAGAATAGTTGCACAGAATTAAACGGAGATTATGTTAGAAAGATTAGACATTTTTTGACACCTGTTTGCAATGAATAATGCAAAGTGTAATAATGTAAGGGTTACAGAAAAGTTATGAATATTAAACACAGCCACTAGATTGTTATTTGGAAAAGACGTTTAAAAAACTGAAACTGTTTCAAATCTAAAGCTTCTTTGTCCTAGTCTTTCATTCTAATGATTTTTCTGTCACAGACGTGTTTCGGGTTTGTGGACAACACAAACGCAACTAAAGGTAGAGAACAACTACGAATATGTTACTTCGAAAAAATAATCCTTGCATACTTTCCCCTGAAGAACTGATTTCACTAAACCTGGCAGAAAACATAGCGAATTTATGTCTGTATATTATGTTTCCTTTTTCTTTAGAACGCTTTAAAAGCATTTAAGCGCACCAATACACTACCATGTCCAGGTGTATACAGGATACCAGCGTGCTTAAAAACTACTTTTACTTTTCATTATAGGAAGGGTACGTGGATATCAGCTAACTAGATTTTACTGCAAAAATTCACAGCTGTTCTATAAAGTTTTATCCAACATAATTTAACATGGCTATGATGAGCATCTTTTTTCACGGTTGCTTGTTTAAAGATGTAGTGAAATGTATATGGGCATATCATCGGATTAGCAGATATGAAAAACAATTCTCTTTATGAAGCACCGAAACAGGATTGCCGTTATAACACACTGTGATGTCACCTAAAGGTAAAAATGTCTGACAAACAAATAAATAAAACATCAACAGCAAATTCCTGCAATGCTAGTGTTTTTAGCAAACTGGCTATTTAGTGCACAAACACTGTATACCTCAAGACTAACAGCTTTCACATCAATTAATACTTCATCGTCAGTGACGTGTATGTTTCACATACAAGTGAAACAAACTTGTACCTTCTTTGCCTGGGGTCCAGAACTTCTATCTGGTCTGAGTAATAATCTCCTGCTTGAATCGAACCCAGCAGAGGTTTTCCATCATCCTCCATGACCTCTTCGGTATCACGGGCTTCGCTTGAAAATCATAACCTACACAGAATAAGAAAGACAATCACAATGTACACTGGCTGCATTCCAGATTCTTCCCTAAATAACATCCTGCTGAGGAGCTACCACATACATTATGAACAATCCAGTTCTTCAGAAGAACTAATTACCCTGAAAGTAACTAAAGAGTAACTTTTTTCCTGGATGACTGTGTTGTTCCTAAGAATCAGATTTTCCCAAAAGAGAAAGAAAAGAAGAAAAGTAAGAAAGAAAAGCCAAAGCTTCTTGTAGGAGACGCCGACTCAGTCTCTCTGTGTGAGAGCATGTGCAAAAGAGGAAGAGAAAAAACACAGCCACTTAACGTCAGTCCCTGAAGCATGACCTAACCTTCGTTGAGGATGAAATGTCAGCACACCACAAGCACATTCCAGCTGACCTAATACTGTCATTTAAACGCTGTCTCAGGATGTTTCATTAACGATTTCTGTCTTTTCTATTTGCAGGATGTTGCGACATCTTTTCTATGTGCAGGATGTTGCGTTGAGGGTTTAAAAGCAAAGACTATACAGATGGATCAAACTTTTGGAACTAACAGACAATAATAAACGTGTCTACAAATAAACTGCAAAGCAAAACACATACTGAAGGAAAGTTTAATATGAGTAGCAAAGAGGATGTCATTTCCTCTTTCAGAGCACCGGGACTTTCGAAAAAAACAAGAAGCTGGATTTCACTGGACGTGAAATCTATTTTACAGTGAATCTGTTTTTTTAAAAGAAAGAATTCTAAAAGTTTAACCAATTTATCACTGTATATGCATTTCAAAACATAAAAAGTGTTCAATCTAAGTGTTGTCTCATCAATCACCAAGCCTAATTAAAGAATTTTACAGGACACAGAATGTAATAAATGTCTGCCCAAATGGAAGATATTCACTCATGTGACGTCAAAGCCGTCAACACTGTTTACTTGATATTATATATTTCTTTTCATTCAGAAAATAAAAGATGTACCAAAAAGTTTGTAAAAGTTAACTGAAATTAAAAGTAAACACAGGACTGGAGATATTAGTAATGTTAGCTCAGAAGTGAAACATGCGATAGCATGCAATCCGGAACAAGTCTGCGACTGAACGAGTTAATCTATTAATTCCTCATTTATAAATTCTAGTTATGTCTAGGTATACAAATATAACATTACTGGGTAAATGTGGTTAGCATTAATGCTAACCGGCTTTCTGCGCCTTTTGCTAAACGCTTGACTTTTACCCAAACCAACGCAACGTCTTTAACTAACTTTACATTACAATGTTATTTATCTTGGATAACTTACCTGCAAAGAAGTAATAGTATGGTGTCGCTTTCGCCTCCAGGAAGCTCTAGGAACAAAAATACACAGGCAAAATAACTTGTTTTGAAAGGGACACGTGAATCGATGTCGATTTATACTGCTTGTGGGAAATGTAGTGAAACTTTTACTCTGTTGTAACGCAATCACATCGTACGGTGACGCTATTTAAACTACATTACCCATAATGCTTCTGCAACATCAGGGTTTTCTTTTAACATTGGTCCGGTTTCGGTAGACTTCAGTGCCTGTGACTACTTTTGTGAGACTTTTTACCAATGCACATCAGGCAGTCGCTCATTTGACTTATTTAAATAATATTTTAATAAATAAATTTTGTTTTAAATCAGTGTTGGGCTACTATGATGGTGTGCCATCAATCATATAAACAATGTGAACGACAATAGATGTCTTCTTTTATATATATATATATATATATATATATATATATATATATATATATATATATATATATATATATATATATGTATATATATATATATAATTTTCAGATTGTAACTTAATGACTAATATCCCAATTGCCTGTAGTGTGTGTGTGTGTGTGTGTGTGTGTGTGTGTGTATATATACCCTGTGATGGATTGGCACCCTATCCAGGGTTTATCCTACCCCGTGCTCAAAGTCCAGACCCCTCCATCACCCTGTACACAGAATAAGCAGTACAGAAGATGAACGAAGATGACAATAAGGACATTTTACCATTATATACTCCTACATTTGTCTAATTTATGACCAGTAAATAATTACACAATATTGTAGTTACAATTACACTACATGTCCTAAATTATGTGGACACCTGACCATCACACCCCCCACATGTAGCCTTTCATCAAACTGGCCATAAAGAATATTGTATTATATCATAGTGGAGGTTATTAATATTGAACTCAAACAAAGGCATATAAAAATAATAATCTATCTATCTATCTATCTATCTATTTATGGATTTCTCTGTTCATCTAGCTAT
The DNA here is from genome assembly GCA_030347435.1 of Clarias fuscus. Taxonomy (NCBI): domain Eukaryota; kingdom Metazoa; phylum Chordata; class Actinopteri; order Siluriformes; family Clariidae; genus Clarias; species Clarias fuscus. The sequence goes on from CM059223.1 coordinate 19,849,725, forward strand.
CCACTCATCTATATATCTATCTATCTGCACATCTATTAATTTTTATCCATCCACCCATTTATCTATCTATCTATCTATCCATTTGCCTATCTGTCTAACTATTTATCAGTAGTTTGCTCTATCTATCCATGGTTGTCTATATCCATTTATCTATACATGCGTTTATTTATCCATCCATCTATGTTCATTTGCACCTAGACTTGGAAACTCCAATTAACGCTGATCGTGTTAGCTCATGAAGGTAGCATGGCGCGGTGCGCGCGCGCGCTCGCTCGCTTGCTCTCTCTCTCACTCTCTCACCCCCCACCCCCCACACTTTTCTTCATTACAGCTCACCTTCTCACCGTCGCTCCTTTTCAGCGATCTGCTCTTCAAGCGTCAGGTCACGGTCCAATCTTTATCTGACAGTTTACAGGCAGAAAATTTAGAAAATAATACAAATAAATGCAGCACTGTTAATGATGCACTAAGATATGGTCAAATTAACAGCCATGAATGTCGGCGGAAAACCGTTAATTTAACTTTAAAGCACAAGCCGCTTTATTAATAGCGAATGGGTTCATTATTACCCGCTTTTGGTTTTTATGATTTTTCATAATTACAAGTACTAAATGAATACTTGTACCAAAACTTTGATACTATTTATTGACGATAATCGATACTTTGATATGCTTGTGTTAAAGTTAACGTTAAATTACAGCCGAGGCCTGGCTGTTGTGCACGCGCCGTGTGACTGTAGACTGACAGCGAGCACAAGACTCACGCGCTGTGTTTGATAGTAATTTATAGTGTAATATTTTAAATAAATAAGTAAATGCTGAGATATTATGTGTTTTTATTTTAGAGACGAGTGTGCATTTCGTAGACGTTTAAAATTGGCTGTCGTGTTGTATTTACGTTTGTGCTAGTCTAGTCAAGTTAGCTCGGAGCTAAGCTAATTTGGATAGCTAGCTAATAGCGGTTCTCAAAATGGCGTTTGCTAATTATTAGATTATTTAGTAGTTTAACCGAAAAGGGGTCAGTAAAATATTTTCAGGCAATATATAAAACGAAGTAAGACATTACCTAAACTATTATAGTACAAGACTGTCGAGTTTTAGCATTAATATTGTAATATACTTTTCGACGCAGAGTTTGGGTTTGGGCGTGTCGGCATTTTGGTTAGCGTACGAATGTTTATAGTTAAAAAGTGATTGACCGACTTTATTTTTCCCCTTTTCCTTCATTTTTAGCTCACACCAGCTGTCTTTGACCATGGAGAACTGGGAAGACGATCAGGTAACAACACAAAAACACTAATGGAATTGTCTTATGAGGCCAAATTGTTAGAACACCAGTTTAATACGATAGTATTTTAGGTTTTAATTAACATTAATTGCACGTAAAATAACTATTGGGCCGTATACACAGAGGAGTAATCAGGGAGTTTTTTATTTAATTTTTTTTATTGTGATTAAATGTATCTTGGCCCCATCCCCCCTGATGAATGTGTTGTGCTTAGACTAGATGACTAGATTGACTAGACTTGATTTTAACAGCAAAACAGTGGAGGACCGAGTTTCTAGTGTATTTTCTGTCAACCCGGATGATAAGGGCTTAAAATCTGGATTGAGACTTATAGAAGTCAAGCATTTGTTTCCCTCCAACATGAAATTTGTAGAAAATGAGATGATTCCAGTTAAGAGAAAAAAGTCGCTACCATAGAGAAAACAACAATGTGAGTAAAATAAATTCATGAAGTAATAAACTACTCCATGCCCTGATGTATGTTTAATTCTTTCCGAATAGGATGCATTATGAGCCACGCTTGCTGCTTCAAAAAAGAAAGAAAAAAGACTGTGTTTAAGGTCTTAAAAAGAAAACACAAAACCCCACAGGTGTTCACCTGGTTGTAGACACGGTGTATGATTTACATAATTTTTATACAGGTCACATCATCCGGTCAGTCCTTGTGGTCTGTGTGTGGAGACATTTGGTCAGATCTGTCATTTTGAACATTTAGAACTTTGAATTATTTTGCACTCTTTACACCAGCGGGATTAGTAGAGACAAGTAATGCCTGCAGAATTCCCCCTACCACTCACCCCAAAGGTTTTGTAAATTTATCATGCCAACAAAAGGCTTTACTGTTCCCTTTGAGGATACAATAGCCATCAGGCTTTGTCACAGCTCACAATCAAGTTGATTAATAATGAATCGGGTAAACAAATGTGACTGAACCATAAAAAGGGAAAATATTATGAAACATGAGCTGTTGTTGATGATTCAAATGTTGTTTTGTCTACAAGGCAGCATTTAGCCTCTTGAACTTTATTAACCGGGAATGTCAGTAGTGTAAAGGTGTGTGGTGATGAATACTATAGATTAGATTGACTTAATTAGTTGACTTATTCTAGGCTAACATCTTTAATAACAAAAAAATAAAGACCTTTATTTACTGAATAAAGTGTAAGTTAGGGCTTGTTTATATTTGTGTCTAAGCATATTTGTGTGGGTTAGTGCACTAACTGGTTAATGTGCATGCTTCAAAACATTGCATTTAGTAGTGTAGGAACTTCTAAATTGTTTTATATAGATAGTGTAGCATGTAGACAGCATATTTTTTTATAGATTTTAATGTGAAAAATCAGTTTTCAATGAAGAGAAACTGCAAAAAATTGCAAAAAAAACAACACTAATTTAATCCCTTTTAGGTTTTTATTAGTGATGTAGTACCCAGAAGTATGTGAAACGTAATGCTTAATTTAATGCTTTTGCAATATCTCCATTCTGCAGTGAAACTTTGAGAGTCTTTGTCTCAGCAATAACTTGTTTTATTTCCTGCCTCTTACTGGATGTGTGTAAAAAGAAGGGCCAGAGCATGATGGCATATGATTTGTGCAAATATTTGTATGTAGTAATATAAACCACTTCTTACCTTTTATGCAAGTTGACAAGTTGTCCAGACCTCCATGAGGCAGATGTTGGAGGTTGATTTAATCTACTGCTTATCAATGGTGTGTTTATACATATTTTTTCTTCCCTCCCACAGAGCCCCGTCATGAGCAACATGAATTTTGGTAAAATCTCTCACCCATTTTAAAACATCACTGCCGGCATAGCTAAAGAGAATTGTAGCATTAAACATTTTATATAGGAATGGACAACACACAACTAATTCCTTTAAGCCATAGTGATTGGCAGGGGGGCGGCAAACAATATAACCAAACATGAATTGCTTATTTGGACGAAAACACCACTCCCACACTAAAGACCCTCGTTGATGGGGCACTTATAGCAGGAATAGACAGGCATTTCTTGCCTTGGAAAGTTTGCCACGTGTTGCTTTTCATGTTTTGAAAAAATACTTGAGAAGCTCATATCAGGGGTCGATTATTTTAAGCGTATGAATAAACCCAGGCTTTTTAACTGTATATATGGGCATAATGTCTTTAGCGATACAACACACCACATCAGGAATATCTTTCCATCGAGGCTCCTGCTTATCATATGGTATACAGTGGGGAAACAAGGCTGTTATTTTCACCTGTCTTTATCCAGTGTTTTCGCGCCGCCGTTGTCTCGTTTAGCTCGCAACGCCAAGAACGCCTCCGACTCAACAGTGTGGCTGTGTGTAAATTAGTCATGCTGCTTCAAACTTTAGACAAATTTTACAGCTGGCTTTGGCTTGTTCAATGTCTAAAGTTGCGAACCCGAACAATTTCCATGCTGTGCTTGGAAATGAGCTCTTTGGTTTCATCAGATCACAGTGCCATGTCGTACTTTGTATTTCCCACGGGGGGCGTCGCAGAACTACGGAAGCTTGCGGTGCCATACCAAAGTGAAATTTTAAAATAGTTTAATTTTTCAACATCGACGTAGACCTTAAGTTAAAATTAATCGATAATAACGATTAATTGTGCAGCTCTAGCCACAACAAACCTATCTATAATAGGGATGTACCAGCCGATTAGCCAGTGACCAGAGCTGGCTGGTTTTCATTTTTATCAGCCAGTCAGTCTCAGATATAACCATTGCTGTAACACAAGCTTCCAAGTGGTTCAACAGAAATATATTTTTATGGAATTCCATCATCAAAAATCACACATGAAAAACCTCTGATCAGCCTTCATCTCCAAACTCTGCAAACGCGGTATAGTCTCAAACCCTGCTCACTACACACGCTTAACCCAGTCTCAAAGCAGTGAGTGCAAGTGAGTTTTTAGAAGCCTTTTTTTTTCAAAGGGTCAGGGAATTAAAATTGTAACAAAATTGAATCGGGATACATTGGGCCCTCACAATACAAATGCTCCCGCTTGCAAATCTTCGACTTATAAACCAATCTTTTGTCTAGTTTGTGTTTCGACATGTGAAGCCGTTTCGGCATACGTGCAATCAAGCCAGTCACACTTCAGGTTTTGTGTGTGGGGGTGGTGATTGTGGTTTGTGTTTCTGTGCAAAATTTAGTAAGGATATATTTTCGTAAGTCCAAAGAAAGTTAAGAAGCATGGTACCAAGACAAAAAACAGGAGCCACATTTGGTGGAAATAAAAAAAAAAAAAGAAATGGGTAATATTATGTTATGTACTATGTTCTGATTGTGTTTGCAACCCCTCATAATTTTAATAGTTAATGGTTTCATGTTTTTGTATTTACTTAATTTATGTCTCTTCTAAATGTTTTATCTGCAAAAACAGTTGGAAATTTGGAATTTTTCATTGTTTTGAATGAGAAACCGTGTTTTGCTGTACACAATTTCTAGCTACAAACTCGCCTCCAGGGTGGATTTGTATGGCGTGGGTCCTTTGTCCAACACTGTTAAAAATATAAAAATAAAATAAAAAAATTTAAAAAGTGATCTCGAATCTGCAAATTTATATCAGGTGGCTGTTGGTGCTTCCCATCTTTACTAAGCCTTATGTTCATTGATGCTGCATTTTAAATATTAAAGCTTTTATTTGTATTGCACATTTAACAGTTGTCTTTGTTGCAAAGCAATATAAGTAATAAATTATCACTGACTGTTGATTTCCAAATAGTATTGTCCGGAAATGACGTTTGTATTTATATCTTTCTGATTACAGTTCTCCAGTATATCCTCAGAATAGCTGGTTCACAGTCAGCTTAACTGGTTGTGACAAATTATGGTCTCGCCTATCATAACGTTAGCTGATATTAAAAAAAAAAAAGATAAATTTAAGTCGATTGCAACCTTGCTTCTTGTCTGTGTAGGATTTGATGCAATTTCCTTCTAAATGGAATCATAGAAATTAAATATAAACTCGAGTGGGCTTTCTACCTGTTCCGCTCCCATGTCTAGGTTAAAACATGCATTGATGTCTATATTCATCAAGGCCACATGGTTTTTGTTTGTATTAATGTACATATAGTATGTAGAGGTGTGTGTTTTTGACCCTCATTTATGCTTTTACAAATTAGTGTTATGAATTTGACTTTATCAGGAAACACTGGGAACTCATGGAAAAGTGAGAGCCAACCAAATGGCTTCAAAAGCATCTCCAATGGTAGGCAATAATGAATATTATCAAAGTTTATGTATAAATTTTTATAGTATTCCTGTCATACATCTTTATATTTGGCTCTAGACCAGTATGTGACACACACTGGTCAGGGCCACTTGAGTTAATCAACCTTGGCAGAAGGTTTCTATGCATATGGGTTTTTTTTTCAAAAACATGCTTGGGTCCCTTTGTACTAGTGAAGGAAAATTGTAATGTTGCTAAATAAAATGAGGTGCGCTTTTCAGGTGTCCAGATACTTTTGATCATATTGTGTTCCTAAATGTATTGAGGTGTCCTGACTAACAGTGTGTTTTTATAGATGATGAGGAAGGTTCTTGGAAAAATGGCGGCAGTGGTTTTGGGGCTCAAGGGGGGAACATGGGTGAGACACTTGTTCTGTTTCATAGCATGCTAATCATAAAGTTACGAATCATAGCACAGTTTCAGAACAAATCACAATTCCAACTCCAGGTCGAAGCTTCAGAGGAGGAGATGGAGGCTTTAAGAGCTTCAATTCAGGTTCACATTTCCCCCTTCTTTACTTTCGTGTTCTCAATTAAAGAAAAAAAAAGTTTTACTGGTTGTATTTTTATGCAGGAAATGATGAAAATGGAAACAAAGGTAAGTAGGCTTTGTCCTCATTTTAGCCCTGCAGTCTTGTACATACATGTGGGCCGTTTGTATTTGCCTGTAGTTGATGGTGGCTGCTCCTGGAGAGGAGGTAAAGATGGATTTAGAGGAAGAGGAGGAAGAGGCAAGTAATCGGAGTTGAGTTTGGGAGTGAGTTTTTCTCGTGACCCTGATCTTTAACATTGCATTAGCAGGACGTGGAGGAAGGGGAAGAGGAGGAGGATTTAGAAATTCCTTGAACTCTGGTAACTTTAAACCATCTAGTTATTCATTGACTTATATTAAGTTATACACCATGTTAACGTGGAATCTCTCCTCCCATGTCAGAAGGAGATGAAAATGACAATGATGACGGTAAGAGGATCTGCAGTGTTGTATGTATTTAGGAAGAATAATTATTTGACAGAGTATAATGTTTACTTTTTTGCTGCAGGTTTCAAAAGTGACTGTTTTGGTAGAGGTGGGCGTGGGGGAAGAGGCGGCCGTGGAGCTTCCCGCCAAGGTAAGAACAAATTTGGATTAGAGCCGGTAAGCAAACAGTCTAGTTTGATTTGTGTTCCAGCATGCCTAATTTAACTTTTACTGAGTAACACTTTTTATTCCTGCATTCATTCTTAGTTACTGATGGAGAAGGAAGAAGACACTTTGGTGGAGGTACAATACACACCTAAAATATGCTGCCTGGCCAAAAAGTTTTCATAATGGTCAAATTACTGTCTTGCTTCAAGCAAAGAAAAGTTTAGATATTTGAAATTCCAAGAGCAGGATTAACCTTTAGGCATCGTCAACAATGCCAAACACTTTTTTTTTTAATGAAATGAAATTATATTGTAGTAATCCAGAAAAAAAAGTTGCCAAATAAATGTTTGTTATTGAATTAATGTTAAAAATTAAAAACAGGCGCATGTCAAATTCTTGTCTCCACACGCGTTGGAGCCCCGCCCCTGCACCTCGCGCTCCATTCACATGCAAGATTTATGTAAACTGCTCTATTCAGATGTAAGTAAATGCTAATTGCTGTGTTTGGGCAAGTGATGTGCTGATGCATGCCCGTGTCCAACAGGACAGGAGGGGCTTGAATGAAGGAATAAAAACAAATAAATATTCTTATAAGCACATAAGAATCTCTCTATGATAAAATGACTCGTAACATAAATCCACACAAAGCGCTTCAGTTTCAAATAATCATTCAACGCTGGATCCAAACAGCAAAAAAGCATTATGATTATTATTTTTCTGATTATTATTAACTTTTTTTTTTGCTGTTTGTGTCCAGCGGTGAATGATTTGACCACCAATGGCTGGAATGATGAAATAAAGCTGCTTAGCGCGTGTGCTTTCACTTTTAAAAATGCAGTGTTTATTCAGCAAGTATATGTTTCTGCTCTGTTGTTTCTGGGGTACTGAGTTTACATTTTGTCTGCTTTGCAAAAGTTGCAAAAAGTTGGTGTGAACAGCTGAGACAATAGGAGACCTGGTGAAACCTGATGTTACCTGAGCCAGGTGTGAATGGGTCTTACGTATTCATGAAAAGTCGTAGATTATTCAGTGAAACAAAGGTTCTGCTGAAAAAAGTTAGGCACATCAGTTACTTTACCCCAAATTAAAGGTCTTTCTGAGTGTTATAACTTAATTGTTTTGCTATGGACACGCATTCACAAACTAATTTCTGTGTTCAAAACAATCGGCCAGGTTTGTTTATTCTCCTTTTTCTCTGCTTTTCTGCTGAAGTTTTTGTATGTGCACTTTGACATAAGTTTAAAAGTTGCACATGAATCTGACATATTTGCATCAGCAACATTATGAAAGCCCAGTTTGTGCTCTACATAAATAAGGGAAAATGTATTAGCTACTATATTGGTAAAGATTTGAAATTTACACAAATTTAAGAAGAGCGCTGAATCACTGCTGGTCTTCAAAAAGGCCTCAGACCCCTAAGGGTTAAGAACACGTCAACTTAAAACATAGAAACCTGTGTTTGGTTAGTAATTGGGAACAGCTTAGAGCTTGACAAATACAACTTTCCTGTAGATTTTATAAAATTAAATAAAATAACAGAAGTAGGATGTGAGTCGCTGGACGTTCTGCAAGGACCGACAAAAAAGTAAACATGTTTTGTGTAATTTAATGTTTCCTTTAATGAAACATGTTTAATTTTTCGCGCGGAAAGATGGAAACGTTATCTCAGCGTCAAAACTCGCGGTGAATCATGATGAACCGTACTTGCGGCCACCGAGCGGAACCACGTAGCTGTGAGTGGCGGTGTGCGAGTTGCTGAACTCTTCCGCTCTCTTAACGGTAGCCAACTTTGAAAACTTCTCATGTTCCTTTACATGACTAACCTTCAAATGTCTGAGGTTCGTGGCTTGTTACACAGGTTGCCGATTGCTAATGTATTGTCTTTTTCACACAGAACGTAGAATTGCCAGACTGGTGAAGCCATTTTAGCAGCGCGAAAAAAGTCAATTTTGCGTCATCTGATCGGCTTTTCTATATCGGCCATTATAGAGACTGCCGATCAAACTTCCCAAAGCAATTATCGGCTGATTGTGATCTGATCAATCGGAGCACCCCTAGTAAATCTGTTCTTGTATCAGACTGTCCTGGTATTTGGTGCTTTGTAGCGCTGACCAGTCAGCAAAACTTCAAAGAAAAGGTAGCTTTAATGTGGGATCCAAAGTTGTATTCTGAGCCCTTTTCTTCAATCAAGTACTGCAATTTTCTTATAGAGAGAGATATATAGAGATATATACACACACACACATGTATACAGACATTCTTGCAGCGTGGGCAGGGGAGTGCTGATCATTTTAGCAGTCCGAACCGTTCTTTGTAGTCTTATGTTGTCCGATATTGTAGCTTATTTATGCACACAGGATGGTTTTTTTTTATTGTGCAATATTTTATAATTGTTAAATATGATCACGTGTGTAATCTTGTGAACAGCGATCTTATGGATTCGTGACTTGAACGTCAGGGTTTGTAGAAAACACAATCATCTAGAAATTCTCTGAAATTGGGGTATCTTTATTGCTGTCCAAATGTACGTTTTCAGATGTCTGAAAAACACCAACACCCTGCCTGATAAACCACTACTTTCTGAACAGGGCTTTAGTGTTGCGTCATCTTAACATTGCCATTTGTTTTAACTATATGTAGGATATAGAGGACAGAATGAGGAGAACGTGTTTTCTAAGGGTAAGTTCGTACTGTAACTGAGACTATTGTTAGAAGTGCTAAGTGATTTTATTTATTTATTTTTTCATTTGATATTTACATTAATCAGGTTCAAGGAAAGATGATGATGATGAGGAGGGAAAAGAGAATGATAGGACTGCAGGTTTGTAATTCATCCCATTTGTACTTTGGATGCTGATAATTGTGACTAGCCTATGTGAACACTTGTCTTTATCCTGTAGGGCCCAAGGTCACCTATGTTCCTCCGCCACCACCAGAAGAAGAGAACTCCATTTTTGCCCACTACGCAACAGGCATCAACTTTGACAAGTATGATGACATTCTTGTGGATGTTAGCGGAAGCAACCCGCCCAATGCAATAATGGTTAGTATGGATCTTCATCTCCTTGCAATGTCTTTTGTCTGTACTGTAGTTTGAACATTTAACAGTGCCATAAAACTTTTTTTCACCCCAACTAGACATTTGAAGAAGCACATCTCTGTGAGACTCTTAACAGAAATGTTGCCAGAGCAGGATATGTAAAGCCTACTCCTGTTCAGAAGTATGGTATTCCCATCATATCTGCTGGAAGGGATCTTATGGCTTGTGCCCAGACTGGATCTGGGAAAACGGTGAGCGCTCACTTGGATGTGTACAATAGTATTTTTGTTCATGTGCAGTGCAGGTCATCTTTTTAGGACATGATTTACAACACTGTTGGTCGTATAAAATGTTAAGAATATTCACTGTGCTGAGTAGGAAGCAGAAAGCTAATAAGTGCTATTAAGACTCATTTAAAGCTCATCTCCTTAAACCAGAATCGGTATAATTCCGACTAGGGTTATGTATATGATGCAAGACACACAGGAGCGTTTTCAGGTTAGGCATGATTAATTTTGCACTGTGCCCTCGAATGATTGCTTCCCACTCCCCAGCTGGCCCTGGTTCTTATGCACATTATGCACATGGACATTAACTCCCCGAGAGGAGACTGACAGAACTGATGACATCACATCAAGACCAGGATCTACTTTCAAGATCCTTGAAAGATCTCGGCTAAGATCGGCTTTCATGTTTTATTCAATCCGAGCTCAAGTATGCTGTACTGTGTCTGAGGCGGTCTCTTCAATGCGGACTTGCAATGGAACGGTTGTGTTCTTACTGATCACAATGAACCAGTACTTTGCAGTCTAGTGTTCTTAGAAATTATTCCAGGGCCCTAATCTGAAAACGCCCAAGGTTGCAAGAAACTGAATAGGAGCAGCTCATTAGAGCTTTTTGTCTAGAGCAATTTGTCACTTTTTTATGATAATTTTGTTTTTGCGAAAGTATTACAGTGGAATCTCAGATTGCGAGTAATGCGGTTTTCGAGCATTTCGCAAGACAAGCAGATTTGTAATAAATTTTGATTTGAAAAACGAGCAGGTCTTAGTTTACGATTACAGAGTATCGTGTATCGATCATGCACTTCTTGGCTTTCTCTCTTCTGTTGCGGAATTGTGGGTAATCGTCTCCCCTGCTTGGTCTTAGTGCGCGTCTCTCACCAGTATAATGAACATCCGTGCACACGTCTACTGTTTACTATAAGACTGACTGCGTGTGCGTTTAAACATTTTTTATTTTGTATGTGTGTATGCAGCAAGTGTGTACTGTTTATTATAACACGTGTGTAAAGCAAACGAAAGTATCATTAGAGAGCTTAAAAGATCCTTCTTTTCTGTCAGCCTGCACTTTGTGTGCGCGCATTGTTGGCCACTGTGCCCCTTCACTCACTCACACACACACACACACACACACACACACAAACACTGCTCTGTCGCGATTCTTTCAAAGGTAAATTACATTTTATACAAATTATACTTTTTTATTCTTACTTTGCAGCAGTAATTCCGTTAGTGTTCGCTCACTCGAGTGTCATTAAAGAGATTTCTTGTTTATTTTTCCGATAAGTGTTTCCATTAGTGTGCGTGAAACTCATACGAGAGAACGGGGAGAGTCTCGTACCCCCTCTCCTCTTACTTTAGCTTCACGCACACACACACCGTGCCTACGCGCACAAACGGAATCACTTGTATCTCGGGATTTATTTTTACTTTTTTAAAGGTAAGGTGCAGGTTAATTTGTTTTATTTTTACTTTATATTTTGTATTAATTATTTTTATTTGTTTGTTTTTTTATGGGCTGTGAAACTAAAAAAATAGGTGTCAAACATTAGCTAATTTATCAGTCAACATTGGTAGTTATTGATTTTTTTATTTCAAGGAACTAATATAATGCTTTAATTATTTTTTTTATGAATATCAGAAGAAAAGGGCTCAATTAGGAATAAAAGAGAAAAAAAACTTTTTAGACATCCAAGGTTAAAATTTGTAGTAAAAAAAAAAAAAAAATTGTTCATTGTGTTCCCGGTTTTGGTCAGAACTGTTTAACACAATTTAGACACCTCTGTGCTCTGATTTCGGTGGTGGATGTGTAGACGGCAAAGGCCGAACTGGAATGAGACCATTCTGCCATCATCTCCTATCTCTTTCCCAGCTCACAAAGAATCTTTGGTTAATTTGGGCCAATGTACTTTTAATTTCTAGGGTAAGAATCCGCATTTGAAGGAGCCTTCAAACTGTGATACCCTTAGTTGCGACACTTTGATGTGGCTCAATTCCGGTGCCGTATCCTCAACAGTGGTCTCCTAAAGCATTGCTTTTAACCAGACATTCTATCCAACAATCTTTTTAGTGAGGTTAATAGGGCTGAAACGATTCCTCGAGTAATTCGATTATAAAAAATGATCGAGGAAAGATCTTCTGCCTCGAAGCTTCGTTGAATGAATTTAAAAAGCTTGCGTTATGTTTTTGCGCAATTATTTGTTGACAGCACGCTTTAGACACTGCGCTCTTCCGAGTGCAAGCCGCCAGTAACCACTAACGAAGAAGCGCTTCTTCGCTACGTCACCCACAAATCAGAAGGAGACGCAAACAGTTAGTGCTGTATGATTTGAGGGAGCATTCTGTGGCTGGCTGCAAAATGTAAATTTTCAGCGAGGCCAAGAGAAGAACAAAGCAGAAATTGTCAGTAAAGGCTTATGTTATGCCTGAGATGTAGATTTTGAAAGTTTAGTTTTTGTGTAATTATTTATTTTAATGTGTGCCTTAGTTTTTCTTTTTTGTATTTTTTTTTTTTTATTCTTAGTCATTTGAAAACTTTTTTTTTTTTTTGCATCTGAGAAAAGGTTTTAAAATAAGAATGTATGGTGCTGTAATGCACTTAATTAGTCTGTCAACTTCAATACCCCTATCTCACCTACACGGTTTTGTGAGTACGGTTCTTCATGATTCACAGCAAGTTTTGGCGCTGCGATTACGTTTCCATCTTTCTGCGCGAAAAATTAAATATGTTTAAGCTGCCTTAAAACCATGTTTAAACATGTATAATAAAAAAAAAATTGCCGGACCTTGCAGGACCGCATAGGCGTGTAAGCTATTTCTTGTATTGTGAATAATGACTGTTTATTTTTGATAAAATGCTGTATGCTTTTAAAAAATAAAAGTAGATTTTTCTAAAAAGAAAACCAATTAATCTTAGTTTCTCTTATATATTTTACATTGCTGTTTAATTAAGCAAAAGTGCACTTTATCCGATTACTCGATTAATCGTTTAAACTTATGGTAGAATACTCGATTATTAAAATATTTGATAGCTACAGTCCTAGAGGTTAAGGATGTGTCTAATGCAGTATACATCGTTCTTGTTCTATCGCCAAGCATAACCTAAATCCTTATCCCAGGTATGGTGCACCCTGGAATGGTCCCAATTCATTCCAGGGCACTCACGCACACTCAGACGTTCATTCACACACTACAGGCAGTTTGGGAACGCCAGTTAGCCCAATCTACATGTCTTTCGACTTTGGAAGTATCCAGAGGAAACCCGCTAAGCACAGGGAGAACATGGAAACTCCATGCATGCAGGTCCCGAGGCGGGAATCGCCATATTTTATTGATGTAAGAGTTAGTAGTTACACAAAAGACAGGTGCAGATTGATAGTTCAACTGGCCAATCGCAACACAGTAAAAGAGAAGGCAGGACGAAGCAATATGGTTCAATGTTTGTGAGAATGAGGTAGTTGCGTATATCTTTTATAAATTGGTTCTTTTCATGACATAAAAACAACCTATTGTCACACCTCCATGTTTTTTGTTTCTCCCATTTTCCCATCCTCAGGCTGCCTTCCTGCTGCCTATTCTGCAGCGTCTGATGAGTGATGGTGCAGCCGCTAGTAAGTTCAGTGAAGTACAGGAGCCTGAAGTCATCATCGTAGCTCCCACTAGAGAGCTCATTAATCAGATTTACCTGGAAGCCCGGAAATTTGCTTATGGGTATAAACCTTAAACATGTCTTAACATAATATCAGGCAAAACACTGTGATGGCAATTTGGCAGGATTATTAGTTTGCTTAACAGGTTTTTTGTCATAGGATTTAATAAAATTTATAAGAAGACTAAAACTTGTTTGAAAATCTGTTGTAGCACTTGTGTGCGTCCTGTCGTCGTTTATGGAGGCATAAGCACTGGATATACAGTCCAAGAAGTGTTGAAGGGTTGTAACGTGCTATGTGGGACCCCCGGAAGATTGCTTGACATTATTGGTCGTGGAAAGGTAATTTACATTGCACATTACTCAGAGTTAATATTTTGTAAATATCGTTAGAGAAGGGGTTAGAATTTGAATAATTTTACCTTTAGATGCACATATAATTGTTCTGTAACTGATGATTAGTTAATTGTTAGTTGTCTGGCTGCAAACTAAAACAAATCCTTTAATTGATTATTCATGTGAATTAAATAAATCCTGTACTCAGCAAATTATGGCTTGTATGACGGTAACAAATATTTAGTATTTTGTTTCAGAACAACTTTTAATGTAACAACTGTCTGTTACAGTAACTCATGTGAATTGTATAAGCAATTTATTAAAACTAAAAATTGGTGGGTTTAATTGAAGCTTTCCCTTTATCATCTAAATGTCACATAGATGGTTTAACATTTTACTACTGCTTTGGAAAAATAGTTCTTGGCCAATGTAAGATGCAAATGTAATATGATGCTGTAATGTTCATCTTTTACTTACCAAGCAGGAAGTGTAGTACTTTTGCTTTTAGTGTTTGTTGATCCACAAACTCCACACTAAAGATTTATTTTTCCACAATTCACTCCATCCTTGATCTCTGGGCCAGTCATTATTTTAACATTAAACCTGTTTGGAGCTGCAATCTTTTAAAACTGCCTCAACAGTATCGCCTGAAAAGCTATTTACGAATAAATACCAGTTCATGCTTATGGTTCATGATGTGATGAATTTAAAAAAAAAAAAAGCCATTTTGTTACAAATTAATATTAAGCAGTTGTGTGTAACAATTATTCCAATTGTTAGATGTATTATTTTTTTTTATTTTTTAAGCTCCAGTAAATGTATGCAAGGAGCATTTAATTTGTTCGTTTGCCCAGGTTGGTCTGAGTAAAGTTCGTTATTTGGTGCTGGATGAAGCTGACCGAATGTTGGATATGGGCTTTGAGACTGACATGCGAAAGTTGGTCGGTTCCCCGGGGATGCCTCCGAAAGAACAACGGCAGACCCTCATGTTTAGTGCGACTTATCCAGAGGATATTCAGAGGTTTGTATTTTGATTAATCCACTTTAAAGCCAATTAAACTGTGTTTACCGAATGTTTGTGGTTGTAAATCCTGTAGTTGTTAAGGCTGTAACCCATGATCATGAGTGAATCCAGAGTTTCCTCCCTCTAAATACTTTGCCAAGCCTTTCCTGCAACACTTTTGTGGGGGTCTTTCTGCCTTCTGTCATTTTTAGGAAGTGAAAGCATGCTCTATTGTGCTCTATGGTGACTGACTTGGCCAGTGAAGAATATCCCATTTCTTTTGCCTTGGGTAGCTTTCACTGTTTTGGGTCATTATCCATCTGCAATATGAATCTGATCAGTTTTACAGCATTTGGATGGGTCAGAGCAGAGATGCATGTCAGAATTTATCCTCCTACTTTTATCAGCAGTCAAGTCATGAATAAACACCAGTGACCTAATTGTATTGGTAGCCATGACTGAGCCTCCTCCTTGTTTCAGATGACCTGGTATGTTTTGGATCATGAGCTACAAGGTATGCCGTATTCTTCTTTTGAAAACTGAAGAATACATTGGGTTTTTTTTTTAAACAAAAAAGCTTATAATGCATGGAGGTGCATGCCATCTGGCCGAGCCGCCTAACAGAGTATTCATTGTAGAGATGAATGATTAAACAAAAAAAAATCTCAAATCATACATGCATGCAATCTCATTTCTGAATAACAGCAGTTCATGTATTTCCCTGCATTCAGACCATGCAACATTCATAAGTTGCTTGACACTCTCGGATTGCTGCAACAGTGTAACTCAAAACACTTAAATTACCAATCGGGCCAGAGGTTAGCAAATTATTTAGTTGTACAACTCTCATCACTTCTCATCTCTCTTCCTCATATATATGGCGTTCCGGTGTCACTCACATGATGTGTAACTAAGAGGTGGAGCTAAACATGCTAACCAGTAATCAGGAGTTGGAGTAGTATGCTGTTATTTTCATGCAAAAACCTTTATCCTGATTTTTAAAAATTTATTTATGGGCCTCCGAGTGGCGCAGTGGTTAAAGCGCTCGCCCTATCATCCGGAGATCGCTAGTTCGAATCCCGGGTGATGCTGTAACCTCTCGCAGCCGGAGGTCTAGAGAGAGCTGATTGGCCGAGCTCTCTCAGAGGGGAGGGATGAGAGGTAGTTAGTGCTCCGACATTAATCACGGCTCTACAGCCAATCAGGGGCGTCTGTGAGCTCGCGCAACGGAGGGAGCGGATAGCGCTGTCCACCGAGTGTGTTACGCCGCCCCCAACGGTGCGCGAGCGAGCAGTTCGAAAAGATGCGGTCGGCTGGTGTCACGTGGTTCGGAGGAAACACGTGATAGTCTTCGGCCCTCCCGGCTGAGTGGTAGTAGTAGCCTTAATGTGGGAGCCCCCTAGTGACGGGGAGGAATTGGACACGACTAAATTGGGGAGAGAATTTTTATTTATTTATTTATTTATTTTTAAACAATTTTTGTTTGCTTAAACACTCGTTTACTCCGTCAAACTCTCACTCGCATTGTGCTCAAATTGTATTTCCTGTGCATGCTTAATATCAGAAGACTTCTTGCTGAATTCCAGCTAATCATAAGGTTTTTTTTTTTTTTTTTTTTCCCTCTGGTAATTCATTAATTATTTATAAATGTCTGGAGAGAGAACACTTTCTGCTTTCTTTTCCTTCATTCGGTCTCTGTCATTACACACTTGCATTTGGGCAGATTTCCCTCCAAATGGTAACCGTAGCGATTGTTTACGTTGTGCTGAAAGTGCAAGAACTGTCAATTATTTTACTAATTTTCATTAATTAGTTATTTGTTTTTCCTTTTCTGAGGGCCAAAGAATAAAATTCTTCCCCTCCTTCTTGTCTGCTGTCAATGCGCTCCTTCTCCTTCCCACTCATCAGTGGAACAAAGGATTTAACAAAAGACATAAAAGGTACAAGACGATTACAGTCAATGAACTGCAGCCTCTCTACTCAAGAAAAGATGAGAGCCAAGTTCCAATTTTATGGAATGATGCTTCCAGGTCCTCCACGTTGATTTATTTTTTATTTTTTTCCCCCAAGTTGAGGATGTAGGAGAGGCATAAGGTCTTGCAGCCCTGCAGACGTACCAGGGTGTGGAGTATGATTGATTTTTCTAATGTAGCATGAATCATCTGCAAGCTACCAGAGAAGCTAGAGCCAAAGCATATGCTTTAACTTGGGACAATTGCAAAGCCTCATTGACTCTTCTGAAAATTGCCAGCAGTGGACAAAGCTGTAAGTGTACATCCAAGGTTTTGGATATTGCATAAAGGAAATGGGACCAATAACTAGAAAGCTCGGGACAGATGAAGAACATAACAGTTTGGTTTGCAGATAAGAGCTGACATCTGTTGCACCTGTTCATTTGTGCCTGGGAAAATAGGTTTACTTAATAGAGATTTTTTATATAACATATAAAACAACTTAATCTGGGCTCACACAGCAGAACTTCCAAAACTCAGATATCTGTCCTGAATTTGTCTCCCCCGTTCTGTTTATAGCAGTAATGAGCAACATGTTCAAAAGACCACAGTCATTAACTAAAAACAAGTCTAGGAATGACAGTGTTTTATTGAACTTTCTGGTAAATGTGGAAAGGAAAATTTGTTCATAAAAATTTATTGAGAGATTTCAGCCAAGTCAAAAGAGACTTGTTAATAAAATCTGAAGAAGACAAGGTCCCATATTAAAGTAAATCAGAAAAATAACTAGAATCCTTAGTTTTCCATGGGGTTTGTGGAGAATTAAGGGCTTGATGGAAGAAATTAAAAGGTGTTACAGATGGGGCTATAAATAGAGATGAGTTCTGTTTTATTATGTAATCAAGTTGGTTCCAGATGAGAGGACAAAGCTATTGGATTGGAAACGTATTTGGTTGGGCAAGACTTCAGCGGGACAGAGGCCAAGTAATGCAGTAAGAGTTGCAAGTTAAGCACCAGTCTTTGTTATTTCGTTTGGGGTTTTTTTGATACCGGTGCCAAATCGATACTTTTAAACCGGTGACTGAACCGATACTTTGCAAAAGCCACAAAATGATGGTGGATGACTCAAGAATACATTTAAAAAAATGTAATGCTTCAAATTGAACAATATATTAAAATTTAAAGTATATATGAATATATGTCACTGTTGTAGTACTAGTACTAGCTGGAAAGCCATAATTATAAACAATCTGTTACATTAGTATTTTACAAATTGTTTGACCATTTGTTAGCATGAATGCAAGATTTGCATTTGTAATTAACATTACATTAGCCTACTACTAACCTTCGGAATGGCTGCTGTCGTCATCATAATCGGTGGACACCTTTTTGCTACGGTTGGTATGACTGGGGCTGAGGTCATCCACACCAATAGTGCTAGCTGTTGTCTGTAAGCCGTCAAACACGGCGCATCCCTCTGCTTTTAAGTTTATTCCGTGTGTCCTCAAATGTTTCATTAGATTAGGCGTCTTTCCCCCTTTACACGCAACTGCTGTAAAACATTTACTGCACGTTACGATGTCGGAATCCTCTCTTGTGAAATATAACCACACTTTCAATCGTTTAGTTTTCAGCATTTTAACGGAAGTTGTTTAATTTAGCAGATTAAGACAGCGGTAGATCACCTGCTGCCGTCAGAGCGAGTTTAACGTTAGTTGCTGCATTCACGCACATCTCGGATGGTCTCATTTCCTGATTTGTGCTTTAAATTTTTTTTTTTTTCCCCGGTACCGGTGCATACACATTTTCCTAAAATTCTTAAGGTGAAATTTCATATTGTGAAATGTGTTTTCCCATAGGAAATCATTTAAAAGATTCTGTTCCAGCAACCCCAAAAATACACATTGTTGCATAAAAATAAATAAAATTGGCAAGTCCACAATTCTAAGAGTTTTTTGAATGCAGCTTCAAGTTTATGAAACACATTGTTTGCCTGCAGTCGAGCAAGGCATTAGAGTAGAGCGCTGTAACTGAAATATGATTGTCCAAATGATATCAGTTTTCTTTCAAATTGAGAATTTAGCAGTGAATTATACGAAGTCCCTGTTGTATCATGTTGAAGTTTCAATGTTGCTGATACCTCGGTCGTATATGGCTGAGAGTTCATGAGGAAAAGTCTGCCTGTGCTGTCAGTGGTAAGGATTTGGTACTCCTCCACCTCACCTTGTCAATCAATGAAACTTGCCAATTAGTCTTCGTCTGTGAGCTCAACTGTGTGGAATGGGGCAGAGTAAATTTTGATGCCCCGTGATGTTTTCGGCTGTGCATGCGTCTTGGTGTAACCTTTGCTCTCCCTGGTTGTTTGTCATACATGATAAGCTGGAGAGAATTATTCCGTGACCAGCTTGCCAATTAATTTTCCGGGGGGGGGGGGATGCTTTGTTTTATTGGTTTATTTTATAATTTGTCACTGTTTAATATATACATGTATATCCTGTTTTGTGTATTTTTGTTGAATTAATATCTATAAAAAAATAAAATTGTTGCCTAGGTTGGCAGCTGATTTCCTAAAGGAGGATTATCTGTTCCTGGTTGTGGGAGTGGTGGGAGGAGCCTGTAGTGACATAGAGCAGCACATCATTCAAGTCACTAAGTATTTGAAGAGAGAACAGCTGTTGGAAATGCTGAAGACCACAGGTGACTCAGACCTGACCTACTCATATGTCAAATGACATACTGTATGGCACAGTGTGCAGCAATATTTGATTATTTAAACATATAATAATTTCAGTGCTTACATACATGCGTAAATTGTTTTACTACGTACAGTTCTTTTTCTTGTATCGGTGATGGTTTAGGTCGACGTGTCTGTGAGAAGAAATGGAGGTCATTATTTCTTCCTAGTGTGGTCACAATTATAAGGCTTTATACATGTGGTGGAAAATCATTTGCAACTTTTTTTACATCAATTCTAAGAATATGTTTTAAGTAAGTTTGTGCTTCATAGGTTGTATATGTACATTTATCACCACCAGTTTAGTAATAAGTTCTTTTGGAGGCTTAACATCCAGAATCAAGCATTCAGAATGGAAGCAGACAAAACACAAGAAACCGACCTTTTAATGTTTAATGCTTTTAGTTCAGTGTAGAGGTTATGATGTGTTTAAACAATGTGGCTTCAACAAGCGAGTATAATGTGTGATGGTCGAGTGCAATATTGCTTTTATACAACGACTTTGTCATTAAGAAATAAAAAGCCGTTAATGTTCTAGACACAATATGGCCAGTTTATTTGTTTATATTTTTGCCTGCAAACAGATGGATTGCACACAGTAGGATAGGGTGAGTGGACGGTTAGCTTACCATCATTTGTATATTGGTGTCAAGTTTGCATTTTATAAAATTATCTTCCTTTATTTTCATCTTCATTTGGTGTGCTTTCATATTTAATAGTTTCTAGCCATTCCTAACTCTACTGCTGTTTTCAGTGGAATTGTTTTAAAAAAAAAATTTACATTTACAATTTTATGTACACAGACCAGCAGAATAATACAAACAATCCCAGCGGGGTGGTCTACTAAATATAAACACTCTTGGAATACTGCTTGTTCAGACAAAATAGTGGACCACATCTCCGTTTTATTACTAAGAAATAAACTTGGAACGATTCTAATATCTTTTGTTTAGGTTTGCATGTGGAATTATGTGAATTTTTTTTTTTTGGAGGGTCAGAAATGTTTACATTTACATTCTGGCATTTGGCAGATGCGCTTATTCAGAACGGCTTGCAAAGTGAAGTTTTCATCATTAAATGCATCTTTACACTGATTGAATAGGTTAACTAGGAGAACAGTCAGTCAAAAGCTTTTTTTCTTTTTTTAACCTAATACCCAAGAAACAAATGGGTCTTTTGAGTGCTAAAAATCTGATGGAAACCTGACTGCAGTTACAGTTGCAAAATGCAAAATAGAGTTTCAGGCAAGTAAATGTCCTGTGGTGAAAGTGGTATTGTGTAAAAGGTAATGTTATGCTGTACATCCCCAGGGAACGAGAGAACAATGGTCTTTGTTGAAACCAAAAGAAGTGCAGATTTCATTGCAACATTTCTCTGTCAGGAGAAAGTGCCCACTACTAGCATCCATGGGTATGTACCTGTTCTCTCTCTCACACACACACACCAAGTAATGTCTAGCTTTTAATGAGGTTTGATGATCTCATGCCAGCTTAAAGCCTAACTTCTCCAGCAGTGCTAATATTTCATCATGTTACATTGACGTGTAAGGGTTTTCTCCCTGGTTTAAAAACCTGTGACCTTGTTTATTCTAAGCATTTATTTAATCTGTGACCCTGAAGGGGTAAACAACCTCAAAACCATCATCTTTCTCCTTCTGTACAGTGATCGGGAACAGCGCGAACGAGAGAAAGCCTTGAGTGACTTCCGCACTGGGAAGTGTCCTGTGTTGGTAGCGACTTCTGTTGCTGCTAGAGGGCTAGACATTGAGCATGTCCAGCATGTGGTGAACTTCGACCTACCAAAAAGCATTGAGGAATATGTGCACCGGATTGGGAGAACCGGCCGATGTGGAAACACAGGAAGAGCCGTGTCGTTTTTTGACCCGGAGCCTGATACTCCTCTAGCCCGCTCTCTGGTTAAAGTCCTTTCTGGGGTTCGTAATTTTCATTATTAGTAAAATTTTCTGCTAGACATACTTTGTCGGTTTTTGTTTTTTTATGTAATAGTGTTCAAACATGATGGTTTCTTCTTTTGCTCAGGCTCAGCAGGAAGTTCCTTCATGGCTGGAGGAAATTGCGTTCAGTGCTCATGGCACCACAGGGTTCAACCCACATGGGAAAGTGTTTGCCTCCACCGACACTCGCAGGGTAACAGCATTCTTACAGGATATGCTACGTTTGCACTTGTAAAACTCATTCTTATTTACACCTCAACTGTGTATTTGGGTTTGTGTGATTAGGGTGGATCCTTCATGAAGAACCCGGCACCACAACCAGCTGGATCAAGCAATGTGGCAGGAGCTGATGAGGACGACTGGGAGTAGATTTTCTTTTTAGATTGTTTTGTTGTGCAGTGTTTCTATGTTCTGTTTTATATTTTATGTTAAAGAAAGAAGCCAATGGGGCCCGCAGAGCAATTAGCGGCAGGGCTTGAGCTAAGGCAGTGTAAAAGAGCGACAGGTTCAACCTGAAGTTAAGCTTCACAATTTGGTGTTTGGATGAATCACTCGTTTTTTTGTTTTTTTATTTTGGTTTTCATGTGGAAGTGCTTTTGGGTTGACCTCACTGTGTGGATTAGTCAGTGCACAAAAGTACATTGATTTTGTAGAAGCCTTCAACTGAAGGTTGTGTCTGCCCACTTTCAATAAATGGCTTTTTTCTGCCAGATGTTTTCTGGTTACCTTTTGAGCATTGTGTGTGAAGGCATTATTTGTCTATGGAGGGGAAAAAAACATTGTTTTTGCCAGTGTGCCATATAAATAAATTTACACGACGTTTACCTTAGCAGTTTTGTGCGGTTACATTTTTTGCTAAGTGGCTATTTTATCAGGTACTGTATGACCACTGTGTACATCACTTTAAAGTTATGTGGTTGATGCAGCATATCTGTAAACACCATTCCAGACTGTTTTTGCATCGTCCATGTGTGGTACTGTAATTTTTTGTTCAATGGCAATTCATGCAAATGATTGTACTACACTGTAAATTTGCCTTGATTTAAAAAAATCAAAGTGAGAAAAATAAGTAATATGAATAGAGGTTGAAATAAAGAGAAGCACACACGTATTACTATTTTGGAGTGGTCTCTATGTAAGAATTCAAAAGTGTGCTAATCTGATTTCCAAAGGTTGCTAAATGTTCTCCAGTGAGTGACTGACTAGGAGGAGTTGAGAATACGGTTTCCATTTTCAATGCATTAATAAATGAAACACTAATGCGGGTCGTGAGGTCAGATGTTTGTTTATGGAGGTGAGCATTTGTGTACAGTTCCAAACAACATAGTTGACAAAGGTTCAATTGAAGGTTAGTATGCTTTAGAAAGAGTAGTATATACCAGTCAATGCATTCAATAAGCTGTTGGTCACAAGTTGGATTCAAATTCTCAGGCAGAACTTAAAAAGATCTAAACTTGGTCCTGTAGGTGGGTTAAACAGCTTACGCTTGATCAGTTTTGTCCACATGGAGTGAAAATACATTCTGTATATAACTCCTATTCATTAGAAAATTACACCTGCAAAGCTTCGTGTTTAAACCTATGACAAAAATAAGATGATTTGAGCTGAGTGCATGGTCCAGTAATCTCGACACCACATGCTTGTGGATCTCTTTTTCCAGTTGTATCATTTGCATAAAAAGAGGCTAGAAGAATTGAAGCATGTAGTCAAGTACAAATATAAATATTTAAACATGGACAGGTATTGAGATTTTAGCAGTCTACCACTGTATGTCATTTGACAAACATTTTAATTTTATTCTTGCTAGAAAATGTCAAGTAGATTTTTTTTTTTTTTTTTTTTTTCCTCCTCTCCAAATTTTGTCATGCAGTATGTTAATTCCTTTGAAACAGACAAGCATTTTTTTTCCTTTGAAACCCTGGTTTAATCAGGTAATTGTCCAGTTATGTTCCTTACCTTAAAATGGGCAAAATTATATGGAACCTCAAAATTAAGCTTGTATTCTATATCGTTCACCTGATTTGGATGGTGAATACCCTCAAAGTAAACCAGAGGGTCCGCATTTTGTGGTCATTATTTAATTTAAGTTCCAATATACAGTGGTAGGCAGCTGATTTTTATTTTTAATTCCCCCCCCCCCCCCCCCCCATCAGGTTTAAATATTTATGAAGCTCACCATGCACACATTTATGCTCGTATAAACTATACAGATTTTAATTGTAAATAGATCGATACAAAACAATCAGTGCAAGTCTCTCCACGAGTTGGTACGGATTGGAGAAATAATTAATGTTAGTTTATAATGAATCTACTGTGAACAGTGAGAGATTTCTGAGCAGGTCTACTGGGTTCATGCCCAGTGTAATGCAACATGATGCATAGAATGTGAGGCTGAATTTGAAATTTAATATAAGAACTCTTGGGATGCAGCTTCACCAATAAATCAAATGAATGGACTGGATCTAACATATAAATAAACTTTAATTCTTAATTTTATGAAGTTCATTATTCTTCAGTGAGATTATTTACAAGTGGAAAGCATTCAAAACAGTTGCCACTTGTCTCTGGAGTGGACATCCCAGCACATTCACCAAGGTGTGCTCATGCAATGCTCAGAAAAATACCATAAAACTTTTTTTTTTTTTTATACAATGTTAGATCTTAGATCCTACAGGCCTCATTGAGCATGTTAATTGTTACTCTTCCATCTAAAAAGAGCATGGAAGTATGACTGAGGTTTGCAAATCTGCGCTGATCAGATGAGTCCAAAGTGGAGTTGTTTGGCCTTGATGTCCAGCATCAAAAAACAGAACTCACCATTTCAGCAGATACACTTCGTATCCTCTCGAGCATGGCAGTGAAAGGTTGATGATTTGGGTTTGTTTTGCCTCCGCGGGATCTGGGCACCTTGCAGTCATTAAGTCGGCCTTATAGAGTATTCTAGAGGTAAATGTAAGGCCATCTGTCTGACAACTACAGCTTGGTTGAAATACAACAGGATAATGACCCGAAGCACACCAGTAAATCTACACCAGAGTGGCTTAAAATAAAAAATTAAAATCAACGTATTGGAATGGCCTAGTCAAAGTCCAGACCTCATATCAATTGAGAGATCTGTGCTTAAGCCAATGCCCAAAAGGCTAAATGAACTGAAACATTGTTGTAAAGAAGTATGGGCAAAAATTCCTTCACAGCGATGTGAGAGACTGATAAAGTCGTACAGGAAATGATTACATCAGTTTGTTGCTGCTAAACAAGCTATTGAATTGTATTTAGTATTGCCCATGTTTATTGTTTTTGACTTTATTTTTGTTAAATAATTGTGCAGTGAAGCAGTTTATATGTTGCTGTTTGCCTGAGGTTGTGGTTACTCAATACTGAGACGAGCAACGATCAGATTATTTTAAAAAACATTATTTTTAAACAAAAACAGAATTAAAAGAGGGGATACTAACTTTTTCACACAACTATAACTGCTTTTATTTTTCACATATACATTATAGAACAATTCAACTGTTTTATCATGTATCCTAGTTTGTTAGGCAGGTGGGAGCAGATCAGGTTGAGTGGTAAGTTGGTATTAGTGGGGCTTGAACCACTAACCTTCTGATTATTAATCCTGGAACTTTTTGGTTTTTGTCATGTTATAACCACAAACAAATGTATTTTCTTGGGATTTTAAGTGATTGACCAACACAAAGAGGCACATAATTTTGAAGTAGAAAAAAATATACCCTGGCTGTTCCTTGGGCTTCATGATGCTGTTGGTTCACTATTGTTCTCAAACTAACCTGAGGACTTCACTGAACAGCTGTATTTATACAGGGATTAAATTGTACACAGATGGACTCTGATTCTGAAGGCAATTTGTTCCACTGGATTTTTGTTAGGGGTATCAGAGTAAAGGGGGGAGGGGTGAATACAAACGTCCGCCACACTTTTCAGATATTTATTTGTCGAAAATTTATCACATTATTCCTATTCCTATCACATAAAATTCAATTAAATTTTTCAAGTATAGCACTTTTAACATTTGTCATCGTCCCAAGGCAGCTTTACACAATCATAAGAATTATGAAAGCTTGTATGAAATGTTAATGTGCATGAATCAAAACGATAAGATAATCCCTGATGAGCAAGCCAAGGGCGATGGCGACAGTGGCAAAGAAAAACTCCCTGAGATGGCAATAGGAAGAAACCTTGAGGGGAACCAGACTCATCAGGGACCCCATCCTCATTTGGGTGACCGTCTTCGTGGAAAAGTGGAACCGTCCCCAGTCACCACACGACAAATAATACGTACATGGTGATGACGTGAAAAAAATGTGGGAAAGTTCACGAGGTACGAATACTTTTACATGGCACTGTATCGTTCAGCCTTCTCGAGTATTTCGATGAACAGAAAAACGAATACAGGTGTTCGTTTGACCTTATCGGCTGAATTAAAAGCAAAAATAGTCTAAAGAAGACTGACTCAACATGTCGTCACTGCTGTTCTTTTTGTTTAAGATGTGATGGTATGGAGGATAAGGTTAGTAAGATGAGTCAGATAAAGGTATAATGAATGTGTGATTTATTCGCTATGGCTCAGGGTTTGTGTGTTGGTTCCTGCTGAGCCGGATGGGGTGTGGCTTGGGTTCCTGGCCAGGGGCCCAGGGTTTTTATAAATCCCTGACAGACCGTGACTCAGATCAGGATGAACCGGACTGATGGATGGATGGATGGGTTGATCTCTTTCCTTTGAATCCCTAGTTATGTACATATCATATCCACAACCCTAACTTTTACCTGTTCTAGTAAACACGAAGAGTAGTCAGTTTTACTCCACCTCCGGTTGCGCACTACACACTTTGTACTGTGGTGTTTGGGATGGAACCGACTTGTGGTGCATTTCCTCCTGTTGGGTTCGTGTCGCAACGCGTGTGTTGAGAGTGCGCTTCCGATTTTATTTCACATGAAAGAGTGCGTGGTTAGAGCACCAGAATAAACGATGAGAACAGGATTTCTTTTTGGTTTTCTTGAGAAAACACTGAGATGCGCACTGGGTCTAAATACTAAGGCGCTGAGTGAGTGAGTGAGCGAGAGAGAGAGAAAGAGAGCGCGCGAGTGAATGAGTGAGCGAGAGGTATAGAGAGAGCGCGCGCACGCGTGTGTGTGAGTGAGAGAGAGCGCGAGCGGGTGAGTAAGTGAGCGAGAGAGAGAGAGAGGGCGCGAGTGTGTGAGTGAGAGGTAGAGAGAGCGCGAGTGTGTGAGTGAGAGAGTGAGAGAGCGCAAGTGTGTGAGTGAGAGGTAGAGAGAGCGCGAGTGTGTGAGTGAGAGAGAGAGAGAGCGCGAGTGTGTGAGTGAGAGAGAGAGAGAGCGCGAGTGTGTGAGTGAGAGAGAGAGAGAGAGCGCGCGTACGCGTGTGTGAGTGTGAGAGAGCGCGAGCGGGCGAGTAAGTGGGCGAGAGGTAGAGAGAGCGCGAGAGAGAGAGAGCGCGAACGGTTGAGTGAGTGCGACTCGCTCCGGCGCTTATGAGATCCACCAGAATGAAGTTTCGGGGATTTTCTTTGGCATCTACAGCTACAGGAAGCTGATCCGGCACAACAGCAAGACCAGCTCGTCTTCTATTGTTTTATTTTTAGGCTAAAATTTGGATCAGTAGCCATGAGGATTGCTTTGGTTCTTATAACATCAGCTCTTCAGGTGCTGGGGAAAGGTGAGTGAAATTGATTTTCGCCTCAATTTATGTTTTTATAATAAATGATAATTAAATTCTGAACTGATCCGTATTGGTGGGAATTTCATCTAAGTTCTCTAAGTCACAGTAGCTCATTCTTAGGAAGTGGGTGAGCATGTCACAGCCTGTTAAAAGCCTCTCTGCTCCATTAAGTGCACTTTCAGGCATCATATACTGTACACTGAGCATACAAGCTAATTATACTCGACCTTTAATCATTTATTATGGTGCAGATAATTGTCTGTGTGTGTGTGTGTGTGTGTGTGTGTGTGTGTGTGTGTGTGTGTGGGAGGGGATAGATAAGAGGTAAAAAGGAACAACAGTGTATCGTGTTGTAAAAAGAAACAAAAAGACAATAATAATAATAATAATAAAGAGTGTGAAAGTTTTCTCTCTCCATACTGGAGTGATACACAAGTTTGTTTGTTTTTTGGAATAATCGCACTCAATTGGCGTTTTAACTTTCTGGGACCCAAAAGCTAATTTAGTTTTATTAGTCAATGTGTTTAATTCCTTTTGAGTTTCTCTTTATTAGCACCTGGGAACTATTAAACGTTTATAAGGTTAATGTCGTCAAACAAGAAGAAGGTTGGCAAAACAGTAAGATCCAGATCCAGTATAACATTGTAAGAATATCCAGACAGAGTAGTTGGGAGAAAATGTGACGTCCTCATTTTCCATCATAACTTTTTCTTCAAGGAGAGGTACGAATTTCATTTTTGTGTGAAGATTCAGATCTCTATATTATTTTATTGCAAGTGTATAAAAAACGAAAAAAGAGCCGTATAAAATGTCCATAGCATTTTAATAACATTCATTGCCAGTTTTTTTAGGAACTATGTTTAACATGCTTTCGTATATTTCCTTCCTTAAAATCTTTATTAAAACTTTATTGAATCTTCATTTGGATGCTGCTGGGCTATGTAACTCTCAGTTTGGCCATTTTACACGCCCTCTCCTCAGACTGCTGCGGATATGTTTTGCCCAAAAGGACACCCCCCCCCCCTTCCTTACATAGTGACACTTCACATTACTTCTTTTTTTATTATCGCCATGGTTTTTAAATTTACATGAATTGATCTGTCCAGTTCAGTTTTTTTTTCATAGTCTACAGGTACCTTTCTTTCCTTGGTGTAAGCCACGCTGTCATACTTCCCTTTCAGTTTCTTTCACACACTCTGTCTATACACAAAAACTATCTCGCGTTGAGTGACACATACAGCAACACCCACTTTGAGGGAGAAAGCGCTAGATTACTGTTATATTAATTATG
The DNA here is from genome assembly GCA_030347435.1 of Clarias fuscus. NCBI lineage: Eukaryota > Metazoa > Chordata > Actinopteri > Siluriformes > Clariidae > Clarias > Clarias fuscus. The sequence continues at coordinate 19,878,316 of CM059223.1, forward strand.
CTTATTTAACAAAAAAGCATTAGGACTGTCAGATCCAGCTCCAGATCCAGCATTTAGTGGTGCATGTCATATGGGGACATTGTGGTCTCAGGACTGTAGTGTCACTCTGAAAACTGGTGTAATGTGCAAGAATAGTCCTTAAGATCCAAATATTTCTAAGATGGTACTTCATCTTAGCTAAGTATGCTTTTTACCCAAAAGTGTACAAGGTTTAAAAATTATACAATGAAAAGCAGCAATCATGAATGTAAAACTGAAAACTCTACTTAACAAAATCAATGTAAAATATTTGTACTTCTTTTTTCCCCCTGTTTATGTTTACACTGTTAATGCGTTCTTTTGTTTGTCCTTACTCGTAAAATTTAACCTTTTGAGATACTGTGTGCCCTAACCTTATGAATTAAATTATACGCTTTTTGATTTTCAGGACTGGAAGTCCTTGGAATTTCTTCCCATATGGTTCCAATTTAACGATGCTCCTCCCAGCGCAGTCCAGTATTAACTCAAAGACTCCCCTCGATCCCAGCAGAATATTTTGGACTCTCAATAAGACTAAAATAGATGATAGGTAGATAGGTTTCATGAATTTATCTCTCCATAGAAAAATTCACATAAATAAATGTATAAATATATAAGTTTAATGGCATCATGTGGCTTAGTGGTTAACACTGCTTTCCCACAGGGCTTCAAATCATGCCTACTGTTTGTGAGTGTGGAGTTTGCATAGTCCCCCCCCTCCCATAAATTTTATGAAATAAAATTGAATTGAAATTGAAATTGTAGGATTCTGCATGGGTTGTTCCTGTAATGTGTGGGCACCGTATCCAGAGTGTTCCCTAACCCTAACCCTTGTGTACTGAGTTCCCTGGGGTAGGCGTCAACCTCCCTACGATGATACACAGGAAAAGCGTTAAAGATGAATATGCTGAATATACAAAAATCCATATATGATGTCTATTTCAGGTCTTATTAGCAGTCCTAAAAATGTCGTATGTATTGGAAAGATGAAATATAAAGATTCACCCAGGTCCATCTGGCCCAGAATAAAGTGTACATGGGATCATGATCAATACACTACAGATATCATGTACAGAGTCCATCTAAAGTAAGTCACTGTCTAGCTTTCTCTGACTGTAATAACTTATTAATGATTTAAAAAATGAAATAATAATTTAAATAAATGTAAAAAATAAAATAAAAAATCTAATATAATGTTTATATGTGTGTGTACGTGTGTGTGATTTCTGCAGGCAGGATGAAGAATATATCTGTGAATCATCAGAAAAAAATTGTTCATTCCCAGATGATGTGATTGTAATGTTAGATGACACACTGAACGTAAGTGTGAGTGCAGAGGATGCCTATGGATATTCAGCTCTATCTAACGAAGTTACCTACAGTGAGGGTTGGGATATTGGTGAGTAAGTGAAATAGCCAATACAAATAAATTTTCTTTTGTGCCGGATTATAAACTGGGCCAGATTAAGCCCTGACTAGTTTTTTTCGGTCCACCATGAAATGCATTTACATTTGATGGCAAAAGTTAGCATATCCGCAGGCTAAAGACATTAAATGTATACTTTTTCGATGTTAAGTCAAGATACTTTATTGCCAAAAGAGGTTATTTTCCATTAATAGATAAGCGACAGTTTTATTTCAGCTTTTATTTATCACTTCAGATCTCGACTGGTTCAAACGTTTACGTATACTTTGTCAGGATTTGGGGCGATGCATTTTAAACATGTAGTCAGCTTATACAGTATTTGACCTCCAAGAATAATTTAATTTAATTTAATAATTATTTGAATATAATATTTATATCAATATAAATACAGTGGAACCTCGGATTGCGAGTAACTCGGTTTACGAGTGTTCCGCAAGACGAGCAATGATTTTTAATAAATTTTGACTTGAAAAACAAGCATGTCTTGGTTTACGAGTGCCGAGTTTTTTGACACCGACACACACACATCGACACACATACACTCTCTCGCCTTTACACCCCCCCCCCCCCTCCCCGGCTTCACACAGACACACACACTCTGCTCTACACAGAAACTCTGCTCTGTCGCGATTCTTTTCAAAGATAAGGTGCTGGTTCATTTGTTTTGTTTTGTTTTTTACAGCTTTGTTTTTTGTTTTTTAGCTTGCTTCCGGAACGAATTATGCTCGTAATCCAGGATTCCTCTGTATATTGATTTTGTTAAAACAATGTGTATGGCATAACAAATACTTCTTTTAAATATTCAAATTGTTCATTTAATGTCTCCAAAAGGCGTATTTTGTCACATGACTAGGCATCATTTTAATATCTGTGGAAGAACTATAGTTGGCATAACCAAACATGGCATCTAGCCACAATTTGGCTCTTGTGAGTAGCTACAGTTACAATATTTAATTACAGTGGCACCTGACTGCTGGTCCCAAAGAAAAATATCAGAACACACAGTGCATCACTTTTTTAGTGGCAAAAGCAAGGCTTACTCAATATTACATGGAGGTCATAATGTTATGGATCTATTATTTCACAAACAATTTACTTTCACTACCTCAACTCATTACCTCATTACCACAGAGTATTGCAGTGTGTCGTGTTGTCATTTTGTTGCTCTTGTTTGCTCGTGACTAATAGTTAGTTTCTCCATAAATTCCTTAACTTGTCGTGATCATGCCACACATGTGTTCTACTGTAGTTCAAATGGACTCACCAACAGATGTTATTGCTGAGCCTTTCCCGAACGGTCTCAGAGTGTCGTGGAAGATTGCGTGGTTTAACACGTGGACTGGTAAAATCGAGTGTGAAATACTGTTACATGAAAAAGGTTCAAAAACTAAGGTGAGTTTTTGCATGAACTTCTGAATGATTAAAGTCTGTATGAATAAGCTATAATGCATTTTTACATCAGTATTCTAAGAGTGACATATTGTAACAAGATCTACATTGCCTAGCCAAAGTATTAGAGCACAATAGAGTCTAGACCTGACCAATTGACGCAACTCCAGATAATAACGCTGCCTTCCGAAGCGCAGGGGGGCACTATGCATGATGGGTGCATCACTTAATGTGCTTCCCTTTTTAATGTGCTTCCCTTTTTACCCACCCATCAGTCTGGAACAGGGTCATCATCAGACCACATGAACTTTTTTTTCTATTTCTCCAAAGATTAATCCTTATGTTCACACTGAAAACTTTTTCCGATTAGTCTCACTAACAAGTGGTTTTCCTATGGCCACGCAGCTGTTTAATCCCAATCTTGTGAGTTCTCATCACATTGTATGTGGAAATGCTCTTACTTTCACTACTATACACAGCTCTGATTTCTGCTGTTGATTTATGATGCACCTTTACCAAGTGCTCAAGTGATCATGATTGTTTTGTCCATGCACAGTTCTTTATTTAAGTTGATGGTTCAAGCATTATTCATAAATTTTTAATAATGCAATGGTGGGTTCTTAATACAATTCCATTCATTTCAAATCTCCTTAGTTGTTTTCTTTGCGTAATACGGGTAGTTCTGAAGCCATGATCTTGTTTTGGGCTGGTAAAATTTCATCAAAAAAATTTGTGTAAAGTAAAAAATAAAAACAACAACATGTATTAAATGTGAAACATGTGAGTGTAAAGTTTTACATTTTGGTAGATGAATAAACGAGTTGCTTTTTCAGTCTGCTATGCATCAATAAGCATACTGACACCAGGAGTTATTAACAGCAACTGTTTTTTTTTACATGTTTGGCCAAACGCCTGGTGCCATGTACATCTGTTAATACAAAGAACATAAAGCATTTTAACATGTCCTTGTAAAATCCTGATAAACAAAGAGTGGAAGTTGGACCGATGTCCGTCTGGATACGAACCAGGAATCATTCTTGGCTGAGAGTCTTCTCTTCCTCTTTTGTCTTGTAGCCTGTGGTGAAAAACCCGGAGAACTGCTTTTTAACTGCTATGGAAATAACTGAGGTGAAACCTTGTACCAACTACTCAGTGTCCATGCGCAGTAGGTTTCACCGCTCAGTCTGGAGCACCTGGAGCCCTCATGTCACAGCAACCAGCTATCTCAATGGTATGGTCACGAGTTTCATGTTTCATATCACATACATCATCTAAATTTCATCTAAATTATTTAGATTTTATTAAAACCTTTTTCTTTCTTCAACAGTGAGTGGCTCACAGTTCCATCTCTGGAGATCCAAAAGTATATTGAGTGATTGGGGAAACAGAACAGTGCACCTTATGTGGAAGGTACGACGGCATTTAAGGAGTCTCAAGCTGTCATCATCATCATCATCATCTGTCAAAAATGAATCTGATCTTTTCAAAATTTTTTTTAGGGAGTCCCACCATCATGTAAAGCTTTTGACGAATATTGTATCTTTTTCGACTCTCAAAGAATTCCAAACTGCTTCGGGCCCTTCCAAGATCATACGTTCATTACGTTAGATGAACATTCACATAGAATAACCGTGGCTATGGTCCGTAACGGGACGAGTCTCAATGAAGCTTCTATTGAGGTACCTGCCATGGCCAGAGGTGAGAGAGTACAAGGAATAAAACATGTCATGTCAGTGATGGGGTGATGTGATACTTGGATATTAAAATATTACAGCACATCTCAAAGTGTTTCATAACTCACTTTTTTATACACTAGCAATTTAGCAACACACTTCCTGAGGAAAAACCACCCAGTTAGAGTGTCAACAGTTAGACAACAAAACTATTATTTATTATAAAATTATTATTCTCTGCCACACAAGGTTGTCTATAACAGAACATTTCATCTGAAAACTGCTATTCACATATGGAAGACCAACAACAACAACCCTTGATCTAATTTGCCTTCACTACTTTTAAGTATGAAACAAAACTGAATGCTTAAATAGCCACAAACACAATGGCAGCCTGATTTATCCATTGTGTCCAAAACGGTGCAAGATACACAAAATTTACACACGTGTGTGTGTGTGTGTGTGTGTGTGTGTGTGTGTGAGAGTCGTCCTACAAGCCCCACCCCGAATAACCCGCCCCCCTCTGTTATTCCTGCTATTATACCCCTGTCTGACCTATGCGGTTTGACTATGTGAGGACCGACGCGCGGAAAGATGGAAACCTAATCACAGCGCCAAAACTCACAGTGAATCATGATGAACCGTACTTACAGCCACCGCACGAAACTACGTAGGTGAGATAGGGATTAACAGATTATGGGCCATACTAAAGAACAGTCACTACACTTGAACACAAAATTAAAAAAAATGCTTTATGCACATGGTCACAATGTTATAGTAAACAGTACACGCGCACACGGATGTTGACTATATGAGTGACGCACGTGTAGTGAAGACGAGCATGGGAGAGGATTACCCAAATTCCCACAGCGCGCGCGAGAGAGAAGAACCATTGGCTCATTAGTGATTATGTGACACTCGGCAGACAAAGCGTATACATACTACAGTACTCGTATATCAAGACTTCGCTCGTTTATTAAGTCAAAATTTATTACAAATTTTTTTTATTACAAAATGCTCAGTGACACATACAGCAACACCCACTTTGAAGGGGAAAGCACTAAATTACTGTTATATTAATTATGCTTATTTATCAGAAAAGCATCAGGGTCTGGACAGAACTGTCACTCGGTCTGGATCCAGATCCAAATCCAACATTTAGTGATACCTGTCATATGGGACATTGTGGTCTCATGACTATAATGTCGCTCTGAAAACTGGTGTAATGTGCAAGAATAGTCCTTAAGATCCAAATATTTCTAATATGGTACTTCAAGGGTACCATACCAGTAACATGGAAATATATAGCTAAGTATGCTTTTTACCTAAAGGTGTACAAAGTTTAAAAATTATACAATGAAAAGCAGCAGTCATGAATGTAAAACTGAAAACTCTATTTAACAAAATGAATGTAAAATATTTTTACATTCTTTTTTCCCACTGTTTATGTTTACACTGTTAATGCGTTCTTTTGTTTGTCCTTACTCGTAAAATTTAACCTTTTGAGATCCTGTGCCTTAACCATGAAGTAAATTATACGCTTTTTGATTTTCAGGACTGGAAGTCTTTGGAATTTCTTCCCATATGGTTCCAATTTAACGATGCTCCTCACAGCGCAGTCCAGTATTAGCTCAAAGACTCCCCTCGATCCCAGCAGAATATTTTGGACTCTCAATAAGACTAAAATAGATGATAGGTAGATAGGTTTCATGAATTTATCTCTCCACAGAAAAATTCACATAAATAAATGTATAAATATATAAGTTTAATGGCATCATGTGGCTTAGTGGTTAACACTGCTTTCCCACAGGGCTTCAAATCATGCCTACTGTTTGTGAGTGTGGAGTTTGCATAGTCCCCCCCTCCCATAAATTTTATGAAATAAAATTGAATTGAAATTGAATTGAATGTTTCCAAATTGTAGGATTCTGCATGGGTTGTTCCTGTAATGTGTGGGCACCGTATCAATGTATTGGACTCTCAATAAGACTAAAATAGATGAGAGGTTTCATGAATTTCTCTCTTCATAGAAAAATGCACATAAATAAATGTATAAATATGTAAGTTTAATGGCATCATGTGGCTTAGTGGTTAACACTGTTGTTAACCCTGTTGTCTCACACCTAGGAAAAGTGTTAAAGACAACATATGGATGAAATAATTAGAAACCTTTCATTTATTTTTGAAACTGTCTTGGCATTATGGGATTTCTGTATGTGTGCCTAAGATCTTTCCACATGACCAAAGATGAATATGCTGAATATACAAAAATCCAAATATGATGTCTATTTCAGGTCTTATTAGCAGTCCTAAAAATGTCGTATGTATTGCAAAGATGAAATATAAAGATTTACACGATTCCATCTGGCCCAGAATAAAGTGTACATGGGATCATGATCAATACACTACAGATATCACGTACAGAGTCCATCTAAAGTAAGTCACTGTCCAGCTTTCTCTGACTGTAGTAACTTAGTTTTTTGAAATAATGATTTAAATAAATGTAAAAAAAAAAAAAAAAAAATCGAATATAATGTTTATATGTGTGTGTACGTGTGTGTGATTTCTGCAGGCAGGATGAAGAACATATCTGTGATTCTTCAGAAAAAAATTGTTCATTCCCAGATCATGTGATTGTAATGTTAGATGACACCCTGAGCGTAAGTGTGAGTGCAGAGGATGCCTATGGATATTCAGCTCTATCTAACGAAGTTACCTACAGTGAGGGTTGGGATATTGGTGAGTAAGTGAAATTGCCAATACATGTATTACTATATATTTTTTTCTTTTCTGATGGATTATAAACTGGGCCAGATTAAGCCCTGATTAGTTTTTTCGGTCCACCATGAAATGCATTTACATTTAACGGCAAAAGTTAGCATATCCGCAGGCTAAAGACATTAAATGTATACTTTTTCGGTGTTAAGTCAAGATACTTTATTGCCAAAAGAGGTTATTTTCCAATAATAGATAAGCGACAGTTTTATTTCAGCTTTTATTTATCACTTCAGATCTCGATTGGTTCCAAAGTTTATGTATACTTTGTCAGGATTTGGGGCGATGCATTTCAAACATGTAGTCAGCTTATACAGTATTTGACCTCCAAGAATCAAAATAATTTGAATATAATATTTATATCAATATAAATATATTGATTTTGTTAAAATAATGTGTATGGCATAACAAATCCTTCTTTCAAATATTCAAATTGTTCATTTAATGTTTCCAAAAGGCGTATTTTGTCACATGACTAGGCATCATTATAATATCTGTGGAATAATGTTATGGCTGAATGGTGTATGTGGCTAATATACTGTACGATTATTTTTTAAATCTGTTTCTGGATCTATTATTTCACAAACAGTTTACTTGCGCTACCTCAACTCATTACCACAGAGTATTGCAGTGTGTCGTGTTGTCATTTTGTTGCTCTTGTTTGCTCTTGACTAATAGTTAGTTTCTCTATAAATTCCTTAACTTGTCGTGATCATGCCACACATGTGTTCTACTGTAGTTCAAATGGACTCACCAACAGATGTTATTGCTGAGCCTTTCCCGAACGGTCTCAGAGTGTCGTGGCAGATTGCGTGGTTTAAAACGTGGACTGGTAAAATCGAGTGTGAAATACTGTTACATGAAGAAGGTTCAAAATCTAAGGTGAGTTTTTGCAACTTCTCAATGATTAAAGTTTGTATGAATAAGCTATAATGAATCTTTAGATTTTACCCAGATGTTATGTTTCTGATTTATTGTACAAGTTGAAAGTACTCTTAACGAAAGTTTAACACCAGTATTCTAAGAGTGACATAACAAGATCTACATTGCCTAGCCAAAGCATTAGTGCACATTCTGAACTATTTAATTATACTACCTTTAGCTTTGATCGCGGTGTGCAATGTCGTGGCGAATACATGTGTATGACATGCAATTTCATAATTGTCCTTTCACAAATGAGCCCTGGAAAATGCCTGTGTCATAAGTGAGAAAAAAGATTCCTTTGATATAACCCGGTCAGTACAAGCTGACTTCATTTTATTGCCACATAACAATGCTGAGTTTAGACCTGACCAATTGAAGCAACTCCAGATCATAACGCTGCCTTCCGAGGCTTGTACAGGGGGGCACTATGCATGATGGGTGCATCACTTAATGTGCTTCCCTTTTTACCCACCCATCAGTCTGGAACAGGGTCATCATCAGACCACATGAACTTTTTTTTCTATTTCTCCAAAGATTAATCCTTATGTTCACACTGAAAACTTTTTCCGATTAGTCTCACTAACAAGTGGTTTTCCTATGGCCACGCAGCTGTTTAATCCCAATCTCGTGAGTTCTCATCACATTGTATGTGGAAATGCTCTTACTTTCACTACTATACACAGCTCTGATTTCTGCTGTTGATTTATGATGCATCTTTACCAAGTGCTCAAGTGATCATGATTGTAAAATCCTGATTAACAAAGAGTGGAAGTTGGACCCATGTCCGTCTGGATACGGACCAGGAATCATTCTTGGCTGAGAGTCTTCTCTTCCTCTTTTGTCTTGTAGCCTGTGGTGAAAACCCCGGAGAACTGCTTTTTAACTGCTATGGAAATAACTGAGGTGAAACCTTGTACCAACTACTCAGTGTCCATGCGCAGTAGGTTTTACCGCTCAGTCTGGAGCACCTGGAGCCCTCATGTCACAGCAACCAGCTATCTCAATGGTATGGTCACGAGTTTCATGTTTCATATCACATACATCATCTAAATTTCATCTAAATTATTTAGATTTTATTAAAACCTTTTTCTTTCTTCAACAGTGAGTGGCTCACAGTTCCATCTCTGGAGATCCAAAAGTATATTGAGTGATTGGGGAAACAGAACAGTGCACCTTATGTGGAAGGTACGACGGCATTTAAGGAGTCTCAAGCTGTCATCATCATCATCATCATCATCATCTGTCAAAAATGAATCTGATCTTTTCCAATTTTTTTTAGGGAGTCCCACCATCATGTAAAGCTTTTGACGAATATTGTATCTTTTTCGACTCTCAAATAATTCCAAACTGCTTCGGGCCCTTCCAAGATCATACGTTCATTACGTTAGATGAACATTCACATAGAATAACCGTGGCTATGGTCCGTAACGGGACGAGTCTCAATGAAGCTTCTATTGAGGTACCTGCCATGGCCAGAGGTGAGAGAGTACAAGGAATAAAACATGTCATGTCAGTGATGGGGTGATGTGATACTTGGGTATTCAAATATTACAGCACATCTCAAAGTGTTTCATAACTCACTTTTTTATACACTAGCAATTTAGCAACACACTTCCTGAGGAAAAACCACCCAGTTAGAGTGTCAACAGTTAGACAACAAAACATGATAAAAACAATTTTTGGAAAATTATTATTTTCTGGCACACAAGGTTGTCTATAACAAAACATTTAATCTGAAAACTGCTATTCACATATGAAAGACCAACAACAACAACCCTTGACATAATTTGCTTCTACTACTTTTAAGTATGAAACAAAACTGAATGCTTAAATAGCCACAAACACAATGGCAGCATGATTTATCCATTGTGTCCAAAACGGTGCAAGATACACTTATAGATCTTTGAAATATCAAACAAAATTTACTCTTTTTTTATTTTATATACAGTGGAACCTTGGATTACGAGCATAATTCGTTCCGGAAGCTGGCTTGTATTTCAAAACACTCGTAAACCAAATCTTCCCATAAGAAATAATGAAAACTCAAATAATTCGTTCCACAGCCCAAAAAAATAAATACAGAAATATTGCTTTAAAAAGTAACGTCCCCCAACACTGACTGTATATATACTATACAAATGAACAGTCACTACACTTGGACACAAAATTTTAAAAAATGCTTTATGCACATGGTCACGTTATAGTAAACAGTACACGTGCACATGGATGTTGACTATACTAGTGACGCACACGCAGTGAAAACGAGCATGGGAGACGATTACCCATGATCCCACAGCGCGCGCGAGAGAAGAAACATTGGCTCAGTTGTGATCATGTGACGCTCGCCAGACAAAGCATATACATACTACAGTACTACATACTACTTTACGTATATCAAGACCTCGCTTGTTTAACAAGTCAAGATTTATTATTACATTTTATTATTACAAAATGCTCACAGACCAAGCTACTCTCAATATAAGGTTTCAGTGTGTGTTTTATATGAAAAACAAACAACAATAATCTCTAAACTGCAAAAATGGAGTTAACTCATTTTGCTGTCAAACTGTTCATACAATGTATCATCAAATGTGTGATTTGAACTATTTCCCACATTACACTGAGTTACTGTTTTAAAACATCTGACCAGCCAGAGAGAATTCAACAGCACTGTGCTATTAGTGAAATTACCAAAGAAATTAAAATGAGATCAGATCAATTTATTAATCCATTTATTTTTTGTTTTCCTTTGATCAGAGGTAAATCTACCTCCAGTTGGGAATGTCAACGTGATTGTCCAGCATGGACAGATCCAAATAACCTGGAACAAGCCCAGTCTTCCTGTCACTGGATATATAATTGTCTGGAACAGTACTATGAAAAACCACATGTGGCAGCAAACCCTAGAAACCAGTTTCACTTTGAAGGGTAGGTAGACATATCAAATTCTGCCAGTCTTTATATATATTTTTAAATCCATTTTAATATTCTTATTTTCTTTAATTGACAGGTGAGCCTTTCACTCTCTACACCATATCACTGACGCCACTCTATATAGATGGTCCTGGTAATGAGATTATTCTTAATAATTGCAACCAAGAAGGAAGTGAGTAAAAACAGAACTTCTCAGATTTTGATAATGTTATTATCATCTTATTTATTATCATCTTGTTATTATTATTATCTGTAATATATCCACTTAAACAGCCTACACGGGAAAAATTCGTTCACAGCCAGCTGAACAGAAACAAATAAATAATTCACACAATCCTTAATAATTTCAACTTGTCATTAAACAAACTGATATGACAAGGAATAAATGACCTTTTAAACCTGTTTATTCTGCATCGTGGCAGAATATACTGTATCTGCACCATGATGGCTCAGATCCATCAAATATCAATCAAGCTTTCTTCAAGGACTTGACCTTATACAGATCCTGGAGGTCATTAAATGATGTTTCCTCAGTCGTGGCACACACCTTCATAACAAGTGATTCTTCTGTTTGACAGGAAGTAACCCGTGCCGGCAGATAAAAGATAAACTAAAAACTAAAATAAAACATTTTTATAAAAATAGTATCGACATTAAAACTCAGAATTAAATAAAAGTACAAACACTGAAATGCTTTCTTCGCACAACATCGATTTAGGGCTCAGAACACAATCTGTTGTTAATAACAGTGCCCAAATATTGCTGCACCAATTCCAAAGCCTGATTGTTCATTACAGCAGGGGAAAGGGCCCTAGGTTTTTTTTTTTTTAGTTTTTTTTTTTTTATACTTTATTTCAAACATGAAACAATAAAACAAACAAAAATAAATTAAACAAGCAAAACTAATATGTTCGGAAAAAAAAGTATAAAGAACTTAATCCTACCCATTTTGACTACTCAATTTATACCACACATAATATACATATAATACACATTATTTACAGTATATACTACAAATATGTCTACATATACATATACACATTTTCTACACACACATACACATGCACATGCTCATACACATGCACGTGTTCATACACATGCACACATATACTGTTCAGAATATACTGTATGTACATATACACACATACATACATACAAACATATGGAAATACACACATAAATACTCTACACCCCCACAGACCCTTATCCATACATTTACATTCCACCTTTGCTACAGTATTTATTCTAACTTGTTTGTACCATATAATATACACAAAAACACTCCTGTACATTAAGATTAACCGAACCCATCCTCATTCCTGTACTTTATAGGGATCACTTCAATATATTTTCTTTGTGAACTGTTTTATATTTAATACATGTTTTAAATCCACTTGTTTTAGGTTTTAGCTTTTTGTTACTTTTAAAAACTTTTACTATACTATAGCTTTGATACTGTGCACTTTTAAATGTAACTTAAATTATAACTCATTTTATGACGCATTATAACATATACACTTTCTGTATGTTTTCAGGTAACAAATTATTTATACATCCTGTAGTTAATGCAGTTCTGAATTCCACAAGGTCAAAGAATTTTAACAGTTTGGATTGTACAAATATTGAGTTGATACGATTACGAAAACCTATACCTATATCATACTGTAAAAGGTTGTAGTGAGCGTTTGTATGTGTTTCCCCAGTTCAAAAGACTTTACTTTGGCCAGAATAGAAATACTTTAAGACAGTTTATTCTGGACATGTTTGATGTGAGATTTCCAGCAGATTTTGTCATCTATTAACACACCAAAGAACTTTGTTCCATAGACTCTTTCCATATTCATACCCTTTATCTGTACTTGACTATGAGCATGAGTTAATGATCATTTAATTAAATCAATACATATCTTGTTTGTTTTTTGCCACTTTAATGTTTAAAAAGACAGATTTACACCAATCAATAAAATTACAGACTACAGGAGCATGTTCATGGTTGTCACTACTGAGGAGGGACACAATGACTGCATCGTCTGCAAATCTAATAATGTGGTAGCCATCATGATGGCTTTGGAATGCATTTATATAAATCAATTAAAGAAAGGTTTTGACTGTACATTGGTCAGAACTCAGTGCTTAGAGCTTAGTGGTTAAGGCATTGGACAACGGTTCAGAAGGTCCCAGGTTCAAACCCCACAACCACAAACTTGCTATTGTTTGGCCCTTGAGCAAGGACTTAACCTTCAATTGCTCAGATGTATAATGAAATAAAGATTCAAGTCGCTCTGGATAAGGGCGTCTGCCAAATGCTATAATATAAATGTAATTTTGATCCAATGGAGGAGAAAAGAACATCTGACAAAATCCCATTTATCCTCACACGCTGTGACCATCGGCTAGCAAATCGAACCACTATCAATGTTGTGATAGTCTTTAGCCTGCCTGCTAAGACATGAGCCTGGATACAGTTATAAGCAGAGGAGAAATAGATCAAAAGTAGACAGACGATGGATTGGCCTCCTCAAGATGTTCAAGAACCATATTTACAAGCGTTGCATCATTCCGACCAATATGCAAACAGTAGTGAGTCTAATTTATCCCGTACATCATCCAAAAGTGCAAATGTGCAACAAAAGTCAAGTGAGGTAAGTGCCTCTGGCCTGAGGTCATGGAGATTCTTTGGAGTTTTGTTCTTAGCCAATGGAACAATTATTGAATCTTTGCAAAGACGAGGGACCTTATGCAGCTGTAAAGACAACTGAAAAACAAAGCAGAACATATCAGCCAACTGTGTTGCATAATAGTAGAACTACCTATACGAAGTCTAAATGAACCAAATAAAAACAATTTCTTATTGTTATCAAAACTAATAAAAATGTATGTCTTTTATTCTGTTGTAGACATAAATAAAATATCTAAAATCGAAGTAACAAGGGTGAGCGACACATACGCAGAGATCCACTGGTTGCCGGTATTACCGACTCACTGCTGTGCATTTGTACTGAACTACACGGTGTTCTACAAAATATACAATGAGTCAAAACTCAGAAGTAAGTAAGTAAGGGTGAGTATACTGCATAGGTTCGGTGACAATGCATAGACGTTGGTGTTCTGTTTGTACAGATGTCACTGTGAGAGCGAATGAGCACCAGGTCATTTTGAGGGACCTTCAGGCCGGGACCGAGTACAACGTTTATATCATGGCAAATACAGTTGCTGCATCTTCCAAGAGCATGCCAATCACATTCTTAACAAATCCCAACAGTGAGTGTTACCAAAATATTTATTTTTTTGCTATGTAACTAATATTCATTACCCTTTTTTTGCATACACGATCGGACCACATTATTTACAATTTGGATTGTAGCCCATTTATTGTGCAATTTGCAGGCCATCAACTAGGAGCCAGAGATGATCAAAATACCAACAATTATTTACTAAATACAGTATATACTCTGGTATGGCTTCTTATTCAAGCACATGAAAGGCAACAGCTTTATTATGCAAAGGTGTTCCTTCAATTAAAAACAACTAATATGAGATTTATATCCACTTGTCTTTTTTGAACTACACTAGAATCCCCCATCCCACCCTCGCCTTTTAAAAAAGTAACTCGGAAAAAAAGTACATTTTTAATGAGCTACTATTTTACTTTTACTTTAGATTTTTATAATGGTAAGTTTACTTGTACTTCAGTACAAAATTTTATTACTCTTTCCACCTCTGGACATCTTACATTGTGTTGTAAAAGTGTAACAAGTACATTACACTGGTACAAGTGTATGGTTGTTTTGCTGAACCTTTTACAGTAAGTAGTGTACATTGTGTTTCATCTTGTGGGTGAAGTGCTATTCATAGAGATGTAGTTAAGCCAAAAGAAAAAAATGTGAACAATACCAAGTACCCTCCACAGGATTTAAGAGGGTAAGTTGCAGCCGGGTTCTGCTAATCATCAGCTCTCGATTAACTGATCATCGCAGGTATGCAGAGCTCTACAGGTAATAAAAGCAGACGTTTTGACAGTTTGCCTGTCTGGAGAATTCGGGTGTGTGTTAACACAATCACAAGAGGGAAATACATTAACTAATTGTTACTGCATCAATCTGGAAAGGGTTAGAAAACTATTTCCAAACAACTTGGAGTTCAATGCTCTACAGTGAAAGATTATTCCCAAGTGAAAAGCATCCAAGACGGTTGCCAATCTTCCCAGAAACGGACGTTCCAGCACATTTTCCACAAGGTCAGATGCTCAGAAAAATACAGACAAAAACAGAGCTACATTTCTGACCCTGCACTGAGCATATTAAATGTTAAAGGTCCATGACAGCACAATTAGAAGAAGCCTGAACAAATATAGTTTGTTCAGAAGGGTTGCCAGGAGAAAGACTCTTCTGTCTAAAAAGAACATGGAAACACAACTGAGGTTTGCAAAACTGCATCTGAACAAACCACAAGACTTCTGGAACAATATCCCAATGGACAGATTAGAGACAAAGTAGAGTTGTTTGGACTGCACTTGAGCAGAAACCCTTTATACCCCCAGTCAAGCACGGTGTTGAAGAGGTTTTGCAGCCACAGGATCTGGGAACCCTGCAGTCAATAATTCGATCCTGGTGAACTCAGTATACCAGAGTATTCTAGAGGTAAATGTGAGGCCATCTGTTTGAAAAGCTGAAGCTTGGTCGAAATTGGATTATGCAACAGGAGAAAGATCCAAAGCACCCAGTACATCAGAACATCAGAACGGCTGGAGAATAAAAGAATCAAGGTTTTGTAGTGGCCTGGTCAAAGTCCAGACAATTGGAATGCTGTGGTGGGACTTTAAGAGAGTGTGCATAAGAAAATGCCGAAAAACCTTAATGAACTGGAACAATGTTGTAAAGAAAGCTGGGCCAGAATTCACAATGATGTGAGAGACTGATTAAGTCATAAAGGAAATGAGTCTTTCAAGTTATTGCTTCTAAGGTGGATGATCTACTGGCTGTTGAATCATGGGGGTACTTTGTATTGCCTACTTTTTTCCCCTTCATTCTTGGTGCATAAATGATGGATTATTGAAAGTAGTTTTATGATGATGTTCATCTGATGTTGTGTTTGCCTAATACCTAAGACCCACTACAATCAGATGATTTTGAGTGTGTTTTTACATACACAAGTGGACAAAATTGTTGGTACCCTTCGGTCAATGAAAGAAAAACTCACAATGGTCACAGAAATAACTTTAATCTGACAAAAGTAATAATAAATAAAAATTCTATGAATGTTAACCAATGAAAGTCAGACATTGCTTTTCAACCATGCTTCAACAGAATTATTTAAAAAAATGAAAACTCAAAAACTCATGGAACAGGCCTGGACAAAAATGATGGTACCCCTAACTTAATAGTTTGTTGCACAACCTTTTGAGGCAATCACTGCAATCAAACGATTCCTGTAACTGTCAATGAGACTTCTGCACCTCTCTGCAGGTATTTTGGCCCACTCCTCATGAGCAAGCTGCTCCAGTTGTTTCCGGTTTGAAGGGTGCCTT
The DNA here is from genome assembly GCA_030347435.1 of Clarias fuscus. Classification (NCBI taxonomy): domain Eukaryota; kingdom Metazoa; phylum Chordata; class Actinopteri; order Siluriformes; family Clariidae; genus Clarias; species Clarias fuscus. The sequence continues at coordinate 19,894,982 of CM059223.1, forward strand.
TTCCAGACAGCATGTTTCAGCTCCTTCCAAAGATGCTCAATAGGATTGAGGTCAGGGCTCATAGAAGGCCACTTTAGAATAGTCCAATGTTTTCCTCTTAGCCATTCTTGGATGTTTTTAGCTGTGTGTTTTGGGTCATTGTCCTGTTGCAAGACCCATGACCTGCGACTGAGACCCAGCAGGGAGGTTGGCTACAGTCCCATGGATCTTACATTTCTGAATAATATGTGCAACTGTAGTCACAGGAACATCTTGGAAATGGTCTTATAGCCTTTACCTTTAACATGCTTGTCTATAATTTTCTTTCGAATCTCCTGAGACAACTCTTTCCTTCGCTTTCTCTGGTCCATGTTGAGTGTGGTACATACCATGTCACCAAACAACACAGTGACTACCTGGAGCCCTATATATAGGCCCACTGACTGATTACAAGATTGTAGACACCTGTGATGCTAATTAGTGGACACACCTTGAATTAACATGTCCCTTTGGTCACATTATTTTCAGTATTTTCTAGGGGTACCATCATTTTTGTCCAGGCCTGTTTCATGAGTTTATTTTTTAAAATAATTCCGTTGAAGCATGGTTGAAAAGCAATGTCTGACTTTCATTGGTTAACATTCATAGAATTTTTTTAAATTATTACTTTTGTCAGATTAAAGTTATTTCTGTGACCATTATGAGTTTTTCTTTCATTCACCGAAGGGTACCAACAATTTTGTCCACGTGTGTATAAACATACAATTAAAAGAAGAAGTACTAACTTTTGAACAACCTGTAAAAGTTAATTTCAAGTACTTGCTCTTTTTTCTATCTTCCCCTTCCAGGTAATCTTTTATTCATTGTGACCATTATTCTTCTGTCCTGCTGTGTTCTTCTCATCTTGCTGTCCATGCTCGCTCTGATGATGTGAGTAACCATCTCGCCTTTTCCATAAAGCCTTAATAATATTCTAATGTTCTAATGTTTTCACAGGTTACTCAATATATTATGTTGATATAATTGTCTCACCCCTACAGACAAAAGAAACTTTTAAATAAAAAGATTCCAGATCCACGATTCAGTTCTCTATCCATGTGGCCGTCAGAGAACTGCAGAAAGGTGCATAAATGTCTTATTTATTGTCTTTAGTTGCTGAGAAATGAAATGCAAAAACATAAAATACATTTATTTTTTTTGCTTGTTTGTTTTTGTTAAGGCATGGCGTCTACTCCCAGTGTCTGGGGGCAGGGACACAGAGAAGATTCTGCCATGTCATTTGGACAGTGAGGTTATCAGTGTATCACCAACCAACAACAAAGACATGGCTACAGTAAAGGCTTTGACAGATATCCAGAATAATGCAACACCTGACCCGGCATCACAGATGGAAAACAAAACCGCTCCAGAGGCTGCCAGTTTTGCTAATAAGGACCTGCTGTCATTTGGTGGCAGTGAGCAAAGAGTCCCTCTGGATATGCAGAGTTCAGAAATGTGTCCCGTCCCCCCTATTCAAGCACCATACAAGAAGCAAACGCCAGTGAACAGCCCTGTGGAGTCGCTTAGTAAACCTGAGTGGTTAGATGAGACAGAGACACTGCTGACACCACAACACAAAAATGCTAATTACTTCGCTAGTTATGTAACTTTGGACGTGTTTGACCCTAAGAAACACCCAAACAAGTGATGACTAAAACATAGTGGTCTAATGTGGCTGCATGTCATGTGATAATAATAATAATTTTTACAACAGCTTTATCATTGTGTGCTATTGCTACAGTACACCTGTGATGTATACCTCTATAGCATTAAAAACAGCGAGTAACTAGTAAGAACCAGAATTAACATAGATATGGTACGGTGGACATGGTTTGAGCCACCTCTCGTTTTTTGCATAAAATCAAATAATGGAGATTAAATGAAAGAAATGGGAACAAATGTTTTGCTCCGAAAGGCTACAAAAAGCCTAAAGATACAATCTACAAATTGGTTGTATATGAAAAAACCTCAGCAGCAACCTCATTTCCTTTCTCATCTGTTCCAACCACTCAGCATTCAGCATCATCAGTATACTGTACTAATCACCGGCCTGAACATCTGTCAGCATCTGCATCTGTTTCTCACTGGTTCGTAACTTAAGTTAGATGTTTTTATGCTTGAATGATTCATAGGTCACTGTGTGGCTTAATAAACAGAAACATTCCTCTGAAACTGGTCAGGTACAGAGCCTTTAGGAAAAAGTCTTTTAAGAAGCCTGGACAGCTTTTCCTCAAGACTATGTTAAATAATGATAACAATAAAAAAAAGCATCAGGTTTAAAAAGTGCAGCAAAAATTGCAGCTGTACTTTTACTGGATGGTAATGTAGGTGATATGGGGCTTAACTGCTTAACATAACTCAAGGAGCGGCTGGCCCATGAGCATCCAACCGTCAAGCACCTAATCTGTAGAAAATATCTATTTGAATTACATTGCGTTCACACGCGATGAATTATTTGTCAGGTAGAAAGTGTTTTTGCATCAACAAACAAGTTAGAATAGATATAGATTAAGAGAAAAAGTATTTAAACATTGTTATTTCTTTTGTTAATGATTAGTTTTTGCTCCTTTCATGTAACAAAACGTTAGGTATAAAATGCTGCCTTAATTACGCCATCTGTCATTCATGTATAATCTGACTGTTCCATATGTTTTATTATCTATACAGCAGTTCGTTCTGATTGGGCGCGAGGCATTGCACTAGCGTTGATAACAGAGCATAACAGCACTGGGGCGTTTAATGCGTCTATATGCATCACAGGTGTTCTAATAACGGTTAATTACACTGACGGTCGCAGCACGGCTGAAAGTAGGTCGGTACAGTCCGCAGTACTGAGGAGAGAGCAGCGACCAGCCGAGAAATCAATTTTCAATACTTTTTCTACTTATTAATTGCTTCTAAGTCATTCCGATTTTCCTCTGTGTTGTTTGATTTAAGCCTAAAGTGAGCTACAAAGCTAACTAGCTTCCAACACAGGGCTGAATCCCAGATCCTTCTGTAACCCCTCATCAAGGGCACTACTTGGTGTGTAGGACAAGTGCCTGTACAGTCCTAGCATACTTGATTTCTATTTACCAATGGGAACAGGACATGATCACGCACTCTCTCACTCACTCAGTCATCGTCTTTATCCTCTATACAGGGTTGTAGGGGACTGGAGCCCATCCCAGGAGACTTAGGGCACGAGGCGGGGTACACCCTGGACAGGGTGCCTATACATTGCAGGGCACACACATATAGACATACTATGGGCAATTTGGGAATGGCAGTTAGCCTAACCTGCATGTCTTTGGACTGTGGGAGGAAACTCACCAAGCACGGGGAGAACATGCAATCTCCATGCGCACGGAGGCGGGATTCGAACCTGACTATCGTTAATGATGAATACCTAGCTTAATTGTATTGCTACCTTGCAAATAAGTGCTTCTGAACGTGCAGTGTGTGCTATTTAAGTGTGTAATTATAACCAGTACTTTATGGCTATATTATCGTGAATGAATTACATAAAAGAAAAGGATATTACTCGAAATGGCACAGTCTCTCCTCCGATGTAATGGTGAGACCAGCAAAGGGGAAAATAAGCGCATAAGAAATGTGACTCGATCCAGAAGTTTGGGTTTGGAAAGAATATTTTTTTTTATAATGAACATTTTTGGTCACATGTTTATATTTTATTTTAAGATAGATTTTTTTAATTATATTTATACAATATACTTTATTTTGTCTGTAATGTTTTTTTTTCCTTAAGTTTTTTTTTAGCTATGTATATTGTCCTGTATATTTTTAACACTTAATTTTTTAAAAGTCTGTTTCTTCCCTTTAAGACTAAATTATCGGCTGTGTATCAATATGAGCTGATCTGTACCTGTATCATGCCAACTTTACTTATCATCACATGATGATAATATCACATGATCAAGTTTGCAAACTGCAAACAATATTTATGTAAAGACAACATGAAGCAGAAATAAAAACTTTCATGTTTCAAAGTAAAAAAAACAAAATCCATGAATAATGCACAGCTAGGATGTCTAGATGGTGTTATCATTTTAATGAAAGTAAGGAATACTGTTGAAGTGTTGTCATTTTTTTGTTGTTGTTGGCTCAAAGGACAGTGGTAACTTGACAAAATCATGATATGGTTGTACATACTTTAGACTCATCAACATTCTAAAACAGTAACAATGTATTACATGAATGTATTGTGTGGCGTGTGTTTATCTTTTATAGTACAAGCAACATGCATTTTGTTGCACATGGACTCTAGTACACTTATTACAGTACCTCTGGCTGTGTCTGAAGAACTTATTGAAAAGACTAGTGGAAAAAGAGCAAGAGCAAGAAGGTTGATTTTGATAAATGAGCCTTTATTTCACATAGGGTTACTACAAAGTGTAACATCAGTGATGACTTTTTCATAAGATACTGGAAATCGATATGTGAAAAGCATGCATTAAACAGGTCTATTGCTCTCTAACCTCAAAATTAATGTACTGTAGTGTTGAGTTTACTTATATATATATTATATATATATATATACACAGAACGTTTATCCATGTGGAATATGGACATCCTCAAAAATTGGCAGACGCTCCATAGCAGGTGGCAAAAAGTGCAATAATACTTCAGAAATACACAGTTTTTCAGTTTTCACTTGTCTTAAAATGCACCCTAGGTGCCAGTACTTCTGAATTCTCTGTCCATACTGACGATCATAAATGTAAAGTGAGTTAAACTGAAATGTAACCTCCCAAAACATCCCAAAAACAACTTGCTCACTGCCCCAACCAAGCACTGATCACAATTAATCAACCTAAGCTGGACAAAGAGCGTGATGAAACTTTAGGACTCATTTTGAAAAAAAAGCACTTGCAGCTGCTGTATTTTCTGGTGACTATCAAAAAAAAAAAAAAGCTGAACTATATCCCAAAAATATATATATTTCTTTTCTTTTAGACCAAATAAAAGTAAATTAGTAACTGTGTGCACAATGCAGACTGAACAGTAACCTTTCTTCAAAGTGAATTTTATCAGCTTACTCCTTATTAGAGTAAATATTTGCATGGTGATTAAGATTTGTATATATATATAGAATACAGTAGTGACCTCCAGAAATATTGGCATGCTTCATTGCGCACAATAATTCAAAATGTAGACTTAAACAGTAAGAGGAACTATTTTTTTGTAATCAAAAAAACTTTTCTTATAGTCTGCAGGATCTGTTTCGCCTTTAATTATTATCCTGTTTCTCTGAGTTATATAGTTTAGGATTGCATGGTTAAGTCCTTGTACATCACCGTGAAGAAAAACATAAATACTGGCGGTTGCTACATTAAAAGTAAAAAATATATATATTTTTAAAAATATTATTACGGACAGTTTTGGTCATGAAACGGTCTGAAAGGGTAGGAACTTTTACAGGAACTAGATGGATAAATAAAGTCCATCTGAAAGATCTCATTTTAAGAATTGGAACAGTTGATCTGACTCTTGTAAAACGCTACATTCAAAACAACAAGCTGTTTGGCACTACTGAAACAAAGAAGCTCCTCCTGAGAGCTCTCACATGATGGAGCTCCTCAGCATCACCAAGCATCACTAAAACCCCCATTGGCCCCGTGTACTGTAGCCAGTGGAGACCAAAATGTTTTGCAGATGCACATTATCAATATGCCTGAAAACTGGGCAAAAAACATCTTCTGGGAGATTTGGAAGCGGATCACTGATGCTTTTAAGCGGTTTTGTGGCTGATGGTTAAAGGGTTACTGTAAGGGTTGATGACTTCATAAGGTACCGGGATCTTTCTTACAAAAAATAAATGGTTGTCCTCTGCAAGGAGGATAAGGCATCAATTAGCAACGATCTCCACAAGGCCAGATACTACAGGAAGCGATTAGGTTATTCTTCCATAGGCAGTACCTTGTAAGGAATAAAAGTGCTACCTTTGTATTTGGGGAAAATAGAAACAATATAAAACTATCTAGAAACACATGTCACAGTATGTTTGAGTAAAATAACGCTTATCCAATTTTATTAATTATTTCTACTCATGAGAGCCAATAATTCTGGAGGGTACTGTATATGCTGTAAACCCATAGCATGTGTAACATTACAACGGCAATCTGAAAGTATTCAGGTACTAAATAAAAAAAGTGTCATTATACAAAATTAAACTGTCATTGCAAGAACATATGCTGATACTGAACATGACAACAATGTTATCATGTATCTGAAAACTGAAACACGACCATGAGACAATCAGTTTCTGAAATTTAGCAGCAGTTAGTGTGAAACTTAGGGCTTTATGATAATCAGGTCACCAGAAGAAGGCACAGGATTGCGCTAACACTCCGAGTGTTGTTGTCTGCTCATTGGGGCCGGTAGCCACTCTGTTGTGGCATGTAGCTTGGAGCAGGACCCGGAGGATCCTCAGTCAGAGTCGGCGAGTCCTCCTCCTCCATTGGACTAAAGCTTAGAGAGCCAAAGCTGGGCTCCTCTCCCTCGTCCATGTGGAGTTGCTCAAGGCCTTTACGTCGTTTGAAGTAGGAGTTTATGTCGTTGCTGCTGGCCTCGGAGAGATGCTCTGAATTTTCCTCACATTCCAGCAGGGGCTGGGTCGACTCGGAGCGGGAGAACATGGCGGCCGTGCTGGGAGTCTGGCCTTTATAGCCGCTGCTCACTACGGCAGAGTACTGCACGGTGCTGGCTGTGGTCTGGCCAGAATCGGCCTCGTCATTAGAGGACACGCTCTGCCGCGGAGTAGACATGCCGGACGACCCACCGATGCCGCTGCTGCGCTCCTCAGAAAAGTCCTTCTTGAGTGGCATTACTACTTTATCCTCATCGCAAAAGGACTTTCCATCATCTACCTCCACCACGCTCACTTCTGTTAAGATGCTTTCTTTCGGAGTGTCCGGCTGAGGGGGAGCAAAGCGCTAGTCAGCTTCTTGTGAACATAAATGAGTCCTAATACTTGAGCTGTGTTATAACATTCCTGTCAATCAGACTTACTTTACTGCCAACAGGTATGTGACATTTCAAAAAGTCTAAGCTCGACCAGCTACTACAACTTAGAGAGGAAACTATTTAGAGTGTATAATTTACAAACCTTGTTGGGACAGTCAGGGGACCAGTTAGCAATAGTGCTATGGGATGGGTCGGGGACCTGCGGCCAGAAACGCCTCTTTATTCTTGAAAAGACATAAGCAAGCAAAATAAATAATTATTGTAAAACATAAGGCAAAATGTTACAGCTTAGGCTATAGTCAGTTATTGAACTATCTTTATTCTAGATATTATATATTGTCTTTTTAATTATTTATAGCCATTTGAATGGCTGACTGCTTATATAAATCCATGCTTTAATGATAAAGTGCTAAATGCACATTTTCCATTTTTTCCAGGACCGGTATTCACAAAGCTTCTTAAAATTCTCTCAGAGAGCTCCCATCTTAGCTTAAAAAGTCCTAGCAGGGGGTCCTAAACTAAAAGTGATTTAGGAAACTTCTCAGAGCAATTCTGAGAAGGGAAAGTACAAAAACCTTTATCTTAGTGAGAAGGTGTGGTTGACCCCGTTGATAGGGATGACACAGCAATACAAGGACTGTGATTGGTTGATAAAAAATATCAACCAATCTTTTCAAACCAAAGGTCTTGAAATGCTCTCTTTGTGAAAATAGATTATATGAAAATAAAATAGTCAGTGAACTCATAATGTTTGTATATAAAGAAATTGTATAATCATGACTACAGGCTACTTTATGCAAAGTTTCTGTTATAGGCTAAATATCTTAAAGATAATTAAACTGTATTTACTATAGTTACTATATTTAAGTTCTTACATTTATCTACCATAATGATTTTATTACTTATAATAAATTTTAGATTGATGGGAACATAATGTCTCACCTTTTACAAATTTACATTACTGCAGGACAGAAGAGCAGTGTTTGGAGAATATTTCTTCTTTCTGCTATAGAAACACCTAAGCCTCTCAACAGTCCTCCTCTCTACTCTTAACAATTTTTACCTTAGCAGCTGTTTTTAGGGCTAAAATGTTTCGTGAATCATTTTTATCTTTGCTAAAATTTTGTCCTAAATTAAAAATTTTAAGAAAATATCAAGCGAGTTTTAAGAATTTTGTTACTAGGAGCAACTTTTAGGCTTAAGAAGCTTTGTGAATACGTTCTGTGGTCTGCTATATATTATGAGTTTGGCAGATTTTAAGCATTTGTGTTAGACTGTGTAGACTTAATGTGGTTCAGTATATAGACATTTTATCTGAACCAGGAATAACATCATGGTTGTTATTGTACAGTATATATTAATTGTTAACACACTACACAAACCTATTACCAACAATATCACAACCGCAGTTTTCTATACAAACTTCAGTGCAATGTAAACTGAAAGGCGGCTCATCAGTTTACTAAGAGCTTTTTGAAATGAATGAAATCAAAGATGTTTTTTATAGTGAAAGAACCTAGATTTTAAGCTTTAGTTTTGATTTCTTGGGCACTGAAATATATATTAAGCGAGTATTTTATTTATTTTAACTAATTTATTAGAATAAATTCAAACATCTATTTTTAAATATACAGTGTAACTGTAACTCCTGAATATACTGTATCTACTGTATATTAGAAATATGTATAAAACCATTTAAATATATAATGAGTGCTGCTGAAACTAATCTGACACTTTTATGTTTCTGCTTAAAGTTTGTTTTTTTACTTTCTCTTTCAGAATCCTATAGTTAAACGTGTGGAGTGACTCACAGTTCTTTCTTTCTGATTATGATGAACATTATGAAAAGTACAAGGAACAAGAAGCTCAAGCACACCACCACGACAATCACGTCGATTTCACCATCGTCTATAAGGTATAAACATAACACACAAGCACACACACATTAGTGGTACATATAAAAAAATATAAACATGGTAAAAAGGTATTGTCGTTTCTACTTATCATGGAAACTAACACCTTACTGTCTGTAAAAGAGTGTGACATCAACCTCACAACTGAAATTCACACCTTTTTAAAACCAATGAATCATGAATTCTAGCTGCATGTTTCAGCATGCAGAATTTGCGCCCATATTGCATCATACAGGAAATTTTACAAGGTCTAAACAATGGAAATTCTCCTACAATTTAATCAAGACTTACTCTAACAAAAATGAAAAATGAGTAATCTTTAAAAAAAAAAATACATACCATACTTTTTTGTGTAGAAATTGGAACCAGGACCTCTTACTGAGCCCTTCTGGTTAGACACCATGATGGATACAACATAATGACTATTGCCATCCAGTCCAGTCAGCTTCCAAGTGTAGGTGTTAGCCGTAGGGAAAACCACAATATCTGCCAAACGGATTAGGTCATGAGCCTTAAAAAATCTTCATACTTTTTTTACACTGAATACTAAGCCACGTTTTTCTATTGATCATATACACAGAACAACAAACTAGAAAACAAAGCAAGGCAAAACACTATACATTAGACAACAAAAATGCCTTACGTTGCTCTTTGTTTCCTGTTTTATAGATGATTGTGTAATTAGTAATAAATCCCCGCTGATCATCGATAGGAATTTCGTCCCATTTCAGCTGAGCAATGTTTTTTCCGGTTGCGGTCACATTAACAACAGGACCCCTGAGAGGAGCTGGAGATTTAAAGAAAATTGATATTTGAATCAGACACGCTTAAATCAGGCAAATGCTCTGTATCGTGATCATTGCACACATTCACATTTCACTTTACTAAGATTAAACTCACATGATCAAAGGAAAGTCATCTGTGGAAATCATGACAATAAAGTATACATACCTTGTTCCTGGAGATAGGCTTGTACACTGCCTGGTGTCCCTGGTAGGCTGAAGTTCATAGATGGATAAATTGGGTATACTGATATGTTGTAGCGTTTGAATGGTTCCAAATCTGAATAGTGGAAATGCTAAATTTAGTTGATCAAACCTCAGAACAAAGGCACACACAGCGATGCAAAATAATCCTCAATCATACACTGTTATGATCATCTCTGACATTTAGCTGATTATATTACTATCTTTATGATATATGTACATTATACAAATAACACCTTACAACTTGAGCATACATGAAAGGAGCATTCTATTAATTCTCAGTTAAATGGAAAATGTAATTACATTTATTTATTTTTTATTAAATAAAATTATTTCTTCTCTCCTGTCTCCAGTTTTCAGGTGCATTCAAACAAATTCAAATGTTAGCCCTGTGGACTTTAGAATGATTTGTAAAAATATTACCATACTGAATACCTTATATTATTGTCTTTTTTTTCCCTTTTACTATTCACTGCTTGCTATCCACAAAATCAAATCATAAGAATGCATTTACAGGTAATCACCTTTAAAGGAGACAGTACTGACACTGCTCGGCACTCTTTGCCAGGCAATCTCTTTATTAGGCACTGAAACCAATTCGATTACATATTCAGTGGGACCCCGCTTTCGCCCGGGAATTGGGGAGACTGGAAGCCAGGTGACCCATAGCAGTTCATCACTCGTGGAGTAGTTCACTTGTTCCACTCTGGGAAGCTCTGCAAATTATAGTAATGTGATTTTTAAATTTAAAAGGAAACCTCTTTTAAACCATCAATTATGCTTTAATATTACATCTTTATATTATTAGTTTGTACTTAGAGACTAAAAGCTTTAGTCCTACAGACTGTCCCTGATGTATGAACATCCAGATTACGAACTTCGGCACATGTCAACTGTTCTACGGGGAGGGGGATTTGGGGGGGGGGGGGGGTTTCAATGGCTGTCCTGTAAAGCTGTCCTGATGGTGAATAATCCCAATTTCAAAAAGGCCTTACCAAAACAGAGTTAATAACAGTCCAAAACAGTGGGAAACAGCTCTGAGACAAAATGGAATCCGGGATTCCTCTCCCGATTTAAAGGCACAGAGACAACACTTCATGTAATGGGATGTAATACATGTGGTTATTCTCCAAACTGTAGCCACAATTTCGGGAGCACACGCTTGTAAAGAATATTGTTGTATGCTGTTGCATAACAGTTCTCCATTAATGGAATTAATACCCTTTAATGGAACTCTTCCTCACAGTGTAATACTCCTCTACCATGAGTAGTACACTAGTAAGGGTGCTCTGATCAGCATTTTTTGCAGCTGATCACTGATCACTGATCCGGTTATAAAACTATTGGCTGATTCCGATCATTGCTCACATGGTCTATTTGAAGCTGCCCACCATCCCGTGACTCAAGAATTATGTTTTTGTGAATACTCACATTTTATATATATGTGATATACTTACGTATATCACCTGAGATTATTGCGAACGATTGGTGCAAACTACTTCAATATACAGTACAAACACCTCCTCAGGATAAATATTAACTTCCCTGGTGTGTGCTAATGTAAGCATTAATCCAAATAGAACAAGTGTCACCTAAAAGCTTCATCCTCCACAATAGACAAGGCAAATAATCCAATAAGTTAAGCAAATATATCCTTATATATTTTTTGCTGTCATTGCTGCAGGGTTTCTGCCATTCAGTTATCCAAAGCTGATTGAGTGACAGCTGAGATGATGAGCAGCCATGCTCTCTCTCTCTCTCTCTCTCTCTCTCTCTCTGCCTTCTTGCAAGCTAGCTTTGAAAACCCTGATGACTGACCCTCAAATGCCTGTTGTGTTGAATGTTTTTGTTTGGATTCCTCGAGAGATTTCCTTAGCGCAAATTGCTAATTTACTGACTGTTCTATATATCTTGCCTGGAAATACCTGGACATTATTATTAGGAGTTTCACATCTGATCAGACTTTATAGAAATTGAAGGTAAAACTATTTAGATGGAATATCAGCTGGTGCAGCCTTAAGAACTAGAATTTTTAGTATATGGAAACAATTGAAACATATATAGTTCTTTCCCTAATAAAGAATACGTGACGCCTAATTAAACAGTTTACATATACCTACAGTATAGTGCCAAAGTCTTGAGGAATCCCACATTTCTTAATATTCTGCTTCTGAAAAGCCAGACTTTTCTATGTTTTTAATGTAGTCATGAGGAATACTTCCTCATCTTTAGGCACTTTGCAGCCTGTCGCAGTAAAAAAATTGTTCCCTTTTTTTTTTAATTCCATCAACATAATTGAATTGAATTTAACATAAAGAAATAAGGGGTGGCTCAAGACTTTTGAATAGTTCTCTACATACATTATGTTCAATACAAGAAACAAAGTATTTTTTTTAGCAGAACAGATAAGAATAAATGTTCACATACTTGTTCCATGTCTTGGTATTGATAAAGTGGTTGGAGGTGAATCTCCTACTGAATTAGTTGCAGTAATTTTGACTATAGTCTTTTCTCCCTTTAGAGTGAGCCTATACTCTTTGGAAGTAATAAAATGCCTCTCAGAACGTCCACCTTCATCAATTTTCAAATCATATCCAAGTATTTTGCCATTGGACTTCACAGGATCCTGGGGCAAAAATGGGCATGCATGAAACATTCACCCTATTATCATTCAGAATAACAGAATTAACAATTATACTATACAATACAAACACATTAATTTATACATTTTACCTTCCAAATCAGCTTGACAACTGTGTCCTCTTCATAAACTCTCCAGAGAGCTGGTTTAACACTAGGACCTAATCAAACAGTGCCGTATTAGAAATATAGCATGCCAACACACATGACTTAAAAGACTTAATTTAGTCTGTGACACCGCAAATGAGATTAAAGGACATTCAAAAGAAAAGAAAAAGGCCAGCAGTGATTGTTTACACACAGCACAGTAGTTAAACCTTGGATTGCAACCTTGCATAATACGTTCCGAAAGCGTGCTTGTATATCAAAGCACTCATATCAAAGCGAATTTCCCGATAAGAAATAATGCAAACTCCAATAATACACTTCTCAGCCCAAAAATATTTATATAAAAACAATTAATACAAAATATAAAATAAAACATACTAATCTGCATTTTTCTGCAAAAAATTGTGGCTGGTGTAAGAAGCATGGGAGACGACTAGCCAAAATCCCACAGCGCAAGAAAGATCATGTGACGTTCGGCAAACAAAACGTATACATACTACAGTACTCGTATACATACAAAAGATTTGCAGAACAAGCTACTCGCAATCAAAGGTTTAACTGTAATATAAATATAATTATGGGTCTTACGATATACTATGTATTTTCTCAAGTTTATGGCTGTTCAACATGAAGAAAATATATACAGTAGTCACTCACGGGCTTCTGGAGTACGAGCTGTTGAATTTGGACTCCAATCACTCCAGTAGCCCAAACCTTTATGATGAATGCAGCGAACCTGCACCACATAATCAGTGTAAGGCTGAAGAAACTGCAGTCTAAAGGACTCAATATACGCTTCAGTTAAATTCTGAGGGATCTGAAAGCACATGGTCAAAATAGATGCAATATTAAAATGCAAATTTTGCACCTGACAAACTGCACAATAATGCAAACCTCTATTTTATACATAGCTCTAGATTAAATACATTTCTGATATCGAACCATGCAACTGTAATGAGAAGCTTTCGAAGAAGGTTACTGACCAATAGAACAAATAATAATCAACAGTTCATTGAAATAATAGATTAATATTAATTGTTATGCTAAGGTAGAATTAAAACTGCATGAACAACTGACACCATGGGTTGGGATTTACAGAATTAGAGAAAAGAAAGCAAAATACATCTATGCAAGATTAACCAGTGAGAAACGGGTGCAGATTATTAAAGTCTGTGTGGCTGTGGTTCATTTTAAACAAAAAGTAAATATATGTATATTTTTGCAGCAAACGGCAGCATGATGGTTTAGCCACATGTTAAAACATAAGTAAACCCTCTCCACTGACAAACAGGAATAAAATTCAGTTATTGCCAAGAAAAAAACAAATCACTCTTTCACATTCTAAAAGACCTTCTGAGGAAAACTTCTTCTCACAAACCATAAGTACACAAACAAATATTCATGGATCAATGTTTTAAACAGAATTATGCACATTTACATTAACATATATTAATGTAGACATTACACCAAAAAAAGAGACAAAGACAATAAGGCAAGATCTAGCTGGCAAAAAAAAATACCAAAGCTTTCCATGTATGGAATATCAAGCCAAGTCGAACCTAGGATTTATTTGTTTTGGAGCCACGGCTATATCTTTTTTTTTAAATAACATGTTAAGTACAGCTATGTATATTTAAAAGAGAAAGGCCTTTCCGTTTCCTTACCTCTTGCCAAACACTGCTACCTGCTTTGCAATATCTGATGTGGTATTTGACCTTGAAGGCTGTTTCATGAATTGGATGTGTCCAGTTTACGATCAGGGATGTGGGGAAACCACTGTCTGGAATAATCCTTACATTTGCAGGTGGATTTGGTTTCACTTGAATAAGAGACAGACATTTATTTAACTGTACAAGAAAATCAATTTGTCTTACTATATTTTCATAATAATATAATCACATACCAAAATATTCTGCATCTTCAAAAAGTTTATCTGATGTCACACTCCCCAGTTTGTTCTGTGCTACTACCCAAACTGTTAACATCATGTGATTGGGGAAGATATTTAAAGTTACAGTTTGGTTGCTTGTCAGATACTTGTAACTTGTTGCACTGAAATGTAAAGTATTGCTACAAAGAAATGCAAAATTAGAGAAGAACATGAAAAACAATCAAACAAAATCCATTCTTTTTAAAGTGGAACCTTGGATTGCGAACATACTTCGTTCCGGAAGCTGGCTCAAAACAAAACCAAATTGTATTTTCCCATAAGAAATAATGGAAACTCAAATGATTCATTCCAAAGCCAAAAAAAATTAATACATAAAAATAATTAATGCAAAATATAAAGTAAAAATAAAACATTTACCTGCACTTTACCTTTTAAAAAAAGTTAAAATAAATCCAGACAAATAAGTGTACCCGTTTATGCATGCAGGCGCTGTGTATGTATGTGTGTTTGTGTGTGTAATGCTAAAGTAAGAGGAGCGGAGGAATGAGGCACTCCTCTCTCCCTTTTCTCGTATTACAACGTACTCCTTCCTCCTCTCTTATTTGAGTTTCACACACACGCACAACGAAAACACTGTACGCGCTGTAAACACACGCATACAAACGCAAAATAAAGTGTTTTACGCGCACACACGTGGTCACAGTGTTATAGTAATCAGTACACGCATCCACGGATGTTGATTATACCAGTGAGAGACGCGCACTAAGACCGAGCAGGGGAGACGATTACCAAAACAAGAAGCGCATGCGTGCTACATGATACTCCATATTCGTAAACCAAAGACTTGTTAATTTTTCAAGTCAAATTGTATTAAAAAATCTTTGCTCGTCTCACATACCGCGTTACTCGCAATCCGAGGTTCCCCTGTAAAACATTTTTCATTATACACCATGATTTTATATAATTTTGAAATAGATATGTCTTATTGATCCATTGACTGAAAGATTTCTGGATTCATTCTTAAAAAAAAAAAAAAAGTCATACAGTCAAAATGGTCAATAATAGTTTGAATCTGTTTCATGCATCTGAACAGACCTGGCATGAAGTGTATAGGAGGTGTTTAAAATTGGGTCTCTTGTTCCTGGATCCCATGAACAATTTAGTTTATTAGAAATGCTAGTGCCATCTTGATGAGCAATACATTTCAAATTCTTAGGCTTTAATGGAGGATCTGAAAGACAAGAAGATCACAACATTGTTTAAAAAAAATTTATAACACAATATGTAAATAATTATATTTCTATTTAATTATATTTAATTATATTTAATTACATAAAATAATATATTGTGTTTTATTGAACATAAGTAATATATATATATATATATATATATATATATATATATATATATAACTATTATAACTATTCATTCATAGATAACTATTAATTAAATTATCTTTTTTTTATTAAAAAGCTTGTCTTACACCACCCTTGGAATCTAGGGAAACTTATATTGTGTGAATATTATATTTAACTTTGAATATGAGGAGTTTTTTTTTTTTTTATCCACCTGTAATACCCACTCTTACTACAAGAAATAAGAATAAAATGCAGAACTACATGCAGGTTTTTGTCAGACTGTGCTTGAGGGTAAAATGGCGATTGAAAGAGAGAGAATGGTGAATGAGTTATTCCTGCAGTATCCATGCTCTCCCCATTTGAAGTTTCTCCTTTCTAATTTTATTACTCTGATGAGTTAATGCTCTGATATTTGAGTGAGCACTGAGAGAGGGTAAAATGTCTTTGAAATGGCATAATAGTATTTATTAATTTTCTGCAACTACATTTTCCTCCTCTCAGTAGCAATGCACATTTTTGTATTTTGACAGATATACTATCAAGTATTAATGAACAGAAATCCTGAATACACAGTAACTTTGCTAATATCAGCAAAGTGGTGCCAGGGTGCAGCAAATAAAGTAAAAAAAAATCAATTCAGGAGCAATAGATTATTAAAAACCATAAAATATCAGTAAACATTTCAGCTTGTTACATTTAATAAACCAGTAAATGAATACAGATAAAGATGTTCCATGTGAACATAGTGGTCAGTATATATTGTATATTCTTTAATTCCATAAGCATTAAATCTAAACCTCCCTCTTCCTCTTTTATGAGAGTGAAACTATTCCACATATTATTTTTAGTCATGAATATATATGCCATGTCATACTGTTCTCTCCAAAAATAATTCATTTTCATATTTTAGCACTGACCACAAGTGTATGTAACTGATACAAAAATATTCAGCTGATTAAAAGACACATTTATGAAAACAAAAAGAAATACTTACATCCTTTTTCAAGGTAGATGCCATACATGCATCGAGTTTGATCTGAAAATGTCTGTTTAGTAGTCTCACACGTCAACGGGTTATTCATTTCCTTGCTGATATTCACAGTAAGAGCAACAACAGATTTGCTTATCTTTGTGTAAGACTCCCTTGGGATTGTAAAATTTTTAAAGGACCATGTAACATCATCAGAGCTGTATTCATCGTTATGAATATAACAAAAAGCTGTGAATTCCTTCCCCAGTTCCACTGTAATAAATCCCAGAGAGTCTGGATCTATTGTTAAACATTTTTTAAAGGAACCTGTGACAGAGAGGAGAATCACATGTACCATGAACTTCAGTCGATTTAGTAAAAATAAATTAAATATATACAGGCTATGATTATGATTTTATCACACACAAATAGAGAGAGAGAGAGAGAGGGAAATAGATAAAAAAGTGATTTAGCCCTAGTTGCTTACCGATAGCACAGCTTAAAATGAGAAAAAAAACAAGCCCAAACAAACACAGTGATGTGCACTTCATGATGGGTCAGCATCTGAAAAAGCAATTTATAGTTCCATAAATTGTAAGAACAACAAATTTAAGGTCAAAGTATCTATTACCTAGAGTGTTGAGCATAAAGCAGCTTACCAATTTTAATGCAGAAAGCAGAATCATTAAAGTCAACAACATGCAGAAAAGGAACACAATGCTTTTACTAATTTACATGCTAACCAACAAGGTTTCAACCACCGTTACTTTATTTAGGCACACCCAGTTCCACTTCATTAAAAGTTTCTTAACGATATCACCAAAACTACAGTACAAAAATACTAAAAATTACCAGAATAACATGTCTAGCATGTATGTCCTAAAACATTCTTCTCTCTGATTCAAAGCACCAATAACGCATCAGTTTCACTAATACAAATGTTAATGAAAATGCTGTACATGCTTAAATTTGTTTATTGAATTTTCACGGAAAATTTAAACAGCAATTATATTAATATTACTGTGAGCTGTGATGAATTTATGTGAAGTATCACAGAATCTATTCTATACCTTATAACACGGTACATTTGTCTTATGTAAGTCAACATCATATCTGAAATAATGCATTGGATTGGAAGAAAAATCTGATTTCATACTATTCCAGCATATTACTGCAGTAATAACTCTGTTATACTTATAATCAAACTGAACCATCCCTAGTCACTTCTAAAGGCCAGCATTTATTTAATTCACTAATTCATCTTCCCGGTCAGGGTTGGGATGCATCCAGCTTGAAACACTAGGCATAAAACAGGAATATAACCTGGGTTGGATGCCAGTTCATTACAGGTCACATTCATATTAAAGCATATCAAAGTATCCAGTGCAACTGCTGAGGTTTTTGGGAGGTGGGAGGAAACTAGAGAACCCTGAGAAAAACTCTCATGGACATCGAAGAGCGTGCTAAACTCTATACCAAAGTAACCCAAGCTCAGGAGCATCGGCAATGCATTTATCAGAACAAAATGTTTTCACTTGCAGTTTATTTATGACTGTGCCATACTTTATTAAAACACAGGCAGAAAACCTGTCGAAAGCTCATAACACAATGTAAAAAACTTATTCAACCCTTCAGTACATGCTCTACATACTCACAGAGCATCCTCTTAACTGGAAACATAGTCGAAAAGCAGAAATCTTATTTATAGAAATATTACAGAGTTGAGTAATCCAGACACAACATAGACAACCTCTCTGAGATGACAAGCTGTAGAAGAAATCTTGTGGGAAACCACACACAAAAAGGAACCAGCTGTGATACAGGTGACACTTGATTATAGTGCGATGATAAACCTTGTACAAGATATTTCTAAAACAAATATTATTACGTGGGGTGAAATTATGTTCAATATGTGTAGATGGTCATTAGATTGGTGCATCCTGAGAAAAATACAGGGCAGTGTTTATGATTACAGCAGATGTTTTCAGTTACAAGCCTACAGTATGCATTAAAAAGGATCACTGAACTTCTGGGATGTCTGAAATTCTATACCGCTTTATCCTGTGTTGAGGGTTGCAGGAGCCCGGAAACAATCCCTATCCCAAAACCTATCCAAGGAGACTTTGGGCACATTTACATTTGGCAGATGCCCTTATCCAGAGCGGCATTTTTATCTCATTATACATCTGAGCATTTGAGGGTTGAAGGACTTGCTCAAGGGCCCAACAGTGGTACACTGTAAAACCGAATAAGTTGGCAAAACTCAAAAAATTTGAGGTAATCAGTTACATAAAATTTTTAAGTAACGATGTTTCTAATTTTAAGTAAACAGAACTGTCAGTTTTTGAGTTTGTTGTACTCATTCATATTATTCATAATTTATTTCCATTATTGAGTAGCCTAACTCATACTATTTAATAGGAATTATCATTATTTTTAGTTGTTGCAAATCAAATAAATTGTTGTTGGTCTTTCGGCTGCTCCCAGCAATGCATCGCCACAGCAGACAATCCAGAGCACACACAAGCTTGGCACAGGTTTTACACCAGATGACTTTCCTGACACAACCCTCCCATTTTATCTGGGCTTGGGAGAGACACTTCATACAGTTGTTGGGAATTGAACCCAGGCCTTTCGCATGGCAGGCGAAACAGTGACCACTGAGCCACCAGAGCCCCACTGCCCTGATGACGTCAGACACAAAATCGCTAGTCTGAAAGATGTTAAGTTGGTGGAACTTTAAGGTGACAGTTACTGTTACTTAAGTACTTACAGTTACTTAAAATGTCAAATTTGTTCAGCTAACTTGAAAAGTGTCATTTCTACAAACTCATAAATACCAAAATGTTCTAAATACTCATCAAGGTCTATTAATTTGAACTAATTGTAATTATTTAAGTTAAAAGTACTCAATATGTTTAATTACTTTGAGCATTAGGGTTTATAGTGTAGGTAGGCTTGGTGGCATTGAAGTTTTAACCTCGGTCCTTACCGTCACCAGTCCAATGCCTTAACCACTGATCTACCTGCTGGACGACTGGACAGGGTGCTAATCCTGGACAGGGTGCACACACACACACACACACACACACAAACTACAGGCAATTTGGGAACACCAATTAGCCTAACCTGCAGGTCTTTGGACTGTGGGAGGACCTGAGGTGGGAATCGAACCCTCCATGGAGGTGTGAGACCACAATGATAACCACTACACCATATTATTTAGTACATCCTAAAAGTCTCCATCACATATTTTCAGATGAAAAAAAAGAGACAGAGAGCGAGAGAGAGACAGAGACCCTAGGAAAAATCTCTTATTTCATAACTTTGAAGTTGCACATAAATGCTCTTACAGAAGAGCATCACAGGCGTATTGGCAAAGAAATAATTTACATTTATTTACTTTTTTTTTTGCCCCACAAGGTTTTCTCAGTGTCAATATGTATGGAGAATTTTGGGACACCTTGTACCATTACAACAGCCTTCTCGGGATCACAGGATGTCCTGAACTACACACAAGACTGAACGTGAGTCCATCAAACAACAGAGGACGTCTTCCATTTAAACCTTTTATTTTATTCTGATATATCTGTGATCACAGTGACTGGTTTGAGAAGACATGACAAACAGTTGAACTCATTATATTACATTACAGGAATAAAACAGGATGGGAGACACAGACTCTGTCCCTTCTTGCTCTCTAACGGAGACCTCGATAACCTTTTGTTGTTGTTGTTGTTTTAGCAAAATACAATCTTCAGCCAAGCTTGACTGACTAGAACAAAAAAAAACAACTTCGACTCCCCCCCGGTTGTATCCTGCTATTTCCTTGAGAACACAGCACATGCTTTTGCTAGAGTTTTCTTTTTGGTAGCAAGCAAAACCTAGTTGTGCTAAGCTAGCGAACAAACAGCTAGGCCACGCTAGCACACACGCTCGCTGTGTAAATATGGCTACGAGAAACAAATATATCGTGTTTAAAACGAATTCGTAACCAATATATATATATAATACTAAAATAATGTTTGTAATAATCATTTACCTGTTCCGTTTCACCCTATCATCTTTGTAGCTTGATTTAGAGTGAGGTTTTGTGCTAGTTAGACTAGCTATTTTCAGCTTTATCTTCCAAATAGTCTTTGCAGTCCAACAGGTTTAGTTTTGACTAATGAAATAAATAAACCAGTATGAGAAACTTTCAGTTCAATATAATCTGTTCTAAAGAAAAAAAAAATGTGGGCAAGGACATTTTACAGGAGACCAATGCGTCCGACAGAGAAACCGTTCTGATTGGCCAGCACAGCTGTCAATCAGTAAACTGTACGGCGTCATTAACTTTCTTTTACATTTCCAGTTAGTCTCCGCCCTCTGACAAAAAGTGGAGGGGAAGGAGGCCGGAAAGTGCCAAAGAACATGTCCTCGGCGGACAAGGTAACGCATGTGTGTGTGTGTGTGTGTGTGTGAGAGAGAGAGAGAGAAAGAGAGAGAGAGAGACAGTGGCTTTGGCAACAATCTTTCTTTGAAACAGTGACTCACTGTGAAAGGTTTCAGTCAAAGAACTGGAATGAAATTCCTCTAAACGTCAATTCATTCCCATGCAGTGGTTTTCCTTTATTATTATTATTATTATTATTATTATTATTATAAATCTTATAGTTCTCTAGGAAGCACAGCTAGGTGGATCAAACATGTTATATACATGTTATTATTTGTAATTATACTAGGTAAAGTAATTTGACTTGATTCTAATTAGAAGATCTGGTTCAAGCTGGTGAGAGCCGTTATCCTGAAAAAAAGAAGGAAAAAAAAACTTGTTGATCACAAAGATGACTCATCAGAACCCAGAACAAGATCTAAAGAACTGTACGCCTCACTTGCCTCAGTTAAGGTTCGGTCTCCATGTTTCAACAATAAGAAAAGACTAGGCACAATGGCATGCATGGAAGTTTTTTTGCTGACCAAAACAACACAAATTCACATCCTACATTTGCCATAAAGACATCATGATTATTCACAAGACTTTGTAATATTCTGTGGACTAATTGAGACAAAAGTTTAACTTTTTGGAAGGAGTGCTTCCTGTTACATTTGGTGTAAAACTAACACAGAGTTTCGTAATAAGAACATCAGACCAGCAGTCAAACATGGTGGTGGTAGTGTGATGGTCTGGGGCTGCTTTGCTTTGCCTCAGGACCTGGACGACTTGCCATAATTGATGGAACCATGAATTCTGTGCTTTATCAGAAAATCATGACAGAGAATCGGGTGGGTGTTTAAAAAAATTTTTGTATGTGTGTGGAGTTTGCATGTTCTCCTTGAGCTTTGTGTGTTTCCTCCAGGTAATCTGTAATTGCAATAATCATGACAACTTTGACCACCTAGCTCTAAAAAAATATATAACGATACAGTAGCTGCATTGTTTACCATTTGGATTTAAACCTACCTAGTCTTGAAAACATCAGATATCGAAATAACCAGTAAGACCTGATTAGTTAATTTGTTAGGAAATCCCAGAATATATATTTGACTCAAATAAATGAACATATTTGTACATATTAGTGCACATTTGAATACTTGACTTCATATATTTGAACGCTGCAATTGAGTGGCACCATGAGTCACTATGAAGATTTCAGTTAAGAAACTGGAAATAAACTGATAACATCAGATTTCAAAATAACCAGTAACACCCTGTTGATTATTTGTCTTATAATAGCATGATCTGTAATGTTTATTACCTTATCTGTAAGTCTAATTGTCTGGTCACTCGAATTTAATATGAAAAAAACCCAATCTTTAATAAAGTTTATATAATAAAATGTTACACACGTGGACAAAATTGTTGGTACCTTTCGGTCAATGAAAGAAAAACTCACAATGGTCACAGAAATAACTTTAATCTGACAAAAGTAATAATAAATAAGAATTCTATGAATGTTAACCAATGAAAGTCACACATTGCTCATAGAAGGCCACTTTAGAATAGTCCAGTGTTTTCCTCTTAGCCATTCTTGGGTGGTTTTTTTTTTTTTTGGATTTTTCCCCGATTTTCTCCTTAATTTAGTCGTGTCCAATTCCTCCCCGTCACTAGGGGGCTCCCACATTAAGGCTACTACTACCACTCAGCCGGGAGGGCCGAAGACTATCACGTGTTTCCTCCGAACCACGTGACGCCAGCCGACCGCATCTTTTCGAACTGCTCGCTCGCGCACCGTTGGCGGCGGCGTAACACACTCGGAGGACAGCGCTATCCACTCCCTCCGTTGCGCGAGCTCACAGACGCCCCTGACTGGCTGTAGAGCCGTGATTAATGTGGGAGCACTAAGTACCTCTCATCCCTCCCCTCTGAGAGAGCTCGGCCAATCAGCTCTCTCTAGACCTCCGGCTGCGAGAGGTTACAGCATCACCCGGGATTCGAACTAGCGATCTCCGGATGATAGGGCGAGCGCTTTAACCACTGCGCCACTCGGAGGCCCTTATTCTTGGGTGTTTTTAGCTGTGTGTTTTGGGTCATGGGTCTTGCAACTGAGACCCAGCTTTCTGACACTGGCCAGCACATTTCTCTCTAGAATCCCTTGATAGTCTTGAGATTTCATTGTACCCTGCACAGATTCAAGACACCCTGTGCCAGACGCAGCAAAGCAGCCCCAGAACATAACAGAGCCTCCTCCATGTTTCACAGTAGGGACAGTTCTTTTCTTGATATGCTTCATTTTTCCGTCTGTGAACATAGAGCTGATGTGCCTTGGCAAAAAGTTCCATTTTTGTCTCATCTGTCCATAGGACATTCTCCCAGAAGCTTTGTGGCTTTTCAACATGTAGTTTGGCATATTCCAGTCTGGCTTTTTTATGATTTGTTTTCAACAATGGTGTCCTCCTTGGTCGTCTCCCATGTAGTCCACTTTGGCTCAAACAACGACGGATGGTGCGATCTGACACTGATGTTCCTTGAGCATGAAGTTCAACTTGGATCTCTTTAGAAGTCTTTCTGGGCTCTTTTGTTACCATTCGGATTATCCGTCTCTTTGATTTGTCATCAATTTTCCTCCTGCGGCCACGTCCAGGGAGGATGGCTACAGTCCCATGGATCTTACATTTCTGAATAATATGTGCAACTGTAGTCACAGGAACATCTAGCTGCTTGGAAATGGTCTTATAGCCTTTACCTTTAACATGCTTGTCTATAATTTTCTTTCGAATCTCCTGAGACAACTCTTTCCTTCACTTCCTCTGGTCCATGTTGAGTGTGGTACATACCATGTCACCAAACAACACAGTGACTACCTGGAGCCCTATATATAGGCCCACTGACTGATTACAAGATTGTAGACACCTGTGATGCTAATTAGTGGACACCTTGAATTAACATGTCCCTTTGGTCACATTATTTTCAGTATTTTCTAGGGGTACCATGATTTTTGTCCAGGCCTGTTCCATGAGTTAATTTTTTTAAATAATTCTGTTGAAGCATGGTTGAAAAGCAATGTCTGACTTTCATTGGTTAACATTCATAGAATTTTTTTTTTATTATTACTTTTGTCAGATTAAAGTTATTTCTGTGACCATTGTGAGTTTTTCTTTCATTGACCGAAGGGTACCAACAATTTTGTCCACGTGTGTATATAAAAACAATTATATAAAATTTATATGTAATAAATGTTATATAAATCTATAATTTGCCATGATGTTTGGCTTGTGTGGTTCGGAAATCCCGGAATAAGCATTTGACTCAAAATGAACATATTTGTACATATTAGTTCCAATTTAAATACTTGACTACTTACATATGAATGCTGCAATTGAATATCTCCATGAGTCACTGTGAAGATTTTGGTTAAGCAACGGAAACTAGATTCCTCTGGAATTCCATCTATGTAGGCTTAATCCCTGATGGTAAATACTGAAGCATCATCTGCATAAATAACTAAATAAATAAATATTAGCATTGAGGGATCCAGGAAGCAGAGTTAACTTGTCAGAGCTGGTATGCATGTTGTAATTCTTATTGAATTTACCACAGTATGGTTATTTGCTCTATTTTCTAATTTATCAGGAGACGCTGAAACATTTTTCAGCAACTCTGTAGCAGTCTTTATAGAAACATGCATGGTCTACAGTCCAAATTAATAGATTTGATTAAACCATGTGCTCTTTGATATGTTATTTTTTTCCTTTGATGAGGGGTTTTTCATTCATTTTTAGAAGGAGATCCCATTGTCTAAAGTTGTTCCTTTAACTGGATAAAAAAAAAGTCTTCAGACTGGTTACTTTATGATTTGGGGCATTTTTGTAACATTGTAACAAGCTGTTTTTATTGACAGTATGCCCTGTCATTTTTTTTATTTAATTGATAGATTATTTTAATTAAATTTGTATAAATCACAAATCATTACTCAATACTTACAAGAGGAGGTCCTAATTGTGTCAAGTACAATGTGAATACGATACAAAATGTTTCATATCTGCATTTTACTGTAGATTTTGCATGAACCTCTATGGGTAGAAATAAAAAAAATCTAATGATGCCAATAATCAAACAGGATGATACATATTTGTGCCTAATATGGAAATACCTATTCTTTAAGAAGTCAGGCCACCATGATTTTTTTTTTCCTGGAATGGATCCATGGACTAAAAAAACAAACCCAGTTGCAAATAGAAAACTAGACAGGTACATTTAAAAAAAAAAAAAAAAAAAAACCGCGAGTAGTGCTTGTCGTGGCAAATCTCTGGCCTCTGAGCCTTTTATAATGACAGTCTACGGGAACAGTTGCTAAGGGGCTCTAAAGTGGTTGCTAGTGCAAGGCTTAACAGCTTTACAATGATCCTGAGAGACTGATTGGTTACCTGCATAAAATGTGCCCACCCTCATGTCTCTGTGACAGTGGAATCCAGGTTCAGGTTCAATGTTATTTCCTGTAAGTTATTACAGCAAGGAATGCAACTGTGTTAACTTCCCGCTTCAATGGGGAGTTCCTTTACCATAATATGTCAATGGGGACAATTCTGGCACCTCTTACGCCCCAGGGGTAACAACTTATATTCTTTTGCTGGGTATGTTCTGACAGAGCCTGTAAGCCTCTTCAAATGTGATAAATTTTATATTTCTCCAAAAGTTTTGCTATGCGTTAGAATCGGTAGAAAGTTAATGTAAATGTTAAGTCTATGGGACCCCTTAGAAAAGGCATAGCACCCCGTTCCTGAATAAGCTACATGATTAGACAACCCTTTCATGGGTCTACAACAAACAGTATGTGACCATTATGTGCCAAAGTACAGCATGTAACCACAAACAGTTGATGGCTGCCAAATTCTAAGCCAGCATATGGCATGCTGGCATCCATGGTCTGAATTTTAATATTTAGAAAATCACTACCCAAGATGTCAACCTATGCTTTGGTGTTGTGGGTCACTGGGGCTCTTCTGCATATTAAAGGGATGGTTTGACCTTTTTCAAGTACTGGTCGATATAAATTTTCCTGCTCTTGAATGCAAGTACGATGTAAGCAATCAAAATATTCATAACATATAATATAACATGTAATATCTGGGCAAAAATGCATTCTAAAGTTCAGCTTAGAATCATATAAAGCTTCTGAAGTCCACTCACTCACTCACTCATCTTCTATATCCTGTATTCAGGGTAGCAGGGAGCCTGGAGCCTATCCCAGGAGACTTAGGGCACAAGACGGGGTACACCCTGGACAGGGTGCCAATCCATCGCAGGGCACACACACACTCACTCATTCCACACACTACGGGCAATTTGGGAACGGAAATTAACCTAACCGACATGTCTTTGGACTGTGGGAGGAAACCAGAGTACCCAGAGAAAACCCACCAAGCACGGGGAGAACATGCAAACTCCATGCACACAGAGACGGGAATCGAACCCAGACCCTGGAGGTGCAAGGCGACAGTGCTAACCACTCCACCACTCTGCTGCCGCTTCTGCAGACGCACTGAGCTAAATCAAAGTTACAGTGTATTTAGTGCAAATTAAACGTTCCTATTAGACATATGGCTAGTTCAGGAGTAAAAAAAAAAAAAAAAAAAAAAGCGACAAATTTGTCCTAGATATGCTGTAACTTTGAAAGACACCAACTCGATTTAGTTCAGTGGGACTTAAGAAGCTTCATATGAGCTCAGCTGAACTTTCGACTGCAGTAAAAAGTGATCACCCGTCTTTAAGATAAGCATCACTTGACAGCATTTTAAAGAAAGAATTGTGATAATCCCTAAAAAAAATTTACACATCCATTTATTAATGTTAATTATATAACTTAAATAATCAAACTACAGTATGTTTGAATAATATAGAGGTCAAGCAGAAATAAAATTTTACACAGTGCATACCATAGACAATAGAGAGTCTATTATTTTGTAAAAACGTGAAAAAATAGTCTGATAGCTTTAAAAACTTTATCAAACATTTTAACAATGGCAATGAAACTCTTCCTTCTCAAGTCCTCATGAAAATATCTGCTGACGGTTTACTGACAATCCAGTAAAACCTGAAGATCATAGTGTTTTCATGTTTTAATGTGGCTGAGAAAAGGTCAGCCCGTTTGTTTGTGTTTCTTCTTTTTTGACAACAGGACAAAGATTCAGAAAGTGCATCAGATTCTTCTGTCCGTGTTAATCTCAGACGTTTCTGGGAGATTTGGAGGTGATGGGCTTCGTTTCCTTTGAGGTGGGATAGCGGGAAGAACTTGCATGTTTCGCAGCGGCTCTGTGCTCAGAGGAGGAGGAAAGGAACACAGAGACTGACTCTGATGAATGGCTGGTCTGTGACTCTTAGACGTTAAAGGAGGCGGAAGCCCTGCTAAACTGCGTCCAAGAGAGCTTAAGGGCAGGGATTTGGACTTTCTGACTCCCTGAGAGACCTGGTCAGGAGGCAAAGAGACTGAAGAAGAAGAAAAGCAATTTGTACATTTTATATATTGATGTATGCTTGATGCAGCTTCGATTAATCTAAAAAAAAAAATGTCTAAATACACATTTCTTCACCCAACTTGCAAACGAAATAAGACACATGCATAACTTCAATGCATACCTCAATACCAATACTGATAGAGAAAGGACAAACTTGTTTAGTATTACATAAACAAGGGTGTCATGGCGCATTATTCAGCTCTGCTTACATGTACGCTGGTTGCTGATATGTGCTGGAAGCAATGAACTCCTCAGTTTAATCCTTAGAGTTGTCATGGCATTTAAAAAGCATGTTTAACACAGAATGTGCGGGCGGCCAACCTGATCACTGTCAGAGCACTATCAGAGAGCACAGACACTGAAAAATGAGGACAAGGTGTCATGAATTACACCTTGACACTTTTTAGAGCATGTCCATGAAAAATGCACATGTCTCTGTGCTCGCAGAATTCAAATGAACTCTGACATTTCTTCAGCAGGCTGACTTCCCGGCTCTGGCTGATGATGTTCAAAAAAGGTCAGCTTCACTCAAGCTTCCTATTAAAGATACTGTTTAAACGCAGTATGAATGCTTCAGCAACTTGCTTGTATAATAGGAAGATTCTGCAGTACTACTGTACATGATGATATTGAGCTCAGTTAGCAGAATTCTTAGCTTGGGTTGTAACTATGAATTTTCAAATGTGTAATTTTGTGTTGTTGTATCGCATGGCATCTGGTATTAGATATTGGAATAAGCACGATTATTGGTGGAGGTGTTTGATAAATAGCTTACATCTGTGAGTACAGTGGTCACGAATGGGAGCCAAGCTGTTGCGTGTCAATGCTGAGTCTCTCATTCGCAGCGGTCCCAGATGAGTATTCGCAACTGTTCAAATCGAAAAAAGAGGCATCACATGCATGTTGTCGAAATAGTTTCAGGGATAGATGTGGGCTTTGTAACTCACCTTGATCATTCCGCTGAATATACGGTGCGTGGTTGGAGCAAAGCACATCTATAGGGCTTGGTGTTTCGTGCAACAGCATCCTGTCAGATGGAGATGACAACAAAGCCTTGTGGTTTAGCAACTGGCTGGATTCAGATTTCCAGGAAGGCCCCGTGGCTTTCTGAGTCTTTGTCTTGCTGTCAAACAGGTCATGTTCGCTCTTGCTCTTCTGCGACCTGTGGGCCAAATGACTAATTTGCCCTGACACAGTTCTATGTGACGCATTGTGCAAGTTGGTTAACAAAGAGTTACCTAGAGTGATAGGTGGAAGACTCTGTGTGCGTATAGGAGGTAGACTCTTGTGGTCCCTAGGAGTGGGCTCTTCAAACCTGTCAGGTTCATCAGGCTGTTTTCTGCTGTCCTCCTTAACCGGGGGTTCAACGATGCAGTCGAACATGGTGATGATGTCGTCTACTTCAGAGGTCTCTTCTTGCAGGCGCCGCTCCCGGCTAAGGTCCCTTTGCCGTGCGGCATGCAGCTCTTTCTTCTTTTTACACGAGAAGATATGGTTTAGTACACGAAATTTGCCCTCTTTTCTGATAGCAGCATCTGTGCTTTGCGAAAGTAGCTGCCTGGTTGATTCAGGCCTGCACACAAGTAAGATCATGAGATGTTATTAGCATATGTTTGATGGTCCGGGGAAAACCCCTTAGACAAACAGACAAAATACTTTCTTTTTAAATGCTGCCTAGACTACTGTATCTTTCTGCAAAAATAGTGTTAGCGAAGGCATGAGATTAGTGTGATTTCCTTACACAGTGAATGCCACACTTTGATCAGGCCTGTGGTTAGTTACACGCCACTGACTTGATCAAAAGCCAAATCAGACACCGGTTATTAAAATGTGTTGCTCCTGGGGCACTTTCTGATGTCGACAAATGCAAAGGAGTAACAGTTCAGGAAATCCTGTAATGGTCAGAAATATATATAGATGAAAATGTCAGAATTTCCCTTTTTGAAAAATTTGCAGGTTGCCACACAGCATTAGGTAACTCATGGTTTGCTGAGGGAAGTTTTAAAATGGTTTAAATATTTAAATTCAGATCAGTAAGATCGGTCCTTTCAAAATAATAATAATAATAATAATAATAATAGGCTAGTGTACAGTAGATTAAAGCTAAACCTTGGCTTGACTTCATTAGTAAAAATAATATGTATTCATTATGTACAGTATATAGACATTTTGTATAACTATTGGCAGATACAATGTTTTTAAAGTAGTTTTATTTTTCATTTTTGAGTGAGTGCCAAAAATTTACAAATTTAAAAATTTAGTTGTGTATCAGGTGTTTTTGAATACTATTTGTACAGTAATCACAAGCGATGCATGCATTTACATCTACCTTACCTAGTGCTGCTTTTAATGACTTACAATTGCTAATGGTACAACCAATCAATAGAGGATTATCCGCCTTGCTCAGGGGCCCAACTTTGGCATCTTGGTAGTGCTGGGATTTGAACTCATGACCCAAAAGCAAAAAGTCGAGGGTTGCAAACACTGCAAGTTACAAACATTGCTGAGCACTGTGTTGCATCAAACACGTGGATGTAATACAAAAAGGACCATCCTCATCATCTTTCTCACTTCCACACAGCCCAGTTGTCCATACGTCCCATAATAATTGAAATTTTACTCTCACTTCAACACATTTTGAGTGGACTGTGGATTCTGTTCTGCTTTGTAACCGTAAGAGTAGCTGTGTTTCCCTTTTCGAATGGGGAAAATGTAGTTTTGCCTGACTATCTTTAGCTGTTAAATCACTCAACATGAAATGCATTCACTTGAATTGGCATGCTTGAATTTATAGATAACTGTACACGCTGTACAATGTAGCCTGTTCTCAGAGAACATGTGAATCACTGATCATTAATTGAGACTGGTCTTTTAAAGGGGACCTTTTAAGTAAAAACTCTAACCTGCTGTTGGCCGAGAGCAGTTTGATGCAGGCAGTGTGGCCGCAGTACATGGCGTACGTCAGTGGCGTGTTCTCGTTTATGTCTCTCGGCCCAGGCTCCACACCCAGCTGCAACAAAGCTTGCACACACTCCTCCTTTCCTGCTGCAGCTGCCCAGTGAAGAGGCGTCCTAATACAGTGCATGGATGTCATATGAGCCATAAACAATCTTATATTTACGAATTCCATTGCAATAAATAAATGCATTGCTTACTTTTGCAGATTGTAGAAGGAGTGGTTAATTCAGGGGCTTAAGCAATATAGCAAACACATAATTCTACTCGATTTAAAAAAATATATATTTGCTGGGACATAAGATGAGTAATAGACCACATCAAGTTGTTTTTTTGGAATATTTGCCTGTGTTTGTTTGTGCACGCATCACGTAAAAACTACTGAACGAATTTGAATAGGGTTTTCACAGACGTATTTGGCCGAGCTTAAGGTAACATTCATAGGCTTTGTTTCATCGCAGTCGGCCCATGGGCAGAGAAGATATGCTATACAAAAAGGGCCATCCTCATCATCTGTCTCTTGATCAGGCGGATATTAGTGAATGGCTATGCTTAAATTTAACCAAAGACAAATACGTTTTTTTTTTTTTTTTAAATAAAACTCCTTACTAGTATGTTTTTCATCTTGACTCTGGTCAGAAATTCTGTTTTGCACCTTAACTAGATTTGAATAGTGAATAGATTACTTCTGGGTGAATTAAAGCGTAAATGAGTTTGATCTGTCTGGTCATCATCGAGATAGTTTCCCGAACCTTAGTCATTTTCCATAATGTTGCTATTACAATGTAGAACTGCTCTTAGTTTATGGCTAAACATATTGGTTTAAAGCTAGTTCTTATGTATCTTTTGCGTTTTTTCCCTTTTTTCCTAAATCAGACCATCACAGATACATTTCAAAACAGTTTATACAGTTTATATGGTAGATGTACTGTAATCATAAGACATGAAGATGTACCACCTGTATCTTACCTCTCATCCACATCCAGAGCCTGCAGATTAGTTTCAGGGACACGTGCAAGCTCGTAAATGATGTCACTGAAACCTGCTGCGGCTGCAATGTGAACGCAGGTCTTGCCGTTCTCGTCGTCATAGTTTATAACGGTGGAACCAAGGTGATGGTCAAGAATTAGTGAGCACATAAATCTGCTACCGCTCTGCCAAACATGCAAACAACAAAAAAAAAAAAAACCCTCACTTTAGTTTTTGTGGCTGAAGTTTTAAATAAAAGGATGAAATTATGACGCCAGCTCTATCAGCTGATGGTGGAGTTTCTGGTAATTGATTGAGTGAAAGGACTTCTAATCATCGATATGTTGAGATGTTTAGCTAGCATTTCTTGGAAAGAGTCTAGTGTTGGTGCTACTGTATGTATCAGGTTGTTCCTTTAAAACATAAATGTAAAGTTACAGAAAATGTCAAGTAAAAAAAAAAATTCTTTGAAGTACACCAAAATTCATATTAGCTTTTAACATATGTTAATAGTCACAAAATCCTCATTGGCATGACACACATAACCGTTTCTATTGTTAGGTATAGTACAATAATTGGTAAAGAGAAAGTGGGTTTTGAATTGATGTCTGTGTGTCAGAAATGCATAGGAAACAACCATTTCTCAGCTGAGGAAAAGAGAAATCTCAAGGCATTTAGAAAGTTACTGGAAACTCTTGCGTATTGATAGCAGCTCCCTCTTTCCCATAAATCATGCACAGTGTCCGGGAAATTGATCTGTTTTAACATGAGTGAGTGAACACATGTGCAGAGAGAGAGAGAGAGAGAGAGAGAATAACCTGATTTATCTCTCTTTGTGCTAATTGAACCGTTGACTTTTCTTTGTGGACAGGCATTAAATTTTTATTATATTCAATGATGAAAAAGAAGGATAGTTTTGCTCATTGCACTGTTTACAACTGTAATCTTTTAATGTGCCATACAGCGGGTTAAATGATTGTAAAAGACACTGAGTTAAGTTTAACACTGTCATTCGTTTGTTAGAATTTTATATCTAACATTATGTATATTATATTATATATTATTTTCCAATAAATAAATGGCCTCATATACTGTAATATTGTTTTGTAATTATGTTCTCTTCATCTCTTTAGGACTTGATGTTTCAGGTCACACTTAGGCAAAAATAAAGAAAATTCTAAAGGGATCACAAACTTTCATGCACCAGTGCAGATTCTCCTTATTGAAGTGGTGAGGTCAGACCCCCTGAAGAGTTCTTACAGACTGAAATAACATCTGGAATCGAACAGAATAAAAAAGATCAGCTTAGTTTGAATCTCGCGTCCATTCTGTGTGTGGAGTTTGCATGTTCTCCCTGTGCTTGGTGGGCTTCCCCTAAGGAATCTGCTTTCCTCCTATAGTCCAAGGATATGCGCTGTTGGTTGAGTGCTGTTTTTGCACAGTGGGATTTCTTAATCGTTCCTGTTTACAATACCCATTTGTGTATTGTGGCCATCTGGGATAGTTTACGTCTTAATGTTGTTTTTCAGATGTAGCTGTAAAATATTTACTGGTTAATGATATTACCTCGAACCCATTTAAACAACTTTGTATATTTAAAAAAAAACGGTTAAAACAAGCTGCTAGATTGAGTAAGATTGAGATAAGACTGTATGTTTATCTCAGTTAACTCAGCTCGTTATGGGGTTACTCTAAACACTAGATACTGGTAAATACTAGATAGTAGTAGAGAATTCCACACCATTAAAGGCAATTGAAAATGGATACAAATTGAGTTAAATTGTAGCCTATACCAGTATTCCGTGTCTCATATAATTCTTACATTATGGATAAATCAATGTCACATGATATCTACAGCCAGTAATTTTATGTTAATACTGCTTAAATCTTATTTCTCACTGTAATTAGTAGCTGACTTACAGTAAAAGCTGACTATGTTTGTGGCAATTGTTTAGCTTTTATTGCTTATCTTCTTCCAGTAACTGTTCTCAGGTTGCATCCTTAAATCCCGTATTTAAAATATATCTCAGTACAAAAGAACAGACAGTGATGCAAGTCAGAAAAACGGCTGATGTGAAGATGAAGTTGAACATGACTGGACATGATATACAGCATGTCATAATTAATCAGGCTTTCTACTGATGTCTTCCAGGACGGAACAGAAGGGAGTGTCAATTTCCAAAGTAGAGTAGTTGCATTTTCTGATGCCTCACCCTGTCTGCAGTTAGTGGAAAAGTGAGTTTTGCACATTTTAAATGCATTCTGGAAACTATTTTCATTGGCAAATGACAGAACAATTTATTTAAAAGAAACCAGTGTGACATTCCTACCTGCACAGCCCAGTGAAGTGCAGTTTTAAAGTCTTTATCGACCAGTGTGGGATCTGCCCCTTTTTGCAGCAGGGCCTGAACATGCTCCGGGCGGTTATGGAAGGATGCCCAGTGAAGCGCCGTCATGCCCTACAAAAACAAAAGCAGTAGTGTATTTTTTTAAATATGCTAGTGATGCATGATTCAGAGTTTGCCATTTGAGTTTTAGGCTACTTCGCACTGCAGGCAAAGACGGCCTCATCAAAAGAGGATTTTGATATTATATTTATTATGTGACAGATCTGTAGAAAGTAGATTTTAATATTATATTTGATAGAATATATGATATATATGATATTTGATTATATTTGATAGTATCCCAGCAGACTCGGGGCACTAGGCAGGGTACACCCCAGATAGGGTGTCAGCCCAACCCATTGTAGGGCACAAGAGCACACTCAAATTGACTAGGCTACAAATTGGAACCACTTAATCTGCATGTCTTTAGACTAGGGGAGGAAACCAGAGCAACAAAGTAACATGTAAACACACACACACACACACACGCACACACACAGACCTGAGGCAGGACTCGAACCCTCGTCCCTGAAGGTGCAAGGCCACTGTGTGACTCATCAATCTGACTCCATATTTGTCATAATTCCAAATTAGGAAAACATTTTTCTTTTTTTTCCTTCTCTTTTTTTCACGCATCTTGACACAGGGACACAGTGCTCCTTTGCACATGAGGGTCAGTTTAGGATCACAATCTATTGAGACTAATGTCAGATATAGGGCACGTTGAAAACATAATATGAAAAGCCTCGGATTTGCTCAGTAAATTCGACAAGGTCCCCCTTGGCCTGCAGTGTGAACGTAGCCTGTGTCTAATTTAGCACAGTGCATGGAACCAAACCCAAATCATGTCATGAGTCATGTCAGGGGTTTTAGCAGAGTCCAAATGTAGTTAAATTGTGAGTATGAATCACATGAAGATTTAGTTTTAGTTGTGTGTATGACTAAGGGCAATGGGATGATCACTAACAGAAGACAACATCTTTTTTTAAACCAGACTATAACTATGTATATCATAGTGGTGCTAAAAAAATATTATAAACAATTTTCTGTATTTCGGCATAAATTTGAGCTGAAATATGATCAGTTCACTCTCTGAGTCTTAAAAACAGCAATGAACCCAATTGAACAAACAATTAAAAAGGATAGCTTTATATTTTTTTACTGAGAAAACCGATCCAGTATTAAATATCTTTGTTGGAAAAGAAATATGTGAACCTTTGTTTGACGGTCTTGACCAATAGTTCAACCAAACATTTCTCATAACTGGTGATCAATTCTGCACAACAGGTTGGAGATTTTTTTTTTCCACTGGAGAGATTTTTGCTGCACGAACTTTAGGAAACAGTGTTTTCAATTTCTTTCATTTGTATATCATCTGCCTTATAGTGGATTGGTGAAGGTCAAATACATTAGAAATGTATTTTTGTTTTGTAACCTTTTTCAGCCCGTTGGGGATTAATAGCACTTTTTCTGAGGTCCTACGGAATCTTCCTTGATCGAGTCATACCACATTTGGTGGTATGGGAAACCCACCAAGCATGGGGAGAACATGCAAACTCCATGCACACAGAGACGGGAATCGAGCCTGGCTGGGGATCGAACCCGGCAAGGCGACAGTGCTAACCACTACACCACCGTGCCGCCTGGTTGAAATATAATGACATTTTGTTTAATGAACAAATGTAAAATCTATAATAGTTTAAAATGTCATTTGTTTAACTGAGTTCTCTTTAAATAGTTTTAGAACATAATACAAATAAATATTTTTTTTGGACATACCCCGATGAACTGTTTATTGTTGCTGAAGATTCCATGCAAATCTCAAGTCACTGCTCCCCAGATTCCATCAGTATGTGGACTTTGCAAAAAGAGGGGAAAACACGCTGGGTTTTGTTTACACAAACATCCCCGGCACATATCGGGCAGAGCCCCGACCCCACCTTGGCTACTCAGACCACATCTCTGTTATGCTTAATTAAAGCATACAGACCACTTGTCAGGCGTTCAAAACCGGTTCTAAAACAGGTGAAAACCTGGCCAGCAGAAAGCATCTCTGCTCTTCAGAACTGTTTTGAGAAAACTGACTAGAACATGTTTAGGGAGGCTGCAACTTACGCCGACTTCACCAACTTGGAAGCGTACACATCATCAGTGACCAGTTACATCAACAAGTGCACCAATGATGTCATTGTCTCTGTCTGAGAGCATAATCTCACGGCCAACCAGAAACCGTGGCTTACTCCGGAGGTGCGCTTCTGAAGACCCGAGGCTCCGCCTTCAGAGTGGAGGACAAGGTGGCCCTAAGAACAGCAAGGGCCAAACTGTCCTGGGCCAGCAGAGAGGCAAGCGTGCACACACCCAGAGAATCCACAACCACTTCAGAAACAGCGTGACACATGGTGCATGTGACAAGGGATACAAACCATCGTCAACTACAGGACATCATCACCTGCCTGTGACAGTGATGGCTCCTTCTAGATGCGCTGAACAGCTTCTACACTTGGTTCGATGCGCAGAATGACGTGACGGCGATGAAGACCACCGTCCAGGTGCTGTGTCTCACAATGGCTGATGTGAGGAAAAATCTATGCAGAGTCAACCCAGGTAAAGCTGCTGGTCCAGATAACATCGCTGGCAGAGTGCTCAGAGAAGAATGTGCTGAACAGCTGGCGGATGTTCTTACTGACATCTTCAACACCTCTCTGGGCAGCGTCATTGTTCCCACACGCTTCAAGTCTTCCACTATCGTCCCCGTGCGGAAGAAGTCTTCTGTGTCCTGTCTCAATGACTTCCATCCTGTTGCATCATGAAGTGCTTTGAGCAACTCGTCATGGGACACATCAAGACCCTGCTGCCCCCCTGCTGCACTGGATCCACCGCAGTTTGCGTATCGTCCTAACCATTTAATAGACAGCGACATTTCCATTACACTCCATCTGGCCCTCACACAACTAGACAATAGGGACACCTACATTAGAATCCTGTACATAGATTTCAGGTCAGCATTCAATACTATCATCCTCCAACACCTGATCGGGAATCTGAACCTGTTGGGCCTGAACCTCCCTCTGTAACTAGATCCTGGACTTTCTGACTGGAAGACCTCAGTCAGTGCGGATCGGGAACTGCACCTCCAGGACCACTTTGCTGAGCACTGGAGCCTCCCAGGGTTGTGTGCTCAGTCCCCTGCTGACTCATGACTGTGTAGCAACACACAGATCCAACCATATCATCAAGTTTGCTAATGACACGACCGTGGTAGGTTTCATCAGCAAGTCAGCATACAAAGAGGAACTGCAGAGGCTAACAGACTGGCGTAAAGATAACAACCTGTCTTTGAACGTTGATAAAATAAAAGAGATGGTTGTTGACTCCAGGAGGACACGGAGCGACCACTCTCTGCTGAACATCAACGGCTCCTCTGTGGAGACCGTCAACAGCAACAAATTCCTGGGGGTCCACCCGGAGGAGAATCTCGCCTCCGGCTCCTTGGACAAGAAGGCCCAACAACGTTTGTTCTTCCTGAGAAGGCTGAGGAAGGCCCAGCTTCCACCACCGATCCTGACCACTTTCTATGGACTATTGAGAGGATCCTGAACAGCTTCATCACTGTCTGGTGTGGGAATTGTGCCGTCTCGGACCGCAAGACACTACAGCGGATAGTGAGGACAGCCGAGAAGATCATCACGGTCTCTCTCTCCTCTATCCAAGACATC
Organism: Clarias fuscus; assembly: GCA_030347435.1. NCBI lineage: Eukaryota > Metazoa > Chordata > Actinopteri > Siluriformes > Clariidae > Clarias > Clarias fuscus. The sequence goes on from CM059223.1 coordinate 19,932,794, forward strand.
TACACCACACGCTGCATCTGCAAAGCCACCAGTATTGTGGCTGATCATACACACACCTCTCACTCACTCTTTACCCTCCTGCCATCTGGAAAAAGGTACTGAAGCATTCAGGCCCTCACATCCAGACTGTGTAACAGCTTCTTTCCACAAGCAATCCGTCTCCTCAACTAGAAAGGACTGGACTGATAAACATATACAGTATATACACATAAACACACAATCACTCACCTCAAAACATTGTCACTGAACTGATAAACACGCGTAAAACACACTGATCAACAACAATCTAACATTTGTACATACCAACCTGTAATTCCTCTTTTGCAATATTTATTCATTTTGATCTGCACAACCTCATTCCTATCTTCACCGCTACTTACAAGAAATGTTTACTGTTTCTCATCTCACTACCTGAAATCATTACCTCATTACCACAGAGTATTGAAATGTGTCATGTTGTCAAATTGTCGCTCTTGTTTGCACATTTTCACGTGCACTTTAAGTCGTCTTTTTTGTACAGGACCTAGATAGTTTCTGTTAAATTATAGTAGTAAAAATAAAAAGTAATTAACCTGCACTTTACATTTGAAAAGAATCGTGACTGGTGTTAGACAAGAGAAGAAGCAGACGCAGTCTCACACACACACACACACACACATTCATACTAACGGAAGCACTTCTCTCTGTCTGAGTCTCTGTATAGTTACTGGAATCTTCATCTTCATTTCGCATAACTTTTACAAGGAACCTCTCTAATGACTTTCGCTTTTTCCTCATTTTGAGTATTTCGCGGAAATGTGACATCGCATTGTCATTAAACAGAATCATCTCCCGCACTGCTACAGCCTTTTAAAAAAAATAATAATAATTTCTTCACAAGGGCAAGAAAGTTGTTGCATTACAGTTTCTAAAGAACACTACACTTGGACACAACATTTTAAAAATGCTTTACACACACACACACACACACACACACACATGCACGGATGTTGACTATACGAGTAACGAGCCTGGGAGTGGATAACCCACAATCACACAGTGAGAGAGAGAGGAACCATTGGCTCAGTTGTGATCACGGGATGTTTTAATGAACTTGCTGAACAATATACCATAGTTCTTCTGGTAACTTTATCAGACTTGCTAGACTTGCTAAGCAGGGTACACTAACCCTGCGTTCACACCGACGCCTGTCGCTGCTGTTGGCCACTCTGACGTAGACCGAGTGCCTTTCTTGTATTTAAAGGGGCCGCAAAGCAATCAAGCTTGTTGATCTTATGGAGACTGACCAAAATGTGGAAGATAACAAGAAATTGATTCATAGAAAGAACTGTATTGTAGAAATAAACAAATTATAAGCCATTCGTATGGTGTGTCTTCTGTTCATTGTGAATTGCTAGTCTAATTTAATATATATATATATTTTATTATATTATTTTTCTTATTATTAAAACATTAGAATCACTTACTAGACTTTGTCTTTAATTAAAATAACATTAATAATTAATAAACACCCGCTATCGCAATAATCAACCTCTCCCCCATTTTGCTTGGGAACTAATGTCGCCGGAACAAAAGTTACAGGACTGCATCCCGCGGAATCCTCTCAAGTGGAGGACCTCCCTTTTAATTGGTTGCCGCTCAACCGCGTCATAGCTCATTACCCTAAAGTTGAGCTGATTTCAACTCCCTTCGCCGCTCTCGACCCCCTCGCCGCGCCGCGCCGCACTTTGCCGCCCCTCGCCGCTGGTTCCCATTGAAAATGAATGACTTCCGGCGTCTTTGACGCTCTCGCCGCGTTTGGTGTGAACGCAGGGTTAAAGACAAAAAATTAAGGGTTCACAAACTTCCTAGTGGTACGGTATATGCTGGGTATTTATATAAATATATCCTGTATGTTTTGTAAGACAGCATCATTTTTATTAAGCAGCTTCTGTAGGGTCTTGTATGGTAGATTCTGCATATACATTTTTCTCCCAGAGAACATTTACACAAACCTGCCATTTATTATTTCATCATTTTTATTATTTACCTAAAACTACACCATCACCAGTGGACATATGTTCCATATAGATAGTGAACACTTTTAGCTAGAGGTTTAGACAGAATATAGCCATGTAACACAATGGGTATTAAAGTTAAAAAATTCCTATTAAAATATCCTATTGAAATTTGTATTGATTATTCCACATGTGAGTAAATTAAGAAATGTTTAATGTTAAATGTTTCTCACCTCATTGTCTTGATGATTTATTTCACACAGTGTTGATTGTTGCAATAACACAGCCATGAGTCTATGAATGACAAAACTGCGTAATTACTATTAAGAAAGTGCTTTAGTCATACTCAGGATACACTACATGAGCAAACGTTTGTGGACACCCATTGATCACTCGCATACGTCGTTGGTCACAATGTTGGAAGCACACAGTTGCATACTATAGAATGTATTTGTATGCTGTAGTATGCAACTGTGTGCTTCCAACATTGTGACCAACGATGAAGACACACACTCAAAACAAAATGATTTTAACTCATGTAGCTTTTACATCTTGATAAGCCTTTCCATAAGGGTGGATGATCTGATAATAGCAAAACAGGGGACTATATCTGGGATGGATATGATGGTCATGTGTCCACAAACTTTTGGCCAAATAATGTTTAAAGACACACATTATCACATTTTGAGGATTAAATAGTTGCAGAAATGTTAACTCTGATCCATTCATATCAGGCCTACGCTGAAGTACGGCTAATTAGTCATAGTTTTCACAGCGTTCCCAAGTTGAGAAATCTAATTGAAAAACACTTATGTTTACTCTAAGTGTCTAGAGACTGCAATAAATCTGCACACACTGCTCATTATAAGCATTGATAAAACAGTTGGAACAAGCTGCCAGATGGACAGCAAAAAAAACAGGAAGTCTCACTTAAGGTTTTTTTTTCTTTTTTTTTTTCCTATTGTTGCTCTTACACGCCAACACCCAAAAACATTTGTGAGAATTTTTAGCAGAGCTACTGTATAAAACACTTGTCTATTCCTCTCCTGCCACCACCGGAAAAGGAAACAACGTGCTACTGGAAATGTTGCCATGCAGAGCAAAGGTCTCTGGTTGCTATAGGGACTGCATATACTGTATGTCTGGGTGAGAGCATTCCCATTTGAGGAAAGGAACACTCATTAAGACATACAATGGCTCTTGGCCTGGTGCCTCTGACGTGCTGACCCAGCAGCTTGGTCTACTACAGCGTACTTTCTGTTCCTGTTGTGGCCTCTGGTTTCTAAATTAATCCAAGAGAGTTCCGTAAATCAATTCAAACCAATTCCTTTAAATATATGTAATATATTTATTACAAAAGCAAAAGTGCTCCACCATGCTCCATGCACCATCCACCATGCTTTACTGATTATAATTAGGTTCTTGTGTTAGACCAGTAATGGTGGAGCTTTCAGGATAAATTTGATTCCCAAATCATATTGGCAGTGTATGAAAATTTTATTTGCTTGATGTCTATCTTCATCTGTAAATTTCAATGAATTTTCCCACTCAACCATGCGAATGAAACATCAGATATGAAACCATGCTTTACTAGGGGGAAAAAAAAAAACAGCTGTTGAGTGTTTACCTGAGGTCGACCTCAGCTGTAGCAGCATGAAGCGGTAAGCGACCGTTCTTATCAGGGATGTTCTGTTTTGCGCCGTTTCGCAGTAAACACACACAGCCTTCCAACCAGCCCTTTGAAAGATAACATACAAAGACGTATCAGTGAACCAGCTGAAAACATCACACAAATGGTGCGAGCTGGCCTTTGTGTTGATGATTTTATCAGGCGAGCCAGGTTGTGGAGATTTTTTTGTATAAAACATACATCAACAAAAACATAAACGATGTAACATTTGATTTTTTTTTTAATCAATCTGCGTGGCTGCTTATATTCTGTCGATGACCAAAAAACTAAAGTTATTTTATGCTTTATTTATAGAACATTCCATTCCTTTTATCATTACAACAGTACTTTGTTAATATTATTTAAAAGGTAGTGTGTTATGTCCAATTCATGCGCCTTTTTAAATATTATGTTTTGCTACTTTGTGAAAACTTCAAAACAGCTGCTCCAAGCAGCTTCAAAGCAGCTGTTCACAAGACTTCAAAACAGGTGCCAGGTATTTGCAGTTCTTCTTTCAGACAGCAGAGGGCATGAAAGTTTCACACTGTTCCTTTAACTCTTTAAAGCTAACGTTTTAGAAAGTACACTTTAATATTGTATCCAGTACTACATCACTGTGTTTTCCCTTTTTTGGTTAGTTTTGGATTAAGTTATTAGCAGTGCTTGCTGTAATTCAAAGCAAGAGACTGTTAGAGGAACCGGATAAGCTAGGGAAATTATTTTTTAAATGCTGTTATACACTAAATGATTGTTATATGATCTGTTATAATGTTCTGCAAATGTTCCACAATAATAACTGCAACCAAAAGTACTTTTTAAAAGTATGTTGCTCTTTACAAATTTCAGTATGCACTGTTATTAGAAAATAATCAATTTCTGGTAACAGCAAGTCCAGTCCTTAAACCACACTGTCATTGATTATTTTCCTATATCAGCACACCCTCTCACATTTGATTCCTTACATGGAAATTCCAATCCCACAGTGCATCCCCCAAGCTCTGGCTAGTACCAAATATGTAGCGAGGGAAAGCGAAGTCCTGCCACAGGCATCCTGAGTGTTGATCGATGCACCCATTTTCAGCAACAGCTTAACTGTATCCACCTGTCTCCCAGAGACGGCGTGCATCAACAGCGTGGAGCCTGGGCCAAGAACAAACAAAGAAGGCATTTCAGCCCTTTCAGGCCATGTCTACATCTGCAGATGAGCTCTCTCTCTTTGTGCAATAAGCACAACAATTATAATAAGGTGGAGCACAACAATAAGGTGTGGCCAAAAAAGATACATTTGCTTTCAATGCTCATAACAACATGTAGCCAGTTATATTTGGACATTTCCTAGCCCAGTATCAATTGGGCTATTCAATCTGGTGCATAGTCTCTTATGTTGCTGTAACCAAATAAATACTATCTTCAACAACGGGAGGGCTGTAAGGGAAAGTATTATACATGCCTTCACTATCACAGCACTCCAGAATGGAGGGATCCTCACGTATGGTGGCTGTCAGACTGTTGACATCGCCTGTAGCCGCTGCTTGGAACACCACATTCAAGTCCACTTCCTCAGCACAGTCTGATAGGGACAAAATTTTCATTCATATTATTTAAAATGTAATCCCAACTGGCTTATAAACAAAGCAGAAGACTTGCTAGCTGTTAAAAGATTCAGCAGTGACAAAAGATATGGACAAATCTACTTTAGAATTTTTTTATCATATTTTTCATGTGAGACTAACCTAATTAAAGAATTTATTTAGCTGTCACAAAGTAACTGGACTGTCAGGTGAATCCTACTTGTTTTTCACTGATAACCTAGATAGGTAACCAAATGAAACAAAATAAAAGGAATGGGTTCACTGTCCCAAAGAGATCAGATTGAAAACAAACTTAAAAAAGAAACAAAACAAAAAAGGCTCGGAAAAGCCAGTCATTGCTGGCCATTGGCAAATTAGCGAGAAACATCAAGAAAGAATGCAGCTTCTGCCTTCTCTATAGCAGCTTCATTCTCAAAAACAAATACTCATAATGGATGTGTAACGTAGCATTGTATTTAATGCACTTTTTTGGCTTGTGTTCTTGCATCGGTTTGCATAGGTTTCTCCCCAGAGACCACATAGTTACTAATCTGTAAACTAGCTCTGGAACACTGAGCACGAAGCAGGAATACACCCTGTACACCTGAACAACATGCACATACACATTTAAACACTTAAGGACAATTTAGTGTGGCTAATACAGTTTTTTTCCCCCCTAGTACATAGAAAAGTGCTACATTTAGTGGTTATGGTTATAATACAGTAGACACATTAGATGTACTGTACACAGAAGCTTCTTTCACTGCAAAAAGTACGGGGTTAGAATAACACTTAATTAACGGTTAGGTCCAGCTAGTTCAAATGAAGACTGTAGTTACTCTAATGTTGTAGTTGTAGTGTACTGGATGAAAGTACAAATTCCATGAAAGTCTAATGAGATGGACAGAAAATTAAACGATCAAAGCCTGTTAGATAGGGTCATCGCTTACTATTACCCCAGTGCAGTGTGGGTTACATTCTTCACATGCCCACTTTGCTCTTTTCTCCCATCAGTACCCCATCAGGCCGAGCAGCTACTGTTGCGAGCTGGGCGTCACCATGGCAACAGCGACAGCGCCCCCCCCCCCCCCCCCCCTCCTTCTAATTCCCCGTTCTGCTTTACCTTTGGGCTGGTCAAAAACGGTTGCAGAGGGAAACTCCATGACTGAGGACTGCCACCACAGAAGAAGAACGCACAGCTTCCAGAGGGAAAGGAGAGAGAGTGTATCCTCTGTGTAGTCTATGTCATGGTGCCAGCTAGTGCTCCTGTTTTCCCATAATTTACCCTGAGATAAAGAGAGAGATGCGGGAAAGGAGAGAGTGAGAGTGAGAAAGAGATAGAGAAAGCCTGGCAGGAGAAGAACGCGTGTCCGTACTCCCACGGGAGAAGTTTTACGCGCGCGTTGTTGATGGAGCCGAGGCGAGAGGAGAAGACGCGCAGCTTCCCTGTGATCGATCCGCATGAATGGGGGATCGCAAAGCGCACACTGCGCATGCGCAGAACCACAAGGCGCATCATCAGCATCCTAAAGCAGCCTGGTGGCACGACCGCTTGGAATGTGTAAAAAGAAAAGAAAGAAAGAAAAACAAAAAAATTGTCACGTTTTATGGTATAATTTTGGGATATTTTTAACACATCTGACGGACATTATCTAGTGATGTACGTTGAGTTGATTTAAAAGTAAGTTAATAGCAATAAGGCGGGATGGAGGTAAGTCAATCTGGCAACCCGACGTGAAAAAACGGTTTGTATATAAATGTTCTGCTCAAACACGGTTATTTTACTTGATGCTATAAATATTTTGTTCATTACGCAATGCAGTTGGTGTCAGGACAGTTATAACACGCTCTTCATTCTTGTTTGTAGAAGATGCACTCTATAAACTTTCATGAATGAATGAATGAATAAACTTGTATCCATCTTTGACATCTTATTGTGTTTGAATGAGCAAATAAACATTCATTAAGCATGCTTGAAATATTCCTTCAATGACCCCCAAACATGCATGATTTTTAAATAGCAACAAGAAATCTTTTTTTTTTTCCCCCCCATTCATATTTATCAGACAGACTGTCACCATGGGAACCTCTGAGGATATGACCTGATTATGAAAAATCATCTCTTGGGACTTGTATAAAATGAGCTCACCGCTCTTACTATTCCAAAGAATGCTCAACTGTAACAACGAGACATTTTATTGCAAAGTTTCACATCCTTTTTTTGGTTGGGGGGGGGGGGGGGGTGTTCTAATTCTAATCGGAATTTTGACAAACCTCATACTATGACCATTCTGTAATGCACAATCCAATCTATTATGATCACCAGAAGTCACCATTGGAAGCCTGGCAGTGCTGGGGCTTGACCCTGCAACCTTCCATTCCCATAAACCATAGCCTCAACCATTTGAGGCACCAAAGACATACAGTAGAATAGACAAGGCTCATCTATTCCTGTGGGCACCAACGCCAAGTCCGTCTGTGCTGATCCAACAGAAAAATTCAGATTCAAGCTATAATAGAAATGTATCAGAACACTCAGTGCGTCACAGCTTGCCATACTGTATATGGGGGCTTAGCAGGCAAAGAGTTCAATGTTGTTGAAGTCCCTGGATCTCTGATCAAGCACACATGGGATGCACCAGACGAACAAGTTTAATTTATGGTTGCCCCAAAACCCACAGCACTCAAAGGATCCTCCGCTAACATCCAATGCCAGACTCCAGGTATACCCCCAGAGTTCTTGTGGAGTCAAACCCTGAGAGCTGCCCTGGTTGCAGAAGGGGAACTCACACACATAATGTGTTAAGTTTATGTTGAACTTAATATTTTGATTTTACTGTTATGAACAGTGTATGTCATCATTTCCAATATTAATGAGGGGAAAAAATCAATACTTTGCCAAAATAATTACAAATGAAGTTATAGCTGAGTTTATTGACTTTTGTTGCCTCACAGCTCCATGGTCCTGGGTTCAAGCCTGAATTTGGATGACTATATGAACTTTCATATCTTCTTTCAGTGTCTGCAAGAGTTTCAAATAGTATGTGGATTGGCTAAGATAAATCATTCCTAAGAATAATTAAGTAAATTGCTGCAGTGCCTTTCAGTGGACTGGCATCCTATCTAAGTTGGATTCCTGCCTCACACAAAGTGTCCTCAGGATAATTGAGCAGAGAGTAGGTGATCCTGAAGATGAGCGAGTCTGAGAACTGTTATTTCGACCCCTAGTGGAAGATAAGAGAATAACACCAATTAATTGTTTTATAACGTAGAAATAAATACAAATCTGGAAAGACCACGGAATTAGACGGTATATGAATATTATATAATATTGTTTTATATACAGTATGTTATTATATACAATAATATTAATATATATTAAAAAGGAAATAAATTGTCTGGGGCCTGTTGTGGTAGTGGTGAAGAGCTTCAGCAGTTGACACTTAGGCAGTTTTTGAAGCGTTTAAAAAAGTCTCAGCTAAACTTGAAGTTTGTAGTAAAAAGATGTAAGTTTAGTTCAATTATATAGGCAATTTAGAGAACAAACCACTATCTTGAGCATGAGAGCACTATTCGGCAAATAGTTTGCTAAAGAACTTGGCTACTTTTACTGGTTACACAATACAATGGCCAACTTTATATTTATTAGCTTGCTTATTAGCTTGGATTTAAGTAGCATGATATAGGAATAAACTTAACTGGCTTGCTAGCAAATCTGGTTCGGTTATGTACATTCACCATAATGCTAGTTAACTGCCTAGCAAATACGCTACTGGTACTTATACAAAATATACTATTTATAAGGATAATGCTATGTAGTAAGATTTGTCTTTCATAACCATGTTGGTTTCAACATTTAAGATCAATGTCCTGTTCTCACACTGTTTGACACTTTTTAGCAGCCAATGGTAGTACCGTTAATGGTAGTTCAATAGTGTAAATAACAAAAACAACACTACTACTACTACTACTACTACTACTAATAATAATAATAATAATAAAACAACTAACAGAACCTATACACGTATGACTAAAGAAAATCATGGCTTTCTATTTTAAATACTAATGTGAATTACACGTAGATGAACTGCAATGTCAGGTTTTTCCAGGAGATGGCGACACACTCTCAGTACTTGTACGAGCTCTGAGCAAAAGGTAGTCTGTAAAATCACGTTTCTAATTTTAAGTCTTTTGTGGTCAGATATGAAAAATGTTAGATGTATGTTATAATCTTGTATGTACTCTCTGCAGTACATAATCACAATTTACTGAAAATATATTTATCAAATTCTCAGGACAAAAACCCAAGCACACCTTCTTTTGGCTTTTTTTTTTCAATCCCCACAGGTTCCCAGCAAAAACAAACAAACAAACAAACAAACAAACCGTATTTGAGATACATTTTTCCCCTGACACTGCAAGAAGGGGATTTTTGGGCAATTACATGAGATAAACAGAGGTAACATCTATATACAAAGGAAATCCTTGGGCAACAGGCAACCCTGAGAAATACTGAGTTACTTAGAACTGAAAGATGTCCCGAGATAAGCAATAAATAAAGATGAGGTCAGTTTTAATGTACTTAGATTTATGATAATGATGAACATTAAATAAAAGAGTCTGAAAAACAAAACAATTAAAGCATATGTAATGTGCGTTCAGGTTCACGCCTTAATGAGGAACAGAAGAGAGAATGCTAGACTATACTTGCTCCGTAACTTACCTTTCAACCAACACAATGAAACGTTAATCCCTTCCTGTTCATAAAAATATTTTTGGCAAGTCTGGACAAGTGGGAGGATTAGAAAAAGCAACTCTGGGGTGAAAACTAACATGCACATTGTGTTCCATGTTATAGTGGTGTTGGTCAAGCCAGCCATTAGAAATTGTGGACAGCGGACATTTTTAAGATTGAAGCACTCATCCACACCCACTCCAGCACCTAGAGGAAGAGACACACAGAGGAAGTCCCTAACAACCATTTATGAACTTAGCGTTACAGTCCCATCCAAACCATGCTCTATTGTCTATACATATATTAAATATAATTATTAAGCATAAAGATCAAGTTGATTATTAATTTATTTATTATTAAAGAAAATTTTTGTTTTGGTTTAGTCTATGACAGTTATATTCCTTCTTTAGCCTTAAAACAAAAAGTGGAAAAAAAATCCACTAGCGAATGTTAATCAGAGGTAAAGAAAATTAAATACTAATTGAATAACTTACTTCAAAGCACCATTGGTGGATAAAGAAAATGACTCATTATCTATCAATTCAGTCTTTATTTTAGTCATCTGTTTGGATAATTAAAATACTTTAAAGATTATTTGACTGTCCACTAAAATAATAATAATAATAATAATAATAATAATAATAATAATAATGATAATTAAACCTCAGCTCAGCCGCATGTATAGCTTATTTTATTGTTACTATCTTTGCAGTATAAGCATCTTTTATCCTATCAGTTCATAATCTCAATCAGATGCTCTGTGGACCTTTTTAATAGCAAGATTTCTATTAAATATGACTGTCTAGACTACAATAGTTCCTGGAATGTCTATTCCAAATCAGGCAACTGTTTTATAGCGGACAGGAATAGATTCATTATGTTGAACCAGTATTTGTTCTCTTTCAAACTCAAGGTCAGGAAAAGCATCATAAAACCCCTGGGCAACTCCTATTCTGCAACCCTATGATTGAGGGCGATTAACAACGTGCGCTTTAATATCTGATGCACCCTCATCTGCACCTCTGGATCCTTCAAAGTCTAAAAAAAAAGTGACGATATGGACTCTCCTGTACTTCGACAAATAACACACGAAAAGGAGACAGAACACATCACCAACCCTGTAATTGAGGATTAGAGCCAGTGGGGCAAAGTTGAACAATTTTCATCATACATTTTTCATTTACAAGGGGTGTTCAAGTCAAACCAGGACTTTTGATTGTGTAGAATAACAGAATACAGTTATGAGAGTAAACACTAGCTTTATTTCTCTATGTAGTCCACTGTTATACTAATCCACTTACCCCAGCGTATAATGTATTGTGTGCTTAAGGCATTAATGTCCCACCTCCTGTACCTCTACCCAAACAGGCAAATATGTAACGCAATGCCCAAACAATGAAGGTTTGATTTGCTTGGGGTGGTTTAATATGTTTCATTTTCTGACTACAAACCCATAAACACGGCAGCACAAAATTACCCAAAGTGTACAGCGCAACCTTAAATATAGTTGCAGTGACTTTTATCCAAAGACTGTAAGAAACTAATTTTTGTTCCAGCAATTGTAATATTGTGTTATAGAATCCTTATGTTTGTATTCTCTGAGACTCCAGTATGACAGCGACTTCGGGTTAAGCGGCTCGGGTCAAGCAGCTCATAAAATTAACATGGAGCTCATAAACGTTCATGAACCTCAATAGGCCATTATTTTCCTCAAAAGGCCAGCAGTTTTAACCATGTGTAGTGTTGTATGGTGGCATATGGCCCGTGTAGTGCACAGTGTGTGTGTGTGATGAGTAGATCTTCACTAAAAGTTTTCTTTAGTTTTAGTTTCTCTAATCCTGCTTCTTTTTTCTGTATACAGCAGAATAATTGGGTTCCTAGTTTAAGCAAACAGGAAAGCAAAATGAACAATCAAGTCAAGAAAGCTGAAGAAGCTGATCAGGTCATGAAGGAGAAGCAGCAATGCAAAATCCTCCAAAGCAATACCCCTCAGGGCAAAAGCCATAAAAACGGATTTAAGTGGATCCCTGCACATAACAATAACAACAAGGTAAGACAAGACCTGGTGGCACACCGGTTAGGGTTAGCACAGTCGTCTTGCACCTCCAGGTCCTGGGTTTGATTCCCGCATCAGGGCTGTGTGCATGGAGTTCTCCTCAGGCTTGGTGGGTTCCCTCCAGGTTCTCTAGTTTCCTCCCACAGTTCAAAGACATGCAGATTAGGCTAATTCGTGTTTCCAAATTGCCCGAAAATGGTCCTCTGGAGAAGGAAATGGCAACCCACCAAGAAAACCCCATGGATGGCATCTAGGAAGGCCTGGAGTGCTATGGTCCATGAGATCACAAAGAGTTGGACACGACTGATTGTCAATACAAAAAAAAACAAGATAAGAGCTGTTCCTGAGACTATATATGAAAATGTGGGCATGTTTTCAAGGACATATGTTGATAGTTTGATAATTTGCTTTCCATGATTTCTCCACTAGAGAGCAATTTTTTGTGGCAGGGCGCATTATCTTGCTGAAAGAGCCCACTGCCATTGGGGAACACTGTTGCCATGAAGGAGTGAACTTGATTTGCAGCAATGTTTAAGTAGGTTGTATGTGTCAAAGTAACATTTACATGGATGCCAGAACCCACGGTTTCCTTCAGAACATTGCCCAAAGTGTAACACTATATAAAAATTTTCCATAATGCATCCTGGTGCCATGTCTTCCCCAGGTAAAGGATTCGCCTACCCGTTCATTTCACCAAGTTGTTGAGGCTTTGCATGGTGGACAGAAGTCAGCAATTTCTTTTACCAAAGCAAACAGTATGTGGCTCAAGCAGGACATCTTTTCTTACAAGTCCTAAGCAAGACACCTCCAGAATGTATGATATCAGCTTACACTTACAATACAGGTACAGGTGTCCAGGTGCTTGATCATTTACTGGTTTTATGCCCAAGCTTATTGGTACCCAAAGTTCACCTTTTTTCAGTATTCATCATTTATTTACTTTACTCATGAAAAAACAAACAAAGAAAAAAAATCCTTAGATAAGGCATTTTATTTGATATATTCTTTCTGGTGGGGGGTAGGGTATATTTTTACCAGGCATATTATTTATCGGATTATACAATGGTAATCATGAATGCAAGCAGATGTAGAAATGGACACAGTGCCAGAAGAACAAGAGGACACAAAATCTTTTATGTGAATATAATCCTAGTACAGTATGCAGTAGACTCACATTGATACATGTCGGTGAGAGTAAAAGAAGATGCTAGTCGAACTCAAATAACTAATCACAACAGTTAACAGCCGAAATCTCAGCCGAAGGCTATCCAGCATTTCACTGAAGAAGGAAACACAATACTTTATCACCGGAGACATTTCAAGAACAATGCTATATTGATGGACTTTACCTGCCTGGGCTGGTAACTATTCATTAAAGCAGCTAACAAATGGGATACAGGCAACACGTAGGAGGCACGGCATTGTGATTGTGGTAACCAAAAGTAAACACAAAAGCTTGAGGATTAGTTATGAGTGTGTATAATGCTTACTGGATGTAACATTAGGTTCTCACATCTGACAAGTCACATGCTTCTTGTCACGTGCCTGTCAGTCGATGACCTTAGCAAAATCTCAGACATAGCCTGCAATGTCCAATACCGTACACAGCGGCTTTTTCCGAACCCACACAGGGGTTAATGTAGGCTAGCTGCCTCCACTTATGGTAAACAGGCAACTACAATGTTGTGATTTTTAAAAAATTATTCATATGACCTTTTCTGGTCAAACACGTGAATTATTAACACAGTTCTTTGAAGAGCTGGGGTTGTTACTCTACTGTTCTTCTTTCTCTCTGACTGAGAAAAGTGAAAAAGAGAGCTTTTCTTACTTTTAGTTTTATTTTTATCCTTATTTTTTTCCCCAGTAACTGGCTTCCTGCCAAGAAGCCTGTGTCCACTGAAGCACTGTAAGCCGACTGTTTGTCTGTGCGAGTCTGTGGGAAGGCTCTTTTGTTCCTTGGAATTTGAAGCGAGAAAGTCAGTTGTGTGGGAGACGCTTGGCTTCATCCAGATTGCAGATGGTGCATGATGGGGTGATGGAACCAGAGGAGCTAGTGGATATAGGCACAGACACAATCACAACCACAGATACACACACCTTTCTTTGTAACGAACTCAGGTAAGAAGCAAAACACAATATTACATGTTATAGATCTTATTCTGCATAGCATTGGTCAAACCCTGCAGTTACTGTACTGTACGTGCACTCTTAATTAGTGGAAAAGTCATAAGTGAGCCTGAGTAACAGAATTACCCCATTCTGATTGTTGCAATATTATCAATGTTAGATAGCTAACATAAAAAAAAAGAAGAAAGAAAAATACAGACACATATTTTCAAATTCACTAATTCATAAACAATGACAAAAGCCATGACAAAACGTATGTGCCATATTCCACAACATTTTATTAATTAACATCTGTGCTTTTTAACAAAACCATGTTTGAAATATCCCAACTTTGCTAAAACAACATTTGTGTTTGCCAGCACCACTGGGGTGTTTTTTAATGACCCATCATAAGAAACGGTTCCAAAATGACTGCCAAGTGGAATGGGGCAAGCTCCTGATCAGGAAGTGCTGAGAGAGGAAGTCCTGCTGTTGTACAGAATCTGGCTGATTTGGGCAGCATGCATCCTCCTCTCTGACCTCCTGGATGGAAGATAATCTGACTTTCCACACCTCTCTCTTATCTGCCCATAGACATATTAGAGCAGAGAGCAAGATCAAGGTCTTGTTTTTTACTTTGAGGCTTGATATATGTGTTTTAACAGTCTGTGCAAAGCATGATAATCGCTATAAATCTTCACAAGCTGATATGCTTTTCAAAACATTGACAAGTGCATAAGTGCTGACCTTGGATTTCTGCAAAAATGTTATGATTTGCTACAATCAGCTGGAAGAAAAACTGCAATAATACTACAGAAAGCAATCAACTTGTAATCGCCCAAAACACAGTATCAGTGCTGATTTAAATCTTTTTTTTATGTTGTACATCTAACACAGAATATGTGCATACCAAAGAAACTACTTCTGAAACTTATTCAAGATGGAAGTGACCAGTCTTGCTTCCCTAAAAATTTCAAACTGCTAACTTCAGCTGTTTTAGAGAGATGATTTTATATGTGCCACAAAAATGGCCATTTTTCAGGTTTATATATATATATATAATGTCTCGCTTCAAACTATAATAATTTAAAATGCAAATTATTCATATTTCTTTATGAGAATTGATACTATAATTGTTAAAAGCTTCTGGAAGCATATGACCTGTAAAAACCGTTGCTTAAATTAAAGCATTCTGGTTTTTGGTAAAAGCTTAAAGAGCAAAAAGTCTGTAGTGTCCGTAACCATGTCAAATTCATGTGTCGATATCGTAGCAATTTTTCATTATAGAATAATACACTTTTTCAGGTCTTTTCATGAGAAAACTAAATTGGCAGTTTCATCTGAACAACAATGTGTCAAAGTGTTTATTTTTATCGGATAAAAATATAAACGTGTAATCATATTTACAAAAAAACAAAGCATGTATCAGGAGATCAGGAGATCAAGCATTAAGTATTCTTATAAAAATGGTGTTATTTGATTTTATCTAAAAAGTCAGATAGAATTCCATGTTTTGGCCGAATACTTGGGTGCCAAGTGCATAGCTTGTAATCCTGTAGATTATATCAAGAATATTACATTATACACAACATATATCACTCTATACAGTATGTAGGAAAAGGCATGTATGATAGGTAAGAAGAGGGTTGCACTAATTTAAACAACCACTCTTTATGACCGTGATGAGCAGAAAAGCATGTCATTCCTTGGAGTGATTGGGCTAAAACAGCAGGAGACCACATTGCCTTCTATTCCTGTCAGCCAAGGACAGGAATCCGAGGTTACAGTGAGCGTAGGTTTACCAAAACTGTGCAGCTGCTGCATTAGCCCGACTGCCCCAAGATTCAGCATGCTCTGCATTTGAGATGTTTTTCTTCTTTTGATGATTGGAAAGAGTGGTTCTTTGCTTTACCATAGTCTTCCTTTTAGTTTAAACTAATCTGGCTGTGCCCTCTGAGCTCTCTTATGAGCAAGTGCACTGGCCTGTACCACACACTGGATTTTTTTTTATTCGTATATTTTCGCACCATTCTGTGCAAACTAATATGCGTGAAATCTCCAAAGTCATAAGTCAAATTAAGAGACCACACTTTTTCCATTCTTGTATTACATTTGATCTGAAGCTGTTTCCTGAATGCAAGATTTTAGGCATTGTGCTTCTGCCCTGTGATTGGCTAATTCTAATAAACTGGGCATGATACAACTGATCACAGATCTTATTGAATCTCATTAGTTACTGTTTATGTCATTAAAATATCTAAAATCATTGGGTTCGTTTATAAGCTAAAGTTACATTGTGCAGATGTTTTACCCATATTAAAAAATCGCTACCAATCTGCTCACATCAAATTTAATTTAAACCTCAATAAATAAACATTTCTATTCATATATCATGAGTATGGAGCCATATATCTAGACAATTGACATATGCATTTTTAATTTCGAGAACATAATTCCTAAACTTTGATAGCTCGTTGCTCATTAAGAGTAGATTTCTTGCCTGAATGAGCAAAGAAACTCATGCTTTTCAGCATTATTTAAAGTGCCTGTGTTTCTGCCAGCCTTTCCTTTTCTTCCATGTTATTAATTCACTTGGAGACACGGTGGGGTTCAAGTTAATGGAATTACTGAGGATTTGGCTGAACCCAACTGCTCCACTTGGCGAACGAATCAAGGGAAAGATTCTTATTTTCTATTGTGTGCCTCGCTCCCACCAGAGCCCCCCGTTTCCACCCTCATTCGACCTGCTCACCTGGGCCCTTGTTGCCTTTTCAAGGGCTTGACTGATTGAGTCGAGCCTTTAATTGATGAGCCATAGGTCTTTTGTTGGTTATTGTAAGATGCTCACTCTGCTTGTTTGTACGCTTGTTAAATAAAGTACTTTAAATAATATGTGTGACATTGTATGTTTTATAAAATTCAAAACAGGTCAGCTATGTAATTTTTAGTAGTAGTCTAACCGGAAGTATTGATTGTTTTTATGGAAAAATCTCATGAATTCCACGTGTGCATACATCTTTACAGGAGCTACTGTACCTGTAAAAGTCCTTAAGGAAAACAATCTAAGAAAAAGACCCTAAACATAACTACCCCTACAACTGGTTCGATAACAAAGTGTGCTGAAATTACAGTATATAGATGAAAAGCTCATAGAAACACAACTCAGGGCTGCCACATGATTTCACAACACCACCAAGAATAATGATGAATAACATTCAAGAAAAGCGACCTAAGAGCTGAGAACAATCGGTAGTGAACCAGTATTACACACATCTTCAAATGAAACATAAATGATCACATGAATTTTAGACGGTGGTAAAAGAGGGACATTTCAACAAGATAAACAAACCAGAAATATACAGCGGGGTTCTCTGAAGAAGGCCTTGCACGGCCTAGGCCATTGAATATTTATAAAAGATGTTGAAACTGTTTTCCCATATGAGGGACCCTTGTAAGAATAAAGAAATCAAAGATTTGGCAAGAACAATAGGTCAAACCTGAACCAAAAAAAAAAAGAATTATTTCTTGCAGTATCCATATTAAAGCTGGAATTCCCGACAACAGTTTGGAGCAAAGTATTGGTAATTTGTGGTGTCTAAATACTTCCTGTTCTTCTTTGTTTTTTTTTTCCTGTTAATTTAGTTTTTATTTATATATATATATATATATATATATATATATATATATATATATATATATATATCATTCTTATGTTCTTAGGAATACATACTTTAATAGTTCAACAGTTGTAAATACAAAGGCAATAGACATTAAGTGTGTACATCTGAAAATGTGTTTCCTCTTATTATGTGGTGTTTTTATATTTAATACCACATGTTGCCTGGATTAAATAAAACATCTTTGACTTTGGTTCAAATTTATGGCATAATTTTATTTCCTATAAGACATAACATACTTGTGTTTGCTGTTTCAGGCCAAAAATAATAGGCCTGACTCTTGCCTGGTGGTCAAGTACAGCAGATACATTTCCTGGAAATGATCCCGAAGCTGTTTTAGGAGGCAACCATGAGAAGGATATGTTTCTTTTGTGGGTCACCATGTTCAAAGGCCTCAGAGTCCTGAGAGGTTAAATAGAGCTACATGTGACAGCACCAGTCCACAACTTTAAAACTAGCATCCTATCCCAATTTAAAGGGTAATTATCTCACAAATACAGCTGTAGCTCGGCCTTCCTATATTCTATGCCAAGACAAAGAAGAAGCTGATGGATGCTCGTTTTACATGACCTGACCTGAAACTGCCATTTTTTTCTTGTCATTTGTGGGCCAGCGCGAGGTTGAAGAGAGAAAAAAAGAGAGGGATGGGGGAGGGCATGTGAGCTGGGCGTGGAGGGGAAAGAAAAGAAGATACAAAAGGGGGCTTTGAAAAGGGGCCCTTCTCCCTGCAGTAAACTTTGCTGGCCACAAGATGATTTACAGTCATCAGAGAGGCCAGACAAAGGCTGTACAGCGGAGAACAGAGTCCCGCATAGAACAAGTGTAAGAGAGAGAGAGATAGAGAGAGAGACAGAGAGAGAGAGAGACAGCATACTACACTGTATCTGAAGGGTAACTCAGAATTCACCGTAAGAGGGTTGGCCATGTTGGATTTTGGTCATTTGGCAACTCAGACATAATGATGCATCAGTCTGGTGTTGTTGCAGTCTGAATTTGGGCTGACTCCATTATCCAGAGGAACTTACATTTTATTTCATTATTCATCTGAGCCATTGAATGTTGAGGGCCATGCTCAAGGGCCCGGCAGTGGCAAATTAGTAGTGCTAGGGCTTGAACCTTGGACATTCCGATCAGTAGTCCAACAACCTTAACCACAGAAATACAGGATTAGGATAAATGGGATGGTAGGTTGACATGAGAGCTTTTTCCAACATGAATGTTTTCATGTATGTAAGTATATTAATACAGTAGGCACTGGGAACAAATTTCAATATTATGAATTTAATCCTTTAAGTGTCTAATATTAGTGACATGAAATTATTCTCAGGAGTGCAGAGTCAGTAAGCAGCCACTCAGCACCGCTTGAGGTGTGACGAAAATAGTTCGGTGCTCTTATTTTAGCAGAGTGAGGGGCCCCCATGTCACATGCAGAAAGGAAATACCATCAATAACAACAGAAGGGGAAGGTTTAAGCTTACCATTTGCTTTTTGTTTGAGTATTTGCAAGGTGTTTGATAGTTTGCATGATCACAACATTCGGTACAATAACAGGTCATTTGACCGCCGACATTGCTTTCGTGCTAGACGCTCGGTGTTAACCTCAGAAGTATTCTAAGACCAAGTATTCTAATAATGCAGTGATGTACCCTCTGTCCTTGAGTTGCTCTAGGAACATATCTTGTAAAAATGCATGTGTAGTGTTGTGGGTGGTCAAGTCAGTATACAATAGCATTTCCAAATGACCATAATGCAGATAGCTCAAGTGAGAATGTGTATTGATCATCAGATGTCCTGGTCTATTTATTAGCTCAGGATGGGAATATTTTATTCTACATCTGTCTATTTTAAAGTATAAAATTGACTTGTGATTTGTTCTAGCAAAGATAACATTTTCACTTTATTATAAAGTAAAGCATTTAAATCCATATATGACCCATCTCATCAACAAAGAGCAGCAGCGTGTTGCCAGCAGCAACGTGATTCCCTAGGGTTTAATCTTCAAAATTCTTTCACAATGAACTATTAAGCTGTTGCTTTTCCTGAACTCTCTTTCCTCTTCTGAATAACCGAGGACCTATACCTTAATTTAACTGCTAATCACTCAAAAGGTTTGACCTTTCACTTAGATCTTCTCTTTGTCGACATCTACTATGAAACCAGAGGCCAAAAATATGAAACTTCTTTTTTCACTCTTACCACCGCCTTATTCACAGGTCTTCCCCCCCCCAACAATATCTCTCTGTAGTGGAGACTTGTTTCACAGCTGGACAAATAAAAGCGGTTTTGTGTCGGTGGGATCCCCGCGTTTTTCAGCTATTCATCAACATCCCATAAAAGCAGCACAGGTGTTGGGTTTCAGGCCGAAGGGCAACGGCAGGGCTTGTGTTCCAACGTAAAAAGCCGAGCTAGAGCAAACACGTCAATCTAGCTAAGCCAACGCCACCGCTTATTACATCGGGGTCTGGGCTCTGCCTTGATAACAGAATGAATAGGCGATAACAGCCTTTAAGAGTCACTTTTCATTACGATGGAGTCATGAGATTCCTGGGGATTACTGTTAGCATGTTGAGCGCATAACAGAATGAGAAGGACACCAAAAAAACGAGGCATGCCAGAAAGTAGCATATGGTGCCCTCTGTTAGATTTGTCTAGAGTAGAAGGTAATTGTGACCTTGTAACTGTGTAGCAGAGTCTCGCTTATCTATGCAATATTTACAGACAAAATGTTATCTCCCATTCAGGAATATAATGAATGCCTAGGAAAAGTAAAACAAACTGACATTGTCGCAGTGTAATAATATAGGAAAATACTGGCACGCAATGATAACAAAGAAACTTAATATAAGGGGTTTTCTCGCATGTTCTCATCACATGCTGTGTATCACATTCTATAGCATATTGTCTCTGTATGTGCCGTCAGGCTGGGTGTATGCAGCAATCATTACACATACAGTGTATCACAAGTACCGCAGGCTCATAAAAATGTGTAGACATGTTGAAGTTGGAAGTAAGCACATTTAAAAAAAAAAAAAAATATATATATATATATATATATATATATATATATATATATATATATATATATATATATATTTAATTGAATCTCTATTAACCATAGCAGGATGTTTTCAGGTCTTACTACTGAAGACACCATGCAAGAACCTTGTACTGTAATTTTACATGCACTCGGGAGTAACTTTATAGTGAAAATGATAACAAGCAGATACATAAACTCCTTTAATTAACAAACCTGTCTATGCTTTCAGTTAAAATATCCTTTTAAGTCTTGCCTAGGCATTCCTTTGCTCTGATGTAACTGAAATGTGAGTAAAATTTAATGACTGAATTCTGTATCTCTTGTAATCGTTACATACTGCAGATGAACTTCTCACCTCAACCAACACATTACCATTTTAATAGAAGCACTGAGTCATACAACGCTGGCATCCTGGCACCTGTTTTTCTGCCAAAAAAACCTGATCACCGCCTGATCTCTTGTTGTCTTCCACTCAAGTTCTTCCACTCTTGAAGCACACGTGCCACTCACCTTGGACGAAATCTTTTTAGCATCGCTATTGTTGGTTTTTCGGCTGCTCTCGGTAAGGGGTCGCCACAGCAGACCATACAGTCCGCACATACAAGCTTGGCACAGATTTTACACCGGTTGCCCTTCCTGACGCAACCCTCCCATTTTTTCTGGGGTTGGGAACCAGTGGTTAGGTTTTTTGGGCACTAGCTGGGAATCGAACCCAGGCCTTCCACATGGTAGGTGAAACACCTACCACTGAGAAACCAGTGCCCTTCTTTGTAGCATGGCGTAAACTTTCCCAATCTTGTCAGTCGACTCTGTGGCAGATTTGCCGAGTTTCACACATAATTTCATGTTTGCGCTTTGTTATAATTTGCTGTCCATGATCAAATAGCAGACATAGTAACACACATGGTCAGGTTAGCACCAGGTGCACACCTCCCGATGTACACAGGATGGTGTCTTTTGGCACACTGACTTATGAAGGTTGTGACTGTGCATGCTGCCTTGTGCTGCCATCAGTTGGCATGTTACAAAACAAGTCTCTAAACCTTTTAAAAACCACCTTGTATACTAAACCTGTTACGAGAAAAACATAGATGTGTTACTGCTGTAATTATATTGTATTACTTTATTTCTTTGCAGTATTTTAATATTAATGTCTATGCACTGGAGGAAAATGTGACTAAAATGTATTCCTTTGATGCTCTCTATCAACAAAGTTTATGCATTCATGAGCCGGGGAGTTGCTGTTGTGCCTTGAATTATTGTTCGCTAGCAAGTTAGGAAGATATTGTCTCATAAGCCAGACCTCTATCTCTGGGATGTTTTGTCAATAAACAGAGCCATGAACTGCCTACGTTTCACAGAAAGATCGTATTAATCATATTAATGTGGCAACTATAGATTTGTTTTGTACCATGTCAGCAGAATCCACAAGAATAACTTATTTACTCAGCACTAAGTGATTCATTCTTAATACTGCAGCTTTTAAAGACTTTGTTTTGAAAACCTTTTTCAAGTCTAATTAATGTACAGGATCCTTTCCTAGTGCTTCTAGGTTCTGAAAAAAATCTTTAAAAGGATTAAATGATCACTCTAATTGATAGAAATATAAGACTTTTTAAGTTTTATCTGTGTGGGCTTGAGAGTACATGTTTCAGACACATCATTGACAGACAGCTTATGCTTTGAAAGAGCAAAGGCCTAAACAGCATTACCCTCTACGATCCATTCCATAAAGTCAAGCCCATGGTGGTGTCTGATGATGGGACTCCCAAAAGTTCATTATCCCAAATGTTTATTTTTGTTTGACAAAAGCACTTGGACAGACTTTTACTCTGCATGGGTGTCGAGATATAATCCATATTGTGCAAACACAGGACTTGTTCATGTTGGTGGACATGCACCACACCTAAAATGGCCCTATTGCCCCAGATAACAAATGCATTCAAATTTAAAGTGCTATTCATTGGCCCATTCTTTCTTCCACTGCCGCTTTTTTAAGTAGCATGGTTCACTCGACCTTATCTGCCAAACATATGGCATTTATTATGCTTTTCAATCAGATTCATGTGCCACCAGCTTTTATTGAAGATTCAGTGATTGAAATGGCAGCCATGGGGGGAACTCACATGGGTTTACTGGGATTAAAGGATATTCAAAAGTGTGTTATCACCCTGTGACTGGACCACAAACAGTGTTTATTATAAGAGCAATGAGGGTCATCTTGAGATCACTGCCCCACTAGAGAAAGGTAGTTTGATGGATGATTATGTTTTAGACTGAGGAGCGACTGTGGCTCACTGAGTGGTCCCAATATACTGGATATGCATTTAGAAGCATAGGCGGTTGTCATCCTGATGCACTACAGCACTATAAGTTCCAGCTTTATGGAGACTCATTAACATGTATTGGCCTTTCTAAAAAGTAAACGACACCTTTGTCTTTTCCATAAGTGCTAACGGTTGAACCTCCTTGTTATTTCTTAAGTCCCTTAAGGCTCCTTAATATGAACTTATGCAGCATGCCAAAATCCAAAATAGTTGTCTGTAAGTACTACTTTAAAAAAAAACAAACAAAAAAACAATTAGATCAGCAAAATGAGTGTAAGAACCACCTGCTTTGGTGCTAAGCTTTTCTTGTATGTGTTGGTGGCTGAGAACTGTGGTGTGATCTTCAATTTAGAAGATGTATCTGGTTTTGTTACAGACCAATTATTGACCAATTGAATGACCTTGGAGCGTTCCTTGAAAGTGACCTTGCAAGGCATTTCTGCTAGTCTAATATCAAGCACTGGGTAAGAAGATTCCTTCGTAAGATGACTTTGGTGTTTGGTGTTTATTGCAAATACTGCATAATACATCCATTTGTGTTCAGGACTAATGACTGTTAAAAATATCAGCCTACTGTTGGGGTTATCATTTATGTTTTTAAAAGTTGTCAATGTAGAAGCAAGGGCACCAATAGGAATGGACCCTTGGCAGACTAATGCACTCGCCCCCCCCCCCCCCCCCCCCCCTTTTTGTCAATTTATATTCTTTTGAACAGTCTCCTTTATACATTATCGCCTTTGGGCTCCTTGTCTACTCAGGGCCACTGAATTACCTTTCCCTTGCTATTTATGACATCCTTGCCCACAAGCCACCAGTCTGAGTAGATAATGTCTGGGGCTGCCACTGCACTTCATGTGATAACCCACATGACCATGATTCCAAACTCATAAAAGATGAGACTACGACATATCTAATAGTGTGGTTTCGTGCAGGGTCATAGTTAAATCAAGTCCCAGAAAGACTGCAAAATGGGTCCAGAACAGCTGCGTGCAACTAATTGCAGCTTCTTCCCTTACAGGAAAAGCAAAGCATTACTGTTTTCCTTCCTATAGAGGGGCATTAAAACTTATCTGTCTGTGGACAACAACAGTGGCCACACATCATAGGGGTTTAGATAAGACATTAAACAAACTCCTGTATGAAAAGAAGGATGATTACGCTATAAGGAAATCTGAGACTCTTTTAACATGTGTTGCTTCTAATTTCTTGTTTTGTCTGTCCAATTATGATCAGATCTTCAAGAATACTGCATTTTCGTCTCTTTGATAGACTGTAAAGTTTGGGGTTAATGTAGTTGTATTTCCCCGAAATGAGATCAAATCATACTTGGCAACTCACCAAAGGTGGAGAGGAAGTAATCTTTTTCTCTTTCGGAGCTTGCACCATATTACATCATGGTGTTCTGTAATGTGCAACTGTAATGTTGGGCATACATACACATGCTTTTAATTTATAACCTTCAGTTGTAAATAATGAGATCAGCATTTGCATTTTACGAGAAACGATGAGGCTTCAGGGTCTTTTGCAGTTCAAAGCACTTTTGTGATGACATTTTTCATACTACACTGCCTTTCTGAGGCTTTTATGTGCTGATTATCTTTTCTTCAGGACTATAGATCCTCAAAAAAAGCCAGCTTTCATCATATCACTCATCACTTATCACTGAAGACCATTGTCATTGTTTGGTTTGTAATGACTATACAGACACAGATAGCTGTTATCACGTACCTCAACCAGCGTTTTTTTGTGTGGATAGCAAAGGATTAAACCAATGCAGGTGTCCAAAAAGCAGCTTTCTGATACTCAGCAACATCCAAAACACTGACAGTCACGCATGTGCTTTGATGTGAACTGCACCGCCATGGAAACAGGCTACAAATTGAAAAGCCTACCAGAAAAAAGAAATCACAAGTTTCAGACACCCTCTTGTTTAACACCCCCGCCCCCCCCTCCTCCAAACTAAAAATGTTTTGTGGATTACAGTGTCATCACCAAAGAATGGGTAAAAGGTTATTGAATAAAAAAAAAAATGACTTACTTTCTGAGAATGAATCTGAAGTTCTTTCGAGCATTTGAAAATGTTAATGCACTTCATAATACATGAATGCATTTACATAGCAGATATACTTGCCACAATTTAAAGCTGTAGTGTGTACATAACCCATTTATTTAACCATAAAGGTAACACATAGATAGGTTTGTTAAGAAGTCAGGTAGCTTCTCAAATTATATACGATTTTTTTTTGTGTGAAAATCTACAGTAGAATAGCTTTAATGCAGAATATAATACTCACTCACCCTGCTTTATTCTGTATACCGCATTGTGAGGGCCCTGGAGCTTATACCAGGAGACTTTATAATGCACTTTATATTTTAAACAAATCCCAAAGTGCTACAAATCTTTACATAATTTGAAACATCATATTACTGAATGTTTAATGAAGTTGGATGTATACTGGACATTAGATATTTTAATTCTGAAAGTTCTTCTACTAGGGCTACAAAAGGCTAGATTATGTAGTAACTCTTGATGGCCTCATAGTTACACCATGTGCAGAAAACTTGGTTTGACGAAAATAAACTATAAAGCCTAGTACTGTACAATTTGTGCAGTTGTATAAGGAAATTAGCTAGTTTTACTGACCATCCTGCAGAACCACTTACAGTTCTTTTGAGGACTATGACTGTTGCACCTGTTCTTTTGCATGCAAAACCCAGCAGCTTCTAATTCTAAAAAGTAGTTGCTTATGTAATGTGTTGTAAACGTTCATCGTTCAACTTTCTGTAACTTTCAGAGTCAATAATAATAAAAAATAATATAGAAAAATAGATAGATTCAGTTATTTATCACATGTTCCTTACAGCACAATGAAATTATTTATTTTGCATATCCCAATTACTGTAGGAAGCTACGGTTAGGGACCTTGCTCAAGGGCTCAACAGTGGCAACTTGGAGGTGGTAGACCATGAACTCCTGACCCTCCGAGCTGTAGTCCAATAACCCCCGGGCTTAACTGTTTGAGCCACCACTCCCGACTTAATAAAGTCATAAAATGAGTGGTGGGACTCAATCTGAAAAGAGTCTCAATCTTGTTAAAAAGAATTGCTCTTAGGTAAAGGTGCAGCTTTAGAGCTATATGGGTCTAGATGGTTTTATTAAACTACTGTATGATGTTTTTTGTGGATGCACCCTCTAATATCCTCACCCAGATTTGTTGTCAGTGGAAGGGTTCTATATTCCAGGTTCTCCGTATGACTATATTACTTTAAGTTATGCTGTCATAGCTAGAGTGTCCCTGCTCTGTCTGTCTCTCATTTGTAAATACTGTAGAACCAGTAAGAAGCACTCACTCACATCTGTACCGCTTAATCCTGTATTCAGGGTCACGGGGAGCCTGGAGCCTATCCCAGGAGACTTAGGGCACATGGCAGGGTACACCCTGGGCAGTGTGCCAATCCATCGCAGGGCACACAGACATACACACATACACTCACTCATTCACACACTATGGGCAATTTGGGAACGTCAATTAGCCTAACCTACATGTCTTTGGACTGTGGGAGGAAACCGGAGTACCCGGAGGAAACCCACCAAGCACGGGGAGAACATGCAAACTCCATGCACACAGAGACGGGGATCGAACCCGGACCCTGGCGGTGCAAGGCGACAGTGCTAACCACTACACCACCGTGCCCCCCAGTAAGAAACAGTCCTCCTATTTACATTATACATTAGTCTTCACCCAAATTACCACAAACATTGAAGCACAAAATATATAATACACTGAAAAAAATACAGGCGGCATGGTGGACATGTTCAAGCATGGCACAAAGCAAAGTCTATGAATATATGGTTTACCAAGGCTGGGGTGAAAGAACTCAAGCCCTGACCTCAACTCCACTAAACCAACTCTTTACCTGACATCAGTGCCTAATAATTTTGTGGCTGAATGGGCAATAAAATATATAATATAATGTAGGTTCAATATATGTTATTAGGATAGTTTCATTCACTCACTCACTCACTCACTCATCATCTATACCACTTTATCCTGTATACAGGGTCTTGGAGGGCCTGCAGCCTATCCCAGACGTCCTTGGGCATGAGGCAGGGTACACCCTGGACGGGGTGCCAATCCATCGCAGGGCACACACACACACACACACGCACTCTCATTCACAAACTACGGGCAATTTGGGAATGCCAATCATCTTAATTTGCATGTCTTTGGATTGTAGGAGAAAACCCATCAAACACAGAGAGAACATGCAACCTCCATGACAGTGCTAACCACTACGCCACCATGCCGCCAGGATAATTTCATTAAGTGCAAAATAAACAAGAATGAGGTTAACTGCTTTTCACTGTGCCAACAACCATGCCATTCCTAAGATGATTATTCTTCTGAAATCCTACTACCAAATCCGTCTAGTCATTGTTAATGAGAAGGACAAATTAAAATAAGATTACTTGCCAGATTAATCAGTCTGGCCAGAAGAACATATTTACTGTCTGTAAGCATGTGACTGAAGCCTTAGTGTCTCCCTTCCTGCTGTGCATATATCCTAGTGATTGTCTTATCAAGAACTGCCAATTGTTCTTCCCATGCCCCCAAAATTTTCAGTTGAACAAGCAGAACCACTCCTGCAGGAAATGAATTCTTTTGTGCTTTGTCCTGTTTTTATCTACTACAAACTTTTATTCTTGTAAAGGAGCCAAGTGGCATTTTTTTGTTTAGAGGTCGTTACATGAAACATCAAGTTTCTGGTCCACCGAACCGAAATATCTGTACACTTTTTGACACACAATGAGCAACAAGAAAGTACAGTATTTCAGCATTGTCCATGCTATCAAGTGTGTCCTGACCTGGATTTGATCACGTAGCCCTTGACATCTTGTTTCTGTTATAGTCTCCTGTCAAATTTTAAAAAGTTAGAGTTGGAAAACTATATTCGTGCCTTGGCTGTTTTGGCAGCAGGTCCTCCTCAGAGGCAGTCTGTGTCGGGTCGTCCCAGGGGGGGGTGTAGATTAGTCATTGTTTTGAAGGATGAAGGCATTACACTGTACCAGGCACAGTGTTTCAGCATGACCCAGGTGGGAGGGGATGCAAACCAGTGTTGTCGTATTAACCCTTACTTACATACTCCAACTCTCACTACTTTTATTCTCCTTAAAGTATATCAGGCAAGCTGTGCTAAACAAAGATGATTATTATAGTCTCAAAAATATTATAGTTCTGAGCGTCTAGTCTAGCTGTCTTGTTCAATTGGTTATTGAATCTGTATATAATTTTCTATAACTTTTGGCCTTGCAATTAGCTTGGATAGTAACCCAATCCGTTGGACAGTAATGAAGCATGACCTGACCCTCAATGCAATCTCAAGCAACAACAGAGCAGGCCATTGATCAAACTGCCAAAAGTTAGAGCTCTAGTAGCATTACTGTCCTGGTAAATGCTTATTCTATAAAAGTTATTACTCTTATACGATTACGATCATTTGTCATCACTTGGCACATGCACACACCGATAAAAAAAGATGAACTGAGAAACATACACACACACACACACACACACACACACACACACACACACACACACACACACACACACACACACACACACACACATATACACACATACACACACATGCAGACAACAAGTCCTTTGAGGGCTCATACACAGCTCTCATCTGTCAACATGGCCTCATTTTCAGCTGGCTGAATGTCAAGACAAAAAAAAAACATCTTCTTTGTCTTCACCTTTACTAACAAACAAGAAACAGATTTTTAAAAATGATTTATTTATGTATTTTATTTATCATCTAATTTTCTGTACCACTTATGCTGTATTCAGGATTTCAACCAATCGCAGGGCACACACACACACACACACACACACACACAGACACGCTATGGACAATTTAGAGATGCCAACATGTGGTACTTGGAGGAAACCCACCAAGCACGGGGAGAACATGCAACCTCCATGCACACAGACTCGTGGAGGGAATCGAACCCTCAATCCTGGAGGTGCGATGGCACAGTGCTTATCACTACGCCACCTATATTTATTTATTTTGTATTCCCTATCATTTTATCTTACATTTTAAACTGATGAGCACTGTGGCACTGGACACCAAAGAGAAATTAGAAACAAAACCAGCTACAGCTAAAGAGACTGTAGCCGTTAGTCTTTCGCCTGCTCCCGTCGAGAGGTTGCCACAGCAGACCATTCGATCCATCCGCACACGTTTTTATGCCGGATGCCCTTCCTGATGCAACCCTCCCTTTTTATCCAGGCATGGGACCGACACTGCATCCAGTGGCTGGTGTTTGGGCATTAGCTGCAAATCAAACCCAGGCTTTCCTCATGGCAGGCGAGAGACCTACCACTGAGTCACCAGTGCTCCTACAGCTGAAGAGACTAATGGCCATTATTTCATACCTGCACCAAATTATCTATAACAGATTGAAATCTTTATTAGTAAGAGTTGCACATAAAAGGGATTTTAATGCACTATATTAACACACACCTTTAGGGCAGTGGTGGCTCAGTGGGCTAAGGCACTGAGTTACTGATCGGAAGATCGGTGGTTCGATTCCCAGCTCAGCCAGGTTGCCATTGTTGGGCCCTTGTGCAAGGCCCTTAACCCTAACTGCTCCAGGGGCGCTGTACCATGGCTGACCCTGCGCTCTGACCCCAGTTACGCTGGGATATGCGAAGAAGGAATTTCACTGTGCTGTAATGTATATGTGACAAAATAAAGGCTTTACTTTACTTTTTACTTTACCGCACAAATTATCCATGGTAAAATGAATTCTCGTCCCTATGACTTTAAAACCCGTGTTTGAGGCATTATTGTCTTGTTGAAATATATGACCAGACCCCACACTGCAGCTGTGCTGTGGTTTTTGAAGCATCATGATAAGAAGAATGGATTTGTTTTGAGATGCATGCCTTTTAACCTCCACTTCACATCGATGTGTGTTGACAAATTTCAGACAAGCTAGAACCTGAATGCAAAAAGTCAGCAAGAGAGAGATGGTTGAATAAGACCACACAATATACACAATACCACAGAGGAAGCCAGAGGACGTTGGATGTAATAGGAAAATCTTTTATTCGTTATTTTCCCAACGAACAACAACAACAAGAAAAATCTATATCTGTGCATTTGGGTCAAATTGCACGTCATGAAGAGGCATGTTAAAGCCAAAAATCTTGCAACTTTAGAAAATCGATAATACGTTGTTGGATACAAACCGGAATGGATGGAAGGTCTGAGTAATTCTGTTGTGTTAAGTCCAGATGTTTCATTAGCTTAATAGGGAATAATGTTCCACATGTATCATTCCTCAGTTTTTCCATGTTGATTAGTACCGATTTGACATTTCTTTTGGCCTGTTGTGATGTTTGGCATGGCTGAAAAGGATATTGTCTGGCCAGGGAGAGACAGAAAAAGATAAAGAACGTGAGAGAGAGACAGATAAACAGATCCTCCAGCCGTTTACATCAACAAACTCTGTTGTGTCCTGTCTGCTCGCTTGTTTTCTTGGGGCTTTTCTAGATAGAGGGAAGCTAACCTTTAACCGAGGTTTTTGTAATCTTTATCAGACTCATAAAGTCGGAAAATCCAGAAGTTTACTTAAGTAACTTTTGCTGCTTTTGTTCTAGTTTGTTCTTTTTAAGGTTAAACGATACATCCATCCAACATCGAGTCTTCATACTGTATGTTGTCTGTCCTAATTTACATCCATTTTCCATATATGGAGAACCTGCTGTGTAATTTGTCTGTTTAAACAATTCATGTAAGAAAGCTGCTGTGAACTTCGTTGACCCCATCACATTAGCAAAAGTCTGAATTGTACAAATACGATAAAAGTATTTTGTATAAATAATTCCTTTATTTAAACTTACGACACCCACATGTAGTGTACCATCGTGTTTATTTGTACATTCTTATTATCCACCCACTGACCACAAACCTGTTACTGTATACTGACATCCATCCATCCGGCTAAGAACCTCTGGAG
Organism: Clarias fuscus; assembly: GCA_030347435.1. Classification (NCBI taxonomy): domain Eukaryota; kingdom Metazoa; phylum Chordata; class Actinopteri; order Siluriformes; family Clariidae; genus Clarias; species Clarias fuscus. The sequence goes on from CM059223.1 coordinate 19,964,004, forward strand.
TCCAACGAGGCGCCGTGGAGGCTAAAGGTAACTACCATCAATTATTTATTTATTTATTTATTTATTTTTTTTTTTACAATTATACACCCGTGGTATGATCTTCTATCAACACTCACACATTACGAGCAACACCGATTAACCTAATCTGTATGTCTTTGGACTGTGGGAGGAAACCGAAGTACCTGGAGGAAACCCACCGAGCATGCGGAGAACATGCAAACTCCATGCACACAGACCTGAGGAGGGAATCGAACCTGGACCCTGGTGGTGTAAGGTGACAGTGCCAACCACTACGTCACTGTGCCACCATGTTTAGAACCACAACCCTTAATAGTGCAAAATACTCATAATGCACTTTCTTATTGGAAGAAAAAGATTATGTGTTTTTCTTTGTGTACTTCATATGTTACAGTATACACTTAATTCCTTCCTCTATTCTTCTGTCCTTGTTGTGTTCTTCATGTCTTGTTTTTGTAAGGCTGTCCTTGGCATGTCCATCTGTACTCTGATAACCATCCTTTTCTGTGTTTGGTGTCCCAATTAGCTATTATACACTCAGCCTGTAAGCACAACTTGAGAAATCCTCTGTTTTGTTTATAGCCGTGCGATAACCAGACGTTCATACTCATACAATGTTTCCTTTTTCATCTTACTGAAATGAAAAAAGGCTCATTCCTTTAGTCTGCTTCAGTTGTTATCAGGTGTTCTGACACAAAAACGTCTGCAGTAGGTGTGTTAGCTCCAACAGCAACAGATTCTTCACTCATATAGAGTCTCTATTATTTAAGAAAAATAATACTGTCTTTCCATGTGTATTTAAAAAGGAGTGGCAATTTTCCATGTTTGGACAGAGCCAGGAAACAGCTTTGTGGAGAGATTTTATTGTTTCCAGTCAATGAAAGGAAAAGTGTGACGTGGAGGCTGTTATTGAATCTCTGCACTAAAGAAACAGCCGTTATTTTGCTACTGAAAGATTGTTCGCGAGTGCGCGAGTCAAACCGAGATTGATCGCTGTATGTGTATGCAGTGGTGCTCAAAAGTATCGAGACAAAAGTGAAATTCAATGTTTTAATGCCATTCCATGATTGTTAAAATAAGCACAATCGAGATAATAAGAACAATTTCTTATTTAATGCAAGTATACAACAATCAATATTTAGTATGTAGTCTTTTATTCTTTTTACAAAACCAGCCGGACCCTGAAGATCAAGTACAGAAATTTGAGACCTACTGTATGATATATGGCGTACTGTATGTCGCACTGTTTTTTGGGTTAACACTGTTGCCTTGCACCTCCAGGTCCTGGGTTCGATTCCTGCGTCGGGTCTGTGTTCACGGAGTTTGCATGTTATCCCTGCCCGCAGTCCAAAGACATCCAGATTAGGCTGATCGGCCTTCCCATATTGTCCGTAGTGTGCGTGTGAATGTTAACCAGAGTTCCTACCATGGTTGAACAAAATGGGAATAAATACATTGGTCTCCGCGGTCCCTAGTTGGACTACAGATGCTCCTAGATAGCTGGATAGATGGATGGTTGGATGCATGGTGTACCCTTATACTGTAGGTACCTCTGTGGCACTGGAGATTTTAGTGTCTGAATGAATTGCTGTGAAGTTCTTTTGGTGAACATTGCTGTGCCTATGAGTTTCACCACGTTTCATTTGTGCTGATTCAGTATGTGTGATAAAACCTTGGAAACGGATTCCTTTCTTCAGCGCGGTAAGGGGTTTTGTTATGACATGAATTTATTACACCGTACGAACGTCTGAGAAAACCAAAACCTGCAGTTTAAGACAGACGTTCAAGAGTAACTCACTGTACTCTGACATTTATCTGTTTGTCGAAGGCTGAGAGCAGGCGGTAATGATTCCACATTAAAGAAAAAGACTTCTCCATGAGCACACTAGAGATTGAACCAGATGTGTTTAGGCTGGTTGCTGTATGAGAAAGAAAAAAATATTCCGTTACTGTACAAAGTTTCATGGGTTCGACTCGGTCTAAAAGGACGCTGCCCATTAAAAGAACCAAAAGTGCTAGCTGTGATAAATACATCCGTGCCTGAAGGTTGAGGTTTAGACATTTCATCTCATCTCTTTCCAGGAATACACGCTTTAGATCATGGATCCTAAAGGCCAGCTTGTAACATCGCTATTATTATGCTGAAGTAGAAGTGTTTTTTTTATTTTTTTTTATTATTATCCAAATGATTGAAAACTTCCTAAAATATGACTGCAATTATCTATGCAGTTATCTCCTTGTCTCCTTGGAGCCAGATGCACTTTCTTGTGGCTGCGTTGTGGACATATTTAAACTCGTATGGGCTGTAGGGATACATAGGATCTTGAGTATGTTGTAAATTTAAACTCTTCGCATTCATCCTGTCCGTGTCTCGGCCTCTCCTCGTCTCTGCGCCACTCTAACACAAACACGCGTACAATGCTCGATTTTAAATCTTTTTTTTTGCTGGGAAAGGCTTAACCTTTCAACGCTATATCTCTGAGAAGTGTGTGTGTTTTGGGCACCGTCATAAAACGTGGCTTTGCATTGATTAGATACATTCACCTATCAAGGCAGGTTAGGCTGTTATTTTTAGTGGAGGTTCAAGAATACATTCTTTCTACTTTTGCTGCGGTACAGGTGGAATAAAACACTTTTAGGCCACATCAAACCACATTATTTTCCTATAACAGCACACTGTCAATTTTCAAGTTAAGCAATTATACAGTTAAGCCTGTATTGAAATTGGAAACTATTCATGCATTCATTGTGACTTTTAGGTCTTTCGAGATGTTTGAATGTCTGTAGGGCGAGCCGATTATAACAGGTGAGTATTACGTAAATCCGTGACTCAGAGCCAGTATTCCAGCAGAAGTGACATGGTGACAAGTGACATTTAAATTGAAGATACCATCTGAGTCAATGCTTTGTCCAGGTCCAGAGCTGTAAATGTTTGCATAATCTAAGTTCTTGGCGTGGCAAACACCCCACCCCCCTCCCCACATCCCCCATCACCCATCTTAAATCCTACACCTGACATGGATCAGAGGACTACCATCACTATTTACTACATCTAATTTTCCAGCAATGATCTCAGTAAACGATATTTTAACAAGGACAAAAACAGTAGCTGCAATTTGATAATCGGTTCTTCGCTAGGCTCGAACCTTCAGCCATATAAAGCATGACTAAAAAAAAAAAAAAAAAAAAGAAAGAAAGAAAACATTTGTTCCAAAGTGAAAGGTTCAGGCAAATAGTGATAGAGAAACCACAATAATGTGACTTAAATACTATTTGAAACTTACCAACGGACTGCGGGAAGAAATAGTTGGCGTAATGGCATAATGGTTTCTCCTAATTGTCACCCTTCAAAGTAAGAATGTGACCACAAATCTGCCATAAGAGTTAGGATTAAAATTGCTTACCAGTGGTTTAAAGATTAATGTGAACCCAAAGCAGACAGCTAAATGATAGCTGTGACGACATGTCTCATCCAAAAAAAAAAAAAAGACATTATAAGTTATTCGAGCATTCAAGGTCAACAGTGTGCAAATGTGTAAAAGTGTGTCGTGTTTGCTGCTGTGTGTGGGGTATTCAAGGGTGTTGCAAATCTTCTCACCACAAACCCTTCGAGTGTTGGAATGCCACTTCTGAAGGTATGCAACCTAGAAGCCCCCATGCATGGGTATTCAGGACAAAAGCTGCCCCCTTCTCCTTCCCGTGACACATTCTGGGCTGAAGTCCCAGCTCCGCCGGCCGTGTGGATGGATGCTCTGGCTGCATGCAGGGCTTGGATCAGCACAGCAGGATCCGCTTCCTGGACCGCAGTGTCGGGCTGGAAATCTTGGAGTTTCAGGGCAGAGCAGAGCTCGGCCTTAAATCCATCGTTAAGTAAGGCATGGGCCAAATAAAGCGAGTGGCATGCAGGGGTTAAAAGTATTTGTCCGGCTGCCAGCTGCTTCAACAGTGTGAAATCAATGTCAAATCAAATGGAATGAATGGCGTGATGTGTCAGCGAGAAGGGCAAAAGTTCAATGACAGTTGTGGGACATATTTAGAAAGCTGTCCCTGTGCTTCATATTGCTGTCAGGAAGACAACAACAGGGTGGGTGGGGGACAAACCTTCAAAGTAACGAGACAGTTGGTTGAAAAATGTCATCAAAATGGTTGACCAAAACGGGAAATGATTCGCCTAGTGCGGTTTCAGCTAATTACTATCTGCTTAATGAATAATCTAGTCTGAGGTTCCCAAAAGCAATGCAGCACAAAACAATTTAAATAGTATTCCGAGCACCAGAATAGTTAAGATATAATATTTTAGCTTTACAAAACTTAAGAAGCACAATATAAGCCTCAGTATGATGGTTTGGTGGGAGGCATCACTAACTCGCAACTTTTTAGTCTCATTCCACATCAGATCTCATGTTGATTCTCCAGGTTCATTCTACTGCCCAAAAATATGCCAGGATTGAACTCGCAAAACTGTCAACTGGTGTGAATGAGTGTGTGAATGTGAGTGCGCACTGCCATGTGATAGTGTTCTTGGGTTAGACTCATGATACAACTTGCATGAATGAATATATGAATGAATGAATAAGAAAGGGGAAGCCTATTGATCTAATGAAAAGATTACTGTGCTGCATTTCTTACACTTGACTATTAAAAGGAAATGAGAGATGAAAATCGATATGACTCGATATCACAGCAGCGCACATTACCCTGCGTTAATGCGTTAATTCAAACCTATTCACTTTCTATACTTTCTATACATGACACCGCTGTGCACCATATTTGTACATGCATTGTACATTGTTTCCAAAAAATAATCTTTTTATGCATGAATATACAGCCTAAACTTGTTTTTTTTCTCTTATGAAAACAATTGTAGCAATTTTGCAGAAGTCACACATATATTCCATATGAATGATCACATGATTCACATGCAAATTGCACAAATGTTGTTTTCAGCCCTCACATGCACTTTTTTTTTCTTCGACATTTCAAAGATCGTTTTATTTTTCACATGATCACACAGTCAAATGATGTCACCTTCGAGTTTTTTGAATGTCATGCGATATGTTAACATGCATCATTAAATTCCTTTCACATATGATTTTCCTCTTTTATTCACATTGCCATGTGAAAGTCATATGATCACATGTGAAATGTATGTAATTTTTACATAATTGTTCAAATGAAATTAGTAAAAAAAAAAAAAAAAATTGGCCATTTTAATCAGAAAGATAAACAAATAAGTTAATGGCCATGGTGGAAAACAAATAACATAAAACAAAGATGAAATTTATATTCAGTAATATCCCAATGTAATGCACATCCTTTAACAACTGTGCTACATGTTAAACTAAGCTCTTTGACGGTAACACAAAGAAAAAAGGTGGAGATGAAAGTAAAGTACCTGTACTCGTGTATCTCCTAAAGAGACTCTGTCTACTGTATATGATGGGTGATCCTTGCTAAAGGTCACTGTGGTAGATGAGCCTATGCCTTTGTTTAAATACAAACCATGTGTTAATGTGAGACGTCTAAAAAAAATGCTCCTGCAGTATATTTGCCCTTGTCATATTTCAACTGAAGAGAGTGCACGGGTCAAAGTATGTATCATATTGTATGATGAAAAAAATGTGTTCCATTCATATACTAACCAAGGATCTTTTCTGAACAACTTTTTTCCTGCTTCTGTATTTCTACTAACTCACTGAAAAGAGCTGATCCGATCTGAGATCACAAAAGCGAGCGGACAAATTGTTTGAGCAGCGTTCTACGTGAGCAGGAAATGCAGAAGCTACAGGAAGCCCGACCGGCTAAGAATAGCACTCAGTAATAGATTGGAGTCACACTGACAGGAAATTGTTTTTGCTAGCCATCCTGTACCTAAAGCCACAGTATGTGAATCTTCCACCTCAAAAATGGAACCGTAGTGCTTCTATGGAGGAATTGTTCTATACACTATGGCAGGCTCTGATTTGGCATCTTAAATTACACGTAGGCCAGTGTACTTTTATGCAAGGCATAGTATGAAGCAATTACTGCCTTGGATGAGGAAATGAGTAACAGGATAAGCGGTGTGCTCTAACATCCAAGGCATTTATACTGAACTACTGTATTATATTTAAGTTGTATTTGCTGATGCAATCATAATCCGTTGCATTGCATAAATCCATTGCGTTTGACAAAGTAATAATTGAATAGGAGGATTTCACAGTTCTCATTAAAGACCACTATATAAATTGAAAGAAAGGTGGAGCACAAAGTGGGGATTTACTGAGAAGGCCACGTCATTTACACCTTCACAAAGCAGAAATTCTGGCTACACTAACTGCTGGCCTAGAAAATGGTGATGCACTCAACCACTTCTGCACGCACACACACACACACACACACACACACACACGGAGGACAGCTGGTATCCGATATATTCCACCTATCCATGTAGGAACCTCTGTACTCCAACTAGACTGCGGAGGCCAACGGTGATTACCATTGGACGTATTCCCATTTTATGACCGTGACCTCATGTCAACATTCACACGCACATTCAGACACTGCAGGCAAATTGGGAATGCCAGTTATCCTAATCTGCATGTCTTTAGATTAGATTGTGGGAGGAAAGCGAAGTACCCGGAGGAAACCCACCAAGCATGAGAACATGCAAACTCCGTGCACACAAACCGAAGGTGGGAATCGAACCCTTGACCCTGGAGGTGCAACAAGGCAGTAGTAGGCAAGGCAAGAAACCAACTTCTGTACATGATGTTTAGGAAGTTTTGAACAATGAAGGACTTCGTACTAAATATTGATCGTTGTATAGCAATTCCATTGCATGAAATAAAAAAATATTCTTATATATTGATTGTCACTATTTTTACAATTTGAAAATGTTTTTGTCTCAATACTTTTGGCCACTTTTTCGTGAATGCAGTATAAAACTTTTTGGTTATATGCATGTACCTGAAACACTATGAGAAAGGGCATATTAGTTATGGGACTTTTAGAATGGAAAGCCATTGGGGTCACAATGCAGTGCTAGATATTATGGAGCAGCTGGTCTTACCCTAGGCTGCATGGTGCTCTAGTGGTTAGCACTGTTGACTTGAACATTCAGGGTCTAGGTTCAATTCCTGCCTCTGGTCTGTGTGCATGGAGTCTGCATGTTCTCCCCGTACTTGGTGGGTTTTCTCAGGTTACTACTCCTGGGATAAGCTCCAGCCCTCCGCAACCCTGTATACCGAATAAAGTGGTATAGACAGTGAGTAGTTGGCATGTTCTCCCCGTGCTTGGTGGATCCTCATGGTACTCCGGTTTCCATCCACAATCCAAAGACATGCATTCTAGGCTAATTGGTGTTTCCAAATTGCCCATAGTGTGTGAGTGTGTGCGAGTTTGTGTCTGTTTGTGCCCTGTAATGAATTGGCGCAGTGTCCAGGGTGTGCGCCGCCTAGTGCCGCGAGTCCAATTTTAAAGGCTCCAAGCCTTCAAAAACCCTGTAAAGGATGAGCAGTATGAGAAGGAGTGAGAGATGAGTTTTTATTTTTTGTCGATTTGGCATATGTTTTCCGCTTATTAATGAATTAATCACCAATTATGCACCAACTTGATATGTGAGCCGCCATTAAACACAAGAGAAGAAGAAAACAACAAAGGTGACTTTTGCATTGCCATTATTGCTATTTCAGGAAAAATGTCAATAGCAACGCTCTCACTTGCTTACTTTATCAGTTATGGATCTGTAGGTCAAGGGATGAGACTGGCACGTGCTACCCTCACACAGAAATTTTGGAGGAGACCTACAGCACAGATGACGTTGTGTCTAAACGGCGATCTACTTCTGTTCTCAGGTATAATTGCTTCCATCTTTGATTTGATTCGTGACTTCAGGGGCAGGGGTAGCTCAGTGGTTAAGCTGTTGGACTGCTAATCAGGGTGTCCATGGTTCAAGCCTTGATGCCATAGGGTTGAAACTGTTGGACTCTTGAGCAAGGTCCTTCACCCCTTAAGTGTTCAGATACAATAGGGTGTCAAGCTGGCAACCCGAGGCCACGAGCAACAGCCACAGAAACGCCAGATATAGCTCCAGGTTTGGGGAGGCACCTGATGTGCCAGATGGCACATAGATGGACCCTATACAGTACCTATTCTGTCCAACCACATTTGTGGCTTATTCTCCTTGGCTATAAAAGTACTGGCAATAATTTAAAATTACTTTTACTCTGGTCCACTCTCAGACTGACCAACACTACAGCCACTATACAGTATGCCTGGAGCTTCAGAAGACACATGGTCGATTTGGAAACACCAGTTAGCCTAATCTGCATGTCTTTGAACTGTGGGAAGTATAGCTGGGCGATATGACCTACAAATTGAATCTCGATTTTTTTTTAGACCAAATTCGATTTTCAATTTTAAAATGATGTTTTTGCTTAAAATAAATAAAAATAAAATAAAAAAAACAGACTGTATAGTTTTTTTTTTAATTATTTACTTAAACGATATAACCAAACATTACCTGCTTATTTAGATTAAAAGTATATATATTAAATCACTTAAACAATTTTGCAAACAACATGCAACTTACATGCTGAATAAAATCAAACAGGTGCCTGGCAGCATTGTATATGGGCATAATGTCTTTAGCGATATAAAACGACACAACATCAGTAATATCTTTCCATAGAGGCTCTTATCATGTGGGATACAGTGGGGAAATGTGCTCGCTGTTTTCACCTGGCTTTTAGCCGGTGTTTTCACGCTGCCGCTTGTCTTGTTTATCTCACAGCGCCAAACCCGACGCCGATTCAACAGTGTGACTCTGTTTGAGGTGCGCGAGGAAATTAGCTTCTTTTAGTTGCCACAAACTTCAGACAAATTTTACACCGGGCTTTGGCTTGTTCAATGTGTAAAGTTGCGAACCCGAATAATTTCCATACGACTGAAGAAACCGCGCCTCTGTTGGAAACGAGCTCTTTGGTTCCATCAGAGCGCGCTGCCATGTTGTATCTCGTATTTCCCACGTGTGAGTCACAGAGGGGGCGTCGCAAAACTACAGAAGCTCGCGGTGCCGCATCAAAGTGAAACTGTAAAATCGATTTCAAACTCTCACAAGTGAGCGGTTAATGAGGCGCGCCGTCATGTGGTCGGACAATCTTGCTTCTTAATTATTCTGCCATTGGTGCAATTACAATTTATCTAATATTTGAATAAAAAATTGTGATACCCCGATTTAAGAAAAAATGTAATCGTCTTAAAACGTAAATTCGAATTCATCGAAAAAATCGCCCAGCCCTAGTGGGAGGAAACCGGAGTACCCGGAGGAAACCAATCATGCACACAAACCCAAGACAGGAATCCATGGCGGTAACAGGCTACACCACCCATATATTAGGCAAGATCCATTAAAAAAAAAAATAAATAAATAAATAAAAGGAAACACATTTACAAATGTTGGTTCATACAGTACGTCTGACCTCGAAGCGATGGAATTCTATTTGCGTCTTGCACCCGAATGGCCTTCCATATAGCAGCGCGTGTAAACAGAACGTGGGTGCCTTGGCTCCTCCCCCCTCAGGCTCCTCCCCCCTCACTCTGCTTCCTCCACTCCCTCCCCAAGTGCACCTTTTAAGTGGCAAAAAATTCGGGACAGAAAATGGCGACGGCGGGGAGCCGGACCTCGTCGTCGGGATTATTAGAGTCAAGCGAGCGTACAGACGGCGGAAGCGGCGCTCAGGGCGGTGGCAGTGCGCCTAGTCTCCCGAGCAGTCCGGGCAGGGCGAAGAGAAACGCGGGGGAGAATGCGCAGTGGAGGCGGAAAGAGCTGCGCAAAGTGAGGAGTGTGGATCTGGAGAAAGCCGAGGCACTGCAGCTCTCCTCCTCCTCCTCGTCGTCTTCCTCCGCCGACACTGGAGGCTCGGCTCCCATCGCCGCACAGCTCCACTACTTCTCCGTGTCCTCTCCTGCCGCCGTGCAGGCCAGTTTATCCCAGCAATGCCGGCATGTCCAGCACAGCAACTCACTGAGTGAGCATCCTCTCCTGGACAAAGCGAGTCTGTGCACTGGCGCTCAGGATTTACCCCAAACTTCTTGTAGAAGCAGAAGCAGCGAGCAGATCAGCACCGATCATGCAACTTCAGCGGAACTGAACCCTGTACAGCAGAGGTGAGATTTCACTTCATTCAGAATATATTCGACCCAAAGAAATGTCCTGATTACATTTACACTTTTTAGTGTGCGAGTCCAGGACGGGAAGTTATTTCTGTTTGGGAAGCACATGTTCCATTTGTGACCATATTTAACTCTTTGACTTGTGAATGAAAAGTTGTGTTCTACTGTCACACTGCCTTGAAAGCCGGATTTGTATCGTCTCGAGTGAATAGGAAGAAAGATTGACTTGTTTAGTTAGTTATTTAAGGCTGTCTGTCAAGTTGCAGGCATGGGATATTCAAGCACATGGGCATGAATGGACAGACCCTCACTAATATTAGCTCCAGGAGGTTTGCATTCACTCAATGAAAAAAAAATTTTTTTTTTTTTTTTTGTAGAGTCTATAATAAAAATATTATTCATATTGTTGTGATTTACATGAGCTCTGTCCGAGGTGTGCTTGTTTATTTAATTTTATGTTTTTGAAGCTCATCACTCTGATGTATCTGATCCAATTTAAATCATTCTTTGATGTCTCAAATACTCTTTGAAGTTGTTTCCGTCTCATGAAAAAGGAAGGGTTTAAAGATAAGATGTGATAATGATTTGAGGAATCATGCTTTATACCACTCTTGTGTGGAAATTTAAGCCTAGTCAAAATATTACCTGCAATAAGGGAGGTCATTTATATAATAATAATAATAATAATAATAATAATAATAATTATTATTATTATTATGACAAACCAACAGTTGTAGTAGTGTGTTGTGCAGAAATTCATAACGTCAATGGATATTATCAGAATCGTTATTGCCATTAAAAAAAAAGTTCAGGAGTGTAGTAGTGCGGTGTATTTAGGAGGATCGTCCCAACAAGCGATACCAGCATGGGATATAGATTATTGCTAGATAAATAGTAATATTTACTACAGTAAAAACACACAAGAGCTAGTGAAATATCCTTGACATATGGTTATTAACAAATGCTCAGTTTTACACTTGCTGAATGTCTAAAGATTTTGCACAATTTATTTATTTATTTATTTTTAGAGAATGAATTTTTAACCTTCTTAATCTGTTTCCTAGTATGTGAATTCACTGCATGGTTGGATAACACTGTACATGTATACATATTAACAGACTTTTTCTTGCATCTTTGTTGATGTAATCAGAGGTTTTGGACTGCGAAGTCTGGGAAGTTGGCTTCAGTTTATAATGGAAAAGGAAAAAAAAAAAGTTTTCTTTTTTGCTTTGTCTTTTAAGTAATTTTGCCCTTGTGACATTAACAAACCTGACAAATCTGTCGCACTGTACCGCTCTGCTCTTATGCATGTTGCCGTAGTTGTAGAAGAAACAATAAATGCATGATATTAGATCTTTTTAGAAACTATGCTTTATAATGACTTCTCTTTCTCTCTCACTCTTACAAACACACACACACAAACACCATTTGGGATCAGCATGTCCGTGTTAGTTGTCCATCTCTGCATAACAGGGAGAGAGAGAGAGAGAGCGCAAGAACACCTTATTTCCTGTTTTGAGTACTTTTTTTCAGCTTTACCTTAAAAGGAAAAGCTCATGCGAGACAATAATGAAGCCAGGATGCAAAGGTTAATTTATAAATCTAATAAAGGGAATAAAGTGACAGGTGTTGAAAAGGTATCTTATGGAATGATCAAGACTTTTACTTAACTTTTACATGTGGGTTTGGTGAGACCTTTTCAGTTTGAAAGGTGTTTGTGTCAATATGAGACTGTGGAAAGGGAACGCTGGTTTGTTTTTTAGAATAATGACATAAACCGGACCATATTTGAATCTTTGGACGGGAAAAACAAAACCATTTGTGTTGTTTTTGTGAATTATTAAGATCATGTGTTAGCCGCTTTACTGGGTTTTAGACGGTCATGTTTTTAAGCAGAGCAGGTTCATTTTCCCCTCCTGTTTATTCACACTCGAATGTTAAAGCAGTAAATAGTACCTTGAGTCAGAGCAGCTCGAATGTGCATCAGTTGAGAGCCTGATTCACCTCTGTCGTGTCCCCTCAGGTGAGGAGAAGAAGAGCATCAGGCCCATTCCCAACCCCCCCCAAACACCCAAATGTCACAGGTTGATGCTTTCTTCTCGACAGGTGTTGAAAAGGATCCAAAACCAGATGTTCTCCTGTCTGTGTACTCTAGCATTAGGAGGCGTTCGTCTGCCCCGAATGCAGCCGCCGATGTCTACTTGAGAACAGATCAAAGGAGGCTGCTATTCAAGCGCTGCATCGGGTTGGCATAGTTTTAAAAAGGCTACCTTATTCAGAGGTCTGGCCCGCTTTTGTTTCCTTTGAAGGCTTCCCTTTGATTCGTTTGAAGGGAAAGGGTCATTTGGCCACGCAAGGCGAGAAAGGTGTTTGTCTTCTGCGTTTTTACAGGAGCAGCTCCTGATTGGCAAATTTAAATAACAATAATCAGTCTGAGCAAATAACATTTTTGTGCTTAACGATGTGTGTGTGTGTGTGTGTGTGTGTGTGTACACTTAGCTAACTAAACTCAGACAAGTTGTTGTTGTTTATCTGTTTAGCAGTGGTTTGGGGCACAAGTTGTGCGACTGCTGCAGTGGTAGTTTTGTGGATGAACGTTTCCGTTAGTGTGGACTGAGCTGGGTGTTCCCGGCCCATGGGATCGTAATTAATTTGTTTGCATTTCCAGCGGATGTGACAGGAGTTCTGATGTTCTGGTTTACAGAAGGCAGCCAGTCAGATGCAGGATAAGATACCTCGGCTGGAAAAGCAAAATGTCACGGGACTTTTATCTAGCCAAGTGAAACACACTGCTCTTGCGTGGTGGTGGTGTGAAACTAAATGTAGGCGGTTTGTTGGATTAGAGATTTAGCGGTGGCGAAGTCCTGTGGAGCAAGTTATAACAGTCGTTATCCCTTGTTTTTGTACATATTGATATTGGACATGTTAAATCAACATCACATATCGAATGCTTCTTAGCTCTCGCTCGCTCGCTCGCTCGCTCGCTCTCATTTCTGGTAGTAATAAATAAATAGAGCAGAGTGCTTCCCAATCTCTGAAAGATAACAGTGTCACGAGATCACAAGAAATGAACGGCGTAACTGGGATTGCAAGGTCTAGTCTGTGTGTCTTTCACAGATAAAAAGGCATTATAGACATAATTAGATATAATGTTTCGTCTTCGGCATCTACGTGAGATTATCTGTCGCTAAATATTTTTTATTTTTCCCTGAGTTTCGTGAAATCACATGCAACACCACCACTAATGGTTATATGAAAACTCCCCAGAGAGGGTTAATGGAGTGAAGCTGGGACTGTTTTCTTTCTAGCCCAGACTGTACACTCATGCAGCCCGTCAGAGAGTCGTGTCAGGTTATTAAATAACCTGAGTGTAATATACACAGAGCACAGAGTGTAATGTCCACCTAGGTCACATTATGTTATGGTATTATGGATGATAGTTTTCAGCATATGGTGCTGATTATTCTGTTATAATCTAATTTGCAATTGTTGAAAGGATGCACGTGAGACAAAGCCGCGTGTGTTAAACGTGACCATGCTGGATTATTTATCCTATTAACCTTTTTCTTGACCAAATTGTCTGTGAAGGAGAAACAAAAACAAGATTGATTAAGCGCTTGTTGTTTTGTCAATGTACAAAATGCACAAAATGACGGATGGCAAAACTTTTTTTATTTTTTCTTTTCATTTCTGATTTGTTCTAATTTAGTCATAGAAAATTTCCACCCGTCATTAGGGCGAAGGCTGTCATATGTTTCCGCTGAGTGTTTCCAACTGCATCTTTTCTGTACCACAGGGACGAACATAACACTCTGAGGAGAGCGCTATCCGCTCCTTCCGCTTGCGCCACCCATGATTGGCTAGCATCGCGATCGATGTGAGAGCGCTAGATTTCCACCCATCCCTCCACCCCAGAGGGCTCGGCTGCAGGAGGCTTCAGCGTCACTCAGGATTCGAACTCGCGATAGGCTGAGCTCGTTAACACCGTGCTTGTTGTTTATGTTGGAATTAAATGATTTAAAGTTTTTTTTTTTGTTGTTGTTGTACCCAGTACTTTTGTGCATAGGAACGCTGTACTTTAACATCTGGCTAAGCTGGAATGAAAAAATACGCCAGAAGAGCCGGTATCGTCTTCAACGCAGATACTCGATCAGTCAATAGATGGATGAATTTGGAATGATTGACAGGTGTGCTGGTTTGTTTTTTTTATTTTTATTTTTTATTTTTAACCACCCCTGTGACAGCCTTCTGTCCAGTCTCCACATCTTGCATTGTAATCTGGTCTTGAAAATTGCAACATCATCACTTTTTGTCACTGGAAATGGGGAATTCATTTCAAGTTCAAATTGAGTTTGTCTACTTCAGACAAAACATGACATGACCATAATAGGTCATGTATAGAAAAAAATCTTGAATGCGGTTACCTATTTGTCTTTAACTGTGTGGGTGGGTGTGATAGTTCCTTCCTCAACATCGTTCCTGTTATGCCATCAGTGAGACCATGTGATATTATGCATTGCTCAACATTAGCAGTTCCATTATCAAGCAGTAGATATTGGATAAAAAAAAAAAAAATAAAAAAAATTTTTTTTTTTTTAGATGTCTTCACATCTAATATCACAACGAGCCATCACATTCAGAGATTTAAAAGAACTTTTATTTTAATTAAAGAATTGAAAATTGGATCGTAGTTAACGTTTACACGGATTGCGTTCATTTGAGATGACTTCTCTAAATCTTGTCCTCTTGTCATGTGTGAAGAGCGCATGTGACTCACGAAGAGTTTTTGACGGGCTTGACACGCTATAAGACGACTTTATTGCTGCTGAGCTAGGACATGGGACGAATGGCTGCTGGGTTAAACATGTCACAGGTTCATCCTGCCTCGTGTTCCCTCGGGAAATCTCTGCTTTTGAAAGTGATCAGGTAAGGAGTGTGTATAGAACTTTTATGGAGGGTTTCGCTGGGAGCCATGAAAGGAGAACAAACTAGGAGGTTGATGTCTGGTTCGGTGATGGTCACTGATGCTCTCGACTGACACGTGATATTTGGCTGAAGATCGTATGTGGAGATTCAAATAGTCGTTTTCAAGCCTGTTGTGTTCAACTCGATGGCGATGAAAGAGTTTTGCAGTTTGCTAGCAGAGTTTTGTCAGCGAAGGCTACATGCTAATGTGCATCATGAGCTGTTTATGGTTGCCGTTGTCTGAAGTATTTGGTTGCTAAGGAGGCGAGGGCAAGAATGTTCAGAAACCGAATGTTTGGCATAAGGATCAGAAACGAACGCCTTTCTCCATCCGCTTGCACACGAGCTAAAACTATTTGTCCTGATTTGTACGTTATTTGAAGTTGGAGTTCATGGTAATTTGGGTGATTTAAGACTCTCGGAAATATTTCCTTAAAAAAAAAATCAGCTAAAACCGTGGTGCAGGAACTGGTGTGGCAAGATAATCTGTTTGACGTTGGTTTTAATCAGAGTCTACCAAAGTAAATGAAATTTAAATAACTTCATATTCATCTATATAACTGTTTTGTTTTTATTAAAATATGTTGCAGAACTTTAGAAAGTTAACTGCAAAAAGTTTTACATCAATTCATCCTGATTTATTTACAATCCATTTAATATGTATGAAAAGATATTATGATATCTGCGATGTCTTGGACATTGTGATAATTTATCCCATTGACCAATCTAAAGTAGAACGATCTACATTGTACAGTTTAAGGTTTTAAGTGTACATGCTTTTAACTGTACATGAGTGTTTCACTAAACCACAACTTCTTAGTTAATTTGCAATTTTTTTTTCATCGCATATATGTCATGAGTGACATTTCATGTCCTCAACTGGTTTAAACTCCTTTTAGTGTCTCTTGTCGCTACATACTAAAAAATAATAATAGAATCCTAATGTCCATGTTATGAAAACTGGGAATCGCCCTCAGTGTGCCATCTCGCCTGTAAATATAGCTAGGATTTGTGTGTAAAGATATTTGCCCTCATTCTGTCGAGTGGAGGTCTCCTGAGATTTGGCCTATTTTGTCTAACCAGTCAAGGCCTCTTCACGGTCACCAGAAAGCGCCCGTTTAAAGCCTGGGTTAGCTGAAACGCTCAAGCCTGAATGCTGGCAACAAAGATCCGGATATTTCAGTGCCCCCCCCCCCAAACACACACACACACACACACACACACACCTCCCCTCATTTCTGTTTAGTTAGCAGCAGGACGAGGCATGCTAGAGATTACATGTGAAAAGCAAACACGCAGGTCCCTGAATAATCAGGCCCAGATTACTAGTTAAAACAATATGTCTTGTGGAGGGTCATCATGTGAGACCGACCCTTTCTGGGGAAAAAAAATAAATAAATACAAATGAAAGTCATGGGTTACATGTCCTAGTAATGCAGTGAGGGGGGAAAAAATCTGCATAAAGTAAGTGCATGCTTTTGTAAAAGTAAAAGAGGAAATCATTTTTGGTTTTGTTGTTTGCTTCTTTTCTCCACTGAAGGGTTTTAGTTACAGCCACTGTCACGTTCACAATCTACAAGGAGACCATTCTTAGTGATGTCTGAGCTGCTCGCCAGTAACGTCCGAGCTCCTTTAAACTGTGTGTTACGGGTCATATTTAGGGACTGTCCGGGTGACCCGTCTCCTCAGACTGCGGCGAGAATTTCATCATCAATGGAAGAATTTCCATTAGGGGTGGTTACGATATGATATGACAGAAAATACCAGGTCATATGATTCCTGAAAGCATTTCTTTAGTATAGGATGCGTGTCACATACAGGATAACGATTAAATATAGGAAAAAATGTATAAAATGGAATCTAGGATGAGCTCACAAATTCTTGCATTAAAAAAAAAAAGAGAGTAAAAAATATGAACATCAAGCGATCTGTTGTGAATCATTTTGTAAACATTACACTTTCCGCAAGATTTCAAAATTCGATAGAGACTTTATTGATGTCGACAGACACTTTATTGATCCCAAAGGAAATTCCAGATATCCAGTAGCAATAGAAACGGTAACACACAGACAGGTTTGTAGATGTGATTGCACACTGTATGTCCAACATAAAAATCAGACATGTTGAAATCAATAATAATAATAATAATAAGTGAAATGCAATGCAACCTTGTTGTATGTTGTATTTATGACGGTGACAACTGTGCAAATAGTAGTAATTATGCAAAGTACATTTGCACATCCGCTATGACCGAAATGACTGTAATATGGATATTATATCTTCATCCTCCCCTACTGGCTTCCCTTATTTCTAAATGTTTATTATGTGTTAACATGTCTCCTGCTCAGATTCGGTCTAGTCCCGGTCAACTGCCCTACTAATCCTTCCAGGATCCATTCTCTGGCTTGCACTCCTTGCAATTAATTACCAGCATCAAAGTACAAACAGCTTTAAACTGAACGCTTGTTTACCCGTAGAGTAAACTACATTTATAGCTGGACGTGTGTGAAAAATTGGTTATTTGACTGCGACTGTTGTACTGCAGGCATCTGACCAAATCTTGATGGCCCAATAAGAGGACCATTGTTGTCGAACAGAGGGGCGCATGCAACTGGCATGGCAATAAAACTCCCACACACACACACACACACACACACACACACACAGACACACACACACGCACTCTTATGTAGCAGCGTTGCAGAATGTTGTGCACGAGCATGCATACGAATTTCTAGGGATTTCTCCGATTTACTCCGAGAAGTGTAATAAAGTTGCATAAACAGACAGATTTAATGCATGTCCATGTGTGCTACCAAATGTGTAGCTCTTCTAGGAAGTGGAAGTCACTTGATAAAAAAAAAAAAAAAAAGTGCACTTTGCTCAATACAAAGCTGTCTCAAGTGACGAGACGAATGCGATTGGCCTCTGTGCTAGCACGTTTTGTGACCTCGCGTTTACCACCAGAGGGTAAACCGAGAAACCCTCCTAGCAGTCAATAGTTCAGCAAGTCGTCCCCCAGAGCAATGAGTAAAAGCTGTGGAGAAACATGTGAGCAGTAGCAGCTTGGAGACGTAGCTCTGAACCTCCAATCATCTCGCTCCTCAAGAGACAGGTAATACGATCCTGCGAGCTTGCTCGGTGCACCGGACACACAGCGCTACCCGACACGAAGCACCGACATATGGATTCTGTGAAGCCTTTAACGAGGTGCCTCTAAATATTTTGGAGGACGAAAATGGCCGAGTAACCCTTAACCACCCTGCAGACTCTCTCTCCTCTTCAGCTCTCCCATTAGCTACATTCCAGTCTGCTTTTCAGAAGAAAGGCTTTCGAAGTGTTTACTCAGCCACTCCTTTTCTCCCTCAGTGCGTTCATCCGGGCAGCTGCTCCGGCCCCGTGCTTCCCCCGCGACGCTCTTCCGCAGTTGTTTTCCTTTTTGTCTTTCTCGGTTGTTCGGAGGTCAAGTTTTGTCTCCGTTGACTTTTTTTTTTTTTTTTTAATGTTTGGGTGTAAAGGAGCATTAAGATTGAATAGAACGTTTTCTTTGAGAGTTCTCACTTTCTTTCTTCTTTAATGTTCTCATGCAACAGTTCCGCTCTGGATAGAGTTGTAACAGAGTCCTTTTTTTTTTTTTTTTGTTCGGGATGGACTACTGAGCAGATTTAACTTTGGTGTATCGGGCTCTTTCAGGGCTTTTGGCTACATTGCTGACAGTAATGTCCTTGGTTTCTTTGTGCCGTAAAAACAATACAGTTGCTTTTTGTCTAGCAGGCTTGCGACTTCTCCTTATTCTACTCTTCCTGATTATTTCCCTTTCCCTTTTCTTCGGTTCTAGATTCTTGGTTCATGTGACTTCCATTTTCTTCAAAAAGATTAAATAAAATAAAAAAAAAACTAAACGCGCTAATACAAAGAAAAGCATATTCTTAGAATTTCCTGTAACAGCTATTAAAATCGTAACATGATAACATTTATTTATTCTCTCGAAACGCTTAAACAAGCTAAGTAGTTGATTAAAGCTTCAAACTTAAGTGGATCCAGCTAGCTATTTCAGCTTTGGTTTTTATAGTAATGTGTCAAGCATGCAGACATGGACAGCCATTGATTAGTCATGATGACTCCATTCCATGGCCGAGACTGCATCTAGATTGCTGAGCAGTATGTTAAAGTTGGAGCAATTCTGAAAAAAATCTTATTCCTGGCATACTAACAGACACGGTCCATAGTAGTAGTGTTAGCATTACCATACAGGCTGCATTAATGATGGATGCAAAGTTTCTGTACGTTTTACTTATACTGTTTGTTATGCCAAGGACACACAACCCTCTAGGGGCAATCAGATGTTTGACCTTTTAAATGTATACGATTTATATACTTTTAAGTCAAACTTAAAATCATACAACATGTTGACTTCAAGCACATCAGTGTGATGAGACTCTTACCTGCAGCGAAACATTTAAATGGTGCGAATGTATTAAAGAAGGCAGTACATCCGTGGATAACGATCCTGGCTTAGGTGGCTCGGTGCACACTGCTTTCAGTCGTTCCCTTGGACACTGAGATAGTGGAAAGCTCTCGTGGAAAAATAAACAGTGTGGTATGGTCACTAGAGGTGTTCTGTTTTTGCAGGACGATGCACAATTTTAAACCGCACGCTGCACTATAAGGGACTTTTGGGCTGTTAAAGGAGTTCCTGGGAGGCCAGCGTTTCAGACATAAAGCAGGCAGTCTGATCATGGCGCTGGCGTACTGAGAAGACCTTCCACCTTGGTGGTATCCAAGCACTAATGAAACGCTGGGATTAGGGCCGTTCCCAGTTCGTGCATAAACATTGAGACTTAACGGTAGTTCAACACCACGTATTAACTAACTTAAAGCAATGTGTAAGATGTATACTACAGAGCTAGCTAGCTAGCTAAATACATAGATAGTCAGCCCAAAAATGTATACACGCATCAGGAAAAGAAAAATGGTATGATGTAAATATGATGGTATTATTTATGTTTTATTAATATATTAATTATAATAGTATCTCATATAGCTATATATATAAAAAAAAAAAAACTTTGCAAACAAAAAATTATATATAATTTCAACTTTTTCCCATATTGAAAGAATGAACAGAAACTAATTCATGGGAAGAAAATATATATTTTTTATAACACATATATGTATATATGTACATGTTTTTTAAAAAATTTGTTTGCAAAGGAAAGGTTTTATTTTTTCTTTCAAAGCTTGTACGGGAGAACGACTAACTTTAACGAAAGGATTGTAACTTTTTCTTTCTTTCTTTCTTTCTTTCTTTCTTTTTCCCCCCATAAATTAGTTTCTCTCTTGCAAAAAGTAGAAACAGGAAATCCACAAGAAAATGTAGAAAACCTCATAATTGTGGTCGTCGCTTGAATGCTAAGCTTGATGAAAGAACAAGGCGTTGGTGGTCATCGAGTCTAAGTTTAATTCGGATCCTCTGAATGTTTTAAATTCGTTTTCGTCTTTAAATAGCTGCTTTCTCCGCATTGCTTCAGATGTATGTAAAAATATCTCAGCTGTAGCTATCTTTATCTGCTGCACTTTTAGTGCCTGAGCTTATCCTTGGGATATACGGGCCAGCTTGCCTGTGAGCTGCGTTGCCTGTCGCATCCGTTTATCTTCATCTGTTTCTTACTTTCACTTGCATGTGTGTGTGTGGTTGCGCACAATTGCCCCAGATTCTTCCATGAATCAAGTCTCTCGTATTTCTTCGAGACACTGAAATATGCCACACCTTCTGCTGGCAGGTTTGGCAGGATGAAGCCAGAAAGATAATGGTTGTTTTTTTGTTTCTATTTTTTGCTCTCTTTCTCTGATGACGTGTTTTGTGTGTCTCACACTCTTTCTTTCTCTTTCTCTCTCTCTCTCTCTCTCACTTCTCTTTGTGTTTGCTGTGGCGTTGCTTTGCGTCAGTGAGTGGAGTTATTGTATTTGTCAGGTCAGAGTGATGAGGGGAAGACCACGTCTCCAAACATGAGACTCTGACCTGGATGCTCCCTCGCCACAGCCTAGAAATCCCCTCTCAGATTGTGGAAAAATAAGCCTCCACCGCAGGCCAATGTTAGAGCTGAGGGGGGATGAGTTTGTTTTTTCAGAAAGCTCCGATTCAGTGTTATTTCATGAGACCCCATGAGACTGTAGCTGAAGTCTGCCTTCGTGCCTGATACCGTTTTGGTCAAGGAGGATGGGCCATGTCTGGCTGCCATGATGTACATTTTATTTCATGATGTTATTTGTTTTCATGTAGAATAAGAACAGTTCACAGTGCTGTGCAAAAATCTTCACACCCCTCATTTCTTCAAATTTTGCTTCCAATATATTTGAATGTACTCTTCTGGAGTAGATGTCCAGACTTCCTGAAGGACTTTGATTTTCAATCCAGACCCAAGTGACAAGAAGAATGTTCTTGTTAAGCCATACAATACAGCCTAAAATCATCCAAGTATTACAAAATAATCTAACTTGGGGCATGAACCAGTGAGAAACAGGTGCAGATGATGACAGGTGATCAAGCTGGTGATTTGTATACTGATGATGCTGAATACTGAGCGGTTGTAGATTTAACAGATGAGAAGGGAAATGAGGTTGCTGCTGAGCTTGTTACATAAATGACCAATTTTATATGTTAAATTGTACCTTTAGGCACTGTTGTTCCCATTTTTTTAATTTTGTTATTTAATCCACATAATACATCATTTATAGAGACGGAGGGGGGAAATTAATATGGATCACAATTAGTTTTATGTGCTGATTGACATATCGCCACACTGACAGCAGAATTGTTTGAAAAATGATATCTATACAAATATACAAACACGATATTTCCATTTAGAATAGAAATGAACGGAGCACAGACGCATTTGCGCATTTAAAGCCTCTGATCTGACCCACTCATTACACACTTTTACACCAGTCTCAGAAAACCGCAACTGCTAATTAGCTGTAAGAAGCCGCACGCGCCCACGTGCTCGCAGCCACTCAACCCGCGCGCTCACTGTAAAGTTGAGTTTTGAGACATTTGAGGAGATGAAACTTCGCCATTTCTTTATAATCCTACAGGTAGTACACTCTGAACTAGTTCAACATTTTTATCCTGTGCAGTAGGAGTAAATTACTTGCAAAGTTTATTTAGTAATAATAATTATGGCGGAGGACAGACATACAGTATGTGCTGCTCAGGTAAATGTTAAACTCCTCTTTTAACTAAGAACTCATTTTTATAAGCAGCATTTAATTAATTCTAAATCTTTTTTTAAAGGTTTAAAAGTGTAAGAAAATCAGGTGAAAATGTACTATCGAATCTGTATATTTATAAAGTCGCGGTACTTATAGAATCGAAGCGGCACCGAGGTATCGGGAGGTAACTGGTGCGTCCCATCACTCATAATTTAATTTAATTTAATAGGAAACAGTGACGGCTGCCTCAAGACGTTTGCACAGTACTGTTTATAATTTGATTTTAATCTTTTATTTGGTTAAACCTTTTTATTTATATATATATATAAAATCTTAAAATGTATTAGTTATATTGAAGATATTGTGTAAAATTCTGCTTTACAATGCCTTTGTGTGGAAAGAGAAATAACAGGGCGTTTGACACATTTATCTTTCTCTGACTGTCACTTGATGGTTATTTGTGAGGTGTTAGGGTGTTTAACCAGAAACCCTTGACCTTCACATTTCTTGTTTGTGTTCCATTACGTCATTCTTTTTTAAAATTTTTTTTTAAACCATCATGCTCAAAAGCGGAGTATTTATTAATAGGGTCGTTTTTTCATTATAGCACTCTGATCTCCATATAAGGCTTTAGACTTCGTGTGGCCGCATTCCTTACGGTCTGTAAAGTGAATGTTTAACAGGTAGTAAGTTAGCAGTACGCCGCGATAAGAAACCACAACCAGGAGGCCATGTCTCAGGTAAGCCCACCGAGTGTGTGTTTAAGATGAAGTCATGTACCATTTGCTATGACCTTGAAGCATGGTACAAGTTATATAGTTTCAAGGTTCGACCGTGCACACAATGTCGTCGTCGTCGTTGTTTACAGCCAGATAACAGTATTTGGTCTTGGGCTTTTGTAGTTAAAGCGGGATTGGGTCTGTTCTTAGCCCTTCTGTTGACGAGTGGAGTAACTTCAGCCTCAGGGAAAACCAGTTTTAGGTGGATAAAACGAGTTTAGTTACACGATGATCCATGGTAACATGAAACTGGATATAAATGTGCTCGTGGCTAAATCACACCTTCACACCTTTTGAACACTTTAGCCTACATAGACTGCATAATCGTCACACAGCTACTCGTCGTTACGAGTCATTAAAAGAAATATATCACAGCATTTAGACATCATACAAATCATGCTTGGATCTTCTGCAAATACTCTAGTTTCGTGAAAGTATCGCTGCTTCTCCTTCTGTATTTATGCTCCCATCTTTTCAGTTCAGTTTTTTTTTTTGGTTCTTCTGAAAAGGACTGCATGCAAAATTCCACGAAGGTGCAACAAACACCTGGAAAAAAGACCAGCATTATTCCTGGATTAATTACCAGGAGGTTTATGAACAGATATTGATGCATTACTTCAGCCTAATCGACATTGTACACACTGAGATCTTCCAAGTAAGACGTCATCATTGGACTTAAAAGTGAAATTCAGTGTTCTGTTTGAAGCAATGTCGTTTTCAAATGCCCTCTTCTCGTAAACCTCGTGAAATATTATTACTAAAGAAGATTTGATACTGTTCTGGGTTTCCTGTTCTTGGGTCTTTTTCAGATAGAGATCTCATTGGTGGGTGTCCAAATGTTTTGTTTACTTGTACATGGTTCAAGTAAAAAAACAAGTCGTATTTTGCAGCATACCACGATTATTTGGCACAGAAAGCGGTTCTGTCGTGCCAAAAACTCCGCTTCTTTTTAAAAAAATGTATGTACTTCAAAGTCATGTGACTTTGTAACGTCCTGGAGTTGAACTATCAGTGTTGTTCTTGTGTACACGTGTTCAGCTTCCACTGCTTCTTAAAGCTGTGTGTGTGTGCGTGCGAGTGTGTGCATGCCTCCCCTGCCCCCCACCTGCCCTCTCCAGAGGCCATGCTCTACTTCCAGCACTCGGGCTAGTGGGCCATTAATGGACTGCCTGCTCATCAGCTCTCTTGGCTCAATTGCCCTGACGCTGGAGCTTTGTGTGCGTGTGTGTTAAAGTAGCACTCAGGCTGGAACACAAGTAAGGTGTTGGACCACATATTTCCAACCCTACGGTTGCGCCTCCTCACTTCCCATATAGTGCGGTTATAGAAAGCATGTCAGGGTTGATGATGTCCACAGCAGGTTTTCTTGATTCTATCCTAAAGTCTGTATGCCGTTTCCTGGCTGACCTGCTTTAGAGGGTAGGAAAGGGAAGCTGGTGGGGGTTTCGAGGTTAGTGGAGATGTGCCATGCTGAGAGAGGCTGGTGTGGAGAATGGTGGGGGTCGCGGTGCTCCGGTGGGGGCAGAGCGTCGCACGCTGCGTCGGTTGACTAGGAGGAATTTCTCCGCATTCCAGCCACATACCAGAGCTGGAGCATTGGGACGCACAGACTACACAGCATGCATCATTGATTTCCCATTCTCTGCTCCTGCATCAGCCACCACCACAGCTGCTGGATTTTTTTTCATTCAGGGTTTTTATGGTGTTTAAAAACCAACATGGACACTCGCAAAGACTTCTGGAATTGTTATATTCTGGCCCCCCTCGATGTGGACGTGCGAAGCTTCAGTCACAAAAGCGTGCAAGAAGCTACACGGGACACCAAGCAGTGAGGGTGTCTAAATGGAGAAATTATTTGTAATAAGTCCAAGTCTCAGATTACCTCCAAAAATAAAAGCTGTTTGCAGAGTTCTGCCATCATGTGAGGCCTTTAAGAGCCTGGAGGCAGGATGCATCCAAAATATTTAGCCTTTGATACTTGTGCGCCTACTGAGCTGGTGAAAGTTTACTTCACATCACATGGTGGATATACACATATAGTGAAAAAAAAAATCCCGGCAGTTAAACTTTGACTTTTTGTGTGATATTTATTTATTTTAAACGAATAGACATGGTGACTTATGAAAGTTTAAAAGTTTGGCTTCTTCTTCTCATTATTATTATTATAGCTCAGGGATAAAGCAATTACATTATTGTTTTATTAATATACATTTTCTCTTTTAAACGATATCTTTTAAAGATAATGCAGGACTCAGCAGTCCTTAGGAATTAGATGACCTGGCATTGATACATAATTTTACAGTAGCAACTATCTGATTAATATCCTCTCTTACTATTTGTTAAACTCCCAGCATCAGTCAGTGGGACCAGACTTGCGTTCTTTACTCTTAACTTTACACTTTCCGATTATTTTCCTTATTTAACGGCATCTATTAGTATTAGCATTCAAATGATAACCCAAGATATACAAAGTAAATCCAAATCTCTTTACACTTTCCAGGCTTATGGAAATCTGGTGCTCATGTTGTGTTGGAATTCTGGCATAATTATTCATTATACTGAATAATGGATAAAAAGTTAACATACTGTATTGTTCAATTATTCAGTTTATGTTTATTATTTATTAATATTTTGGTCCTGGTTTTGATTCTGAATTTAGTCAGTGTATATATATATATATATATATATATATATATATATATATATATATATATATATATATATATATATATATATATATACTGCATTAAACTTGCGAAATTATCGCTGCTTCTTCTTTTGATTTTATGGGCTGTTAGGGGCAATACTGCCACCTACTGGACTGGAGTGTGAAGCAGGAGATTTTTGCAATACAGCATGACATTTAGTCCATTAGTACATTTTCATACTTGATGATATCAAATTAATTCCCAAAATCCATAATAATTTAATCAAGTCCAATATCATTTTTTTCCATCACATTTTTTCCCCCCCCTGATTTTCTCCCTAATTTAGTCGTGTTCAATTCCTCCCCGTCACTAGGGGACTCCCACATTAAGGCTACTACTATCACTCAGCCGGGAAGGCGAAGACTATCACGTGTTTCCTCCGAAGCACGTGACGCCAGTCGACCGAATCTTTTCGAACCGCACGCTCACGCACTGTTGGCGGCGGCGTAACACACTCGCCTATCCGCTCCATCCTCACAGAAGATCAAGGTCGCCCCAGATTGGCTGTAGAGCCACTATTAATGTGGGAGCACTAAATACCTCTCATCCCTCCCCTCTGAGAGAGCTCGGCCAATCAGCGCTCTCTAGGTGCCGGCTGTGAGAGGTAACCTGGGTATCGAATTTGTGATCCCCGGATGATCGGGCGAGCGCTTTACCACTGCGCCACTCGGAGGCCCTCCATCGCATTCTTGATTTAAACTGTAACTGCTTATTTACATGTCTTCTCATTCATTTGTACTCGATCTAGTGTGTTAAAACCAAGCTATAAATGTGTGCACACTTGCATTTTGATGATACTTGTATATAGGTATAAAGTATCTCCTGTTATCTAACAGGCTTCCAGGACGTCCCTGTACAGCTCAGCATGTACGGTAAGTCTGGTTTTGTTGACACACCGCTCCAGCATATAGCCTTGATACTGCTGCTGCATGCCGAGCTGTTGGAGATCCTCGTTGTCAACACCAGCTACAAATCCGTTCCACATACTGTACTAGTATTAACTTTGCGGCCGAAACGTTTCCATTGTCGCAGTGGTTATTTTCACTGAAGCTGTCGCCTGTACTTGTCCTACCGTCTCTACTGTGGCCTTTGGACTCGTTGGCAGGGCAGCGGTGTACAGTACAAAAAATGACAAATATGCATCTTTCAAAACATGCTGGTGGCTCGTGCTGTTGTTTAGGAACAGCTGATGGAAGGTGAAACCTTCTCGCCTTCTGTTATTTCGGACCGTAGGCATCGTGTGATGTCCGCGTGCACACTGCAGGGGGTCAGCACCTCTGACTTCCCCAAAGATTACTCGGGTTAAGGACAAGGAGAGGAAGCTCACATTGCTCATACACTGAAAAAAAAAAATCCTCCCCCTGATGGTTTCTAACATCCCTGGAATTAACATTTCATTTCTCTTTATCCAGTTATACACTATTCCAGGATGATCTGTTTCCTAAAGGTTTCTGTTCCCTAAATAAAAACAAGAGGGCTTGTGTTTTTTAATAGTCAGTTCCCGATCTTATGAGAGCCACGCTCGCTCTAAGCTGCAGATACGGAGATGAACAAACGTCTTCTCACTGGACCCTGATCTGCTGACTCCCTTTATATGAAACTTGTTTTCAGAAGAGAAACCTTTAGTACAGTATATTGCAAATCTTAGCTGTCTGTCTGCTCTGCTAACCCTGCCGATCTCATCACAAGAAGCTGGAAAGTTGTTTATTTTTTGTGCTGATCCTGCCAGTACAATCCAATATCTAATGGCACTGAATTAATTAGAAACACCAGGAGTATAAATCTTTCAGCTTACAGCCCCAACTTTTAAAGTTCAAAGCGTGCGTTAACGTCTCCGGGGGTTTATGAGGTAGACGCAAAGGTACACATCTATACTGTACATCTGTTTGCTCAGCAACTCAACAGTGTCTCTACTCCTCCAGCTGCTTGATGCTTTACATTGGTGCTGAACTCTTAACAAGTAAAGAGGTCATGACGTCTAGGACTGCTTACATTTATGTTTCAGCATTTGGCAGACGGATTTAGCCAGAGCGACTTACATTTTTATCTCATTATACACCTGGGTAGTTGAGGGTTAAGGGCCGCGCTCCAGGGCCCAAGTGGTGGTGGGGTTTGAACCTGGGACCTTCTAGACCATAATCCAATCCCAAAACACAGACAGATTTGTTGTTAGGAAATTTTAGCTATAGTTAATTATGGCTCTTTTGCTAGCTAATATATGAATTTCAGTCGAATATTTATTGCAAGTATGTGCTAAAAAGTAGAAGGAAGTAAAGGTATGTTTTAAATTTCAACCAAAATTTTCATTTTGTCAGAATAAAACTACAATTCAAAATGGATAACCCTATCTCTGTGGTCCTATTTCTTTCCATTTCTGGTTACGTAAATGCGAATCTGCTGAATTTTGACCAGCTATTGCGCAAGTCTTTGTTTTTAGCTTAAAGTAAACTCCACCATATGATCTTCCTTCACCGGGGCTGATCATGTGCACAAGTAGTTTTCCTGTGTGCGTGTGTGTGTGCGTGAGCGCCGTTTCCTCATATTTGGAAAAGGACCATCAATGTTGACGCACAGCGTTTTTGGCTAAGATTTCACAAAACACCTGCTGCCTTTGTCTTGACCAGTTTTAGGACTCGAGCAGAGTGCGTGTGTGCGTGCGTGTGTGTGTGTGTGCGTGGTTGTTTTTATTTTAAATCGGTTATATCCTCTGATTTTCACTGTGGCCTTCTTTGTTTCTTTGTTGACCCATATTGTGTTTTTGACTTTGTTTAGTTGTCATTAAGCTTCTTGTCCATGTTTGGAGCCTTTATTTAAGGACTGCGGGTCGAGTGTATGGGACTGTTAAGTCCTTCTAAGAACAAGTAGCTCCTGCTATTATGCGCAGTACTCAGACTCCACTATCCCCTCCAGCAGAGAGCTGCCGATTGTCTCAGCAGTAACATGAGTGCTGGGAACTGTGTAGTTCATGAGAGAGGGTGTGTGCGCGCACTGCTCACCGGCATGTGTGTGCATGCGGATGTGTTGTGGTGTACGTGCCGAAAATAGCTTTTTTTAAAAATGATGATTATTTCGAACCCGCGTATGCACGGTCAGTCATAAGCGTACGCGCGCGGGTGCATGTGTGCGGTGAAACACGGCGCTGGCTTATGCGGAGGTTCGAAACGGATTCCCAGCCGCCAGCTCTTCTGCGTCCCACCTGCGCGGCCCACAATGCCTCTTTGTTCCTGGCTCATGGCACTGTGGGATAGCTGTTATCCGAGAGCCGAGGGCCGGTCACCACCGACTTCTTCTTTCAGAGCAGAGATGGTAAACTCTCGCTATCTGGTTTCGTTGTGCTCGAGTTGGGCTCCGGGGAGTTGAGTTCTCCTCTCGTGGGAGTGCGAGTGCTACGTGCCTCTCGCTTGTTTGTTTGCAGTGCAAGTACTATAGTTACCTCTGGATGTACCAGAAGGTGTTTGGTGCAGACTTTTTGAGTTCCTAGTTCTTTGGCAGGACTCTCAATCCTCAGTCTGTTTCAAATAAGTGAAGCGAAGTGTACTTTTGCTGTTCTTTTTTTTTTTGTTTTGTTTTTTAATAACTACAAAATAAATAGATTCCAAGCAGCTGCACCTTGAATCATGAAAATCGGAGACTTTCATATGAAAACATTAGTTCCTCTTGAAGTGTAAATGTTTTTGCAGTTGTCAGGGCTTCGGCGCACTTCCTCTTCGATGCGTCCTTTTGTGTTATATCATGCGAGGCTGGGTTCAGCAAAGGAAGTCTGGCTTTCCTGTTCCCTGGTTTGTTATTGTTACGCCACCCCTTATTGAGTAATTGAAAAGGGCCGAAGGGGTGCGCGCCATCGATTCTGGTCTTAATTAAAGATGAAAGCTGGCCACAGCTGCCCTTCCCCTGTCCTGACCACCCTCCTACACGTGGGCATTTGGAGCCAAAGAGGTGGTCCAGTCCTTCTTTATCTCTGTGTTATGTTCACTCTCTGTCCTCCTCATTAAGCTGACATGGCAGATCGGCCTGGGGATTTCCACCACTGCATCGTCAGATATAATTGCTTTAATGAGACTTGGGCCCTGCAATTTTGACTATCATGAGTAATTTCTAGCTAGAATTTTTGTTTGTTGTTTTTTGTTGTTGTTGTTGTTGTTGTTTTGCATGTTTAGTGGGCTTTAAATAAATAAATAAATAAATAAATAGATAGATAAATAAATAAACAGCCACGTCCTAACTATGTCCCTGTTTTCTGAAACAATCGATGAACTTTCCAAATCCGTGAAAGTGATACCGTGTGTTTTAGGACAAGCGTCGAGGGATGGCTAGCCGAAGCGGCCCAAACAGTAAGCGCACTGTCCGACAGGTTTGTTCTTTCCCAGGTTGAAAAAGCGGTGCTGGCTGCAACACCTCGGTCCTGGACGGGGCAGAGACTTTAGGCTTTCTCAACCAGATTTCATCCATTGTCTTTTAAAAGCACTTAGAGTGTTAGTTTGAAAAAGAACTCTCTCACAAAGCAGTGAGTGTTACGGGCTCAGACTGCCAGGTCTCCTTATCATAACATCCTCTGCTACGAGGCAGGCTGTTTGTTCTGAAGCTCTCTGACTGCCGTTGGACTACGTGGTGTGTGTGTGTGAGAGAGAAAGAGAGGAGGCTCAATTTGCTCTGCTTACTCAGCTCTGTCATCGACCTCTCATGCCGTGGTGGCCTTCAGTACGGTTTGTCCGTTATGGACTTTAATGTGGATATCCTGAGGCTGCTGGATTTCATTTATTTCTTACACAGACTTAAAAGTTGGTTTGGACTTGATTTGATGTGGGGGGGATTTTTTATTTTATTTCTTCTTTTGCATGACGCAGATAGACAGTGAATGTAATGGTTTTTTGCTTCTTGTTTGTAGCCGAGACATGGAGAACAAAGAGACGCTGCGTGGACTGCAGAAGATGGAGGATAGGCCGGAGGAGCGCATGATACGGGAGAAGCTTAAGGCCACCTGTATGCCCACCTGGAAACACGAGTGGCTAGAGAGAAGGAACAAGAGAGGCCCGGTGGTCAGCCATTCTACTGTCTTTGTTTATTATATCTCATATCTATAAACTGATGTCTGTATTATTGGGACATGTGTTGCAGTAACGCTGTGTATTCCACTCTTGTTCAGGTGGTAAAGCCGATTCCCTTGCGGCCAGACAGCAATGAAGCCGGACGTCTGGGGCTTGAGACGGGCAGCGACACCGCGAGCAACTGTTCGTCTCAGAGCAGAGGCCGTCGCAGCCCGTCCCCTGGACCTTCCTCATCCGCCGCCTCTTCCAATTCCTCATCTACCAAGACAGCAGGGAAACCCGAGTCCCCAGGCGTCCGCAGGAAGAGGGGATCCCCAGTTCCCGTAAGGTTTATTTCCACAATCTGGCGCGCAAGGCTAGACGACTGTTGCATTCGTAATTGGTTTATAGTGTGTTATGTTGTAGGGCTCATTTGTGACGTTGCACTCCTTTTTCGGCTCGTCTAGTTTCAGAGCGGCAGGGTAACGCCTCCTCGCCGAGCGCCATCACCTGACGGTTTCTCGCCGTACAGTCCTGAAGAGACGAATCGCAGGGTCAACAAGGTCATGAGGGCCCGGCTTTACCTGCTCCAGCAAATTGGACCTAACTCTTTCCTGATTGGAGGAGACAGCCCAGACAACAAATACCGTGTGTTCATTGGACCTCAGGTTAGTGCGGTCTTCTAGCGAGTCAAACGTGAGTTGATGGTCATGTTTTAGGTTTATTCGGTAATGGATATGGATGAGCTTTTCACTTTATCCAAACGGACTCCTAAATTTATACCCGATTCGCTCATCAGACCTGCAGCTGCGGTCGAGGGGCCTTCTGCATCCATGTGCTTTTCGTCATGCTGAGAGTCTTCCAGCTGGAGTCGTCCGATCCACTGCTCTGGAGAAAGACCCTCAAAAACTTTGAGGTACAGTAAAGAAGCACAGGAAGAAAAAAAAAATACCCTTGACCCAAAGTGGAAATTCAAATCTAGCTCACACAGTGTTGTTTTTTTTTTTGTTTTTTTTTTCATGTTCAGGTGGAGAGCTTATTCCAGAAGTACCACAACCGGAGGAGCTCACGGATCAAAGCCCC
Source organism: Clarias fuscus (assembly GCA_030347435.1). Lineage (NCBI taxonomy): Eukaryota > Metazoa > Chordata > Actinopteri > Siluriformes > Clariidae > Clarias > Clarias fuscus. The sequence continues at coordinate 19,995,948 of CM059223.1, forward strand.
ATCTCGCAGCACCATCCAGAAGTTCGTGTCCCGCATGTCCAACTCTCATACTACCTGCACATCCAGCTCCTCACCCTCCAGCAACGAGAGCAGGTCAGTACGCCTGTGATGGGAAGGGACCAGGAGGTGGTCTATAATTAATACATGTGTCCGTAATTAAGGAGACATAAAGACCATGCAGACAGAAGTGTGATATTTTGTGAAATATGAGCAGAAATTTCATTATGTACATGTGCTGTATAAATGTATATTATTATGGGAAGAATTTTTACTCTGGATAAAAAGGAAAAAATTTGGCGGCTTAACATTTTCATAAAAAATGTTTGTGAGAACGGCAATTTATCAGTCTAAGAAAAAGCCTGCGTGATGAAGCACCGCTCAGTTTGGGTGTGTTTCTCGTCTACAGCATGAAGGACGAGGAAGAGCAGATGTGTCCGATCTGTCTGCTGGACATGCTGGATGAGGAGAGTCTGACTGTGTGTGAGGAGGGCTGCAGGAACAAGCTGCACCACCACTGCATGTCAATATGTGAGTACAAGTCCACACACACACACACACACATATTTGTGTGACCTTTAAAAATAGGAGGAAAACTGAAAATAGAAGTGTTAAAAAAAAAAAAAAAGGTGGAAATATTTTCCATGAGGAGGAAAAAAAGAAGCAAGAACCCAAAGATCTCATGTGCATCCTTCACAATCAAAATGTGTAACCAGTTTCCAAAATGACTTCATTATAAGCCAGGGTCGTGTAAAACAACACGAAATCTTTTGTTTTCCAGGGGCGGAGGAATGTCGGAGAAACCAAGAAGCCCTGATCTGCCCTCTTTGCAGGGCCAAGTGGAAGTCACATGATTTTTACAGGTGAGAAGACTCTCAACTCTTTTTCATGTTTCTCCTGAAACGCTTATATTAAGTCATATAAACCTGAACAATCGGGAGTGATGAACGATTCGTCGAATATAGCCTCTTCGAAAGGCGGTACCAGGAATACGAGCTATTGTTTCACTTCTTGACATCGCCAGTGTTTCCACGTCTGTGCAGGAAGCACCTGCATGTGGCCGAGGTGAAAGGGCAGGGAAGGCTGCGGAGACGCTCCCAGATAAGACAATCAGATGAGGTTCGGGAAGAGGGGGAGAAGTGTACAGCGCTTCGTTAGTTACACAGGAAGATAATGTGAAGAGCACGTGTGAAAAACAAGCAGACGGAAAGCTTTGATTTACCCCTTCCCTACTTGCCAAGCCACTCGCATCAGTCCTAATATGAAACATCAGTCCAGACCTCAGACCTCAGCAGGAGCTAAAGAATGCTACCGTCAACAGGCCTGAATTATACTCCTAGACCACTGGCGCGTTCCAGTAGCTCTGTGAATACAATATGTATTTTAAATCATCTTTATTAACGCTCTCCGTTCAAGGCGACGGTCCCCCCAGTGATTGGCTTCCAGGTGTGAACGTGGTAGATCAGTTCATTTGTAACCGCGTTGCGAGCAAAACTGGATGGCCAACAGAAGTGTTTTGCAAACGGAAACGTCCTCAATGCTTACAGGTTTCTGGGATGCTTAAGGGCGAGTATTATCAGGATGAAGGTTGAACAATCAATCAGCCGGACTCATTACCGTGAGATCTCAATGACGGTCCTAGCTGAGGCGACTGACACTACAGTCATTCTCGTGAACATTCACCACCTGAATTGAGTGGACAACTTTTTGCTAACTTGCGGAAGAGGCGCATCTGTCCGCACACACAATCGAACCACTTGCACGTTACAGGAACTGGCCTGTGAGTTATTACCACATCTCCATACACTCCAAGCCATTTCCACATGTTTGGGCCGTTAAAGGAGTTCGAAGGCCAGCGTTTCACACGTGAAGCAGGCAGATGTACTTTGACGATATCGAAACATTGGGATGAGTGCATTAGCGTAGCTGGGGATTATATAGAGAAATAAAGCTGGTTTCACTCTCATAACTGTATTCTGTACAAATCAAAAGTCCTGGTTCAACTGCAGGTAGTGTGTGTGTGTGAGTGTGTGGGGGGGGGGCATCAGCAGGTTGGAATTCCGTGTGTCGGATCTTCTCTCAGCGGTTAGGTGAGCTAGACAGTATGGCACCACCTGTGTTTTGTGTGTCTGCCCAGGGCTGAAATGCTAGCAGCTAGTCACGTCCGCGGTTCCTCCCACCACTCGAACGGCACGAATACGTTCCCAACGTGGGCTCTCTTCGCATTAAACGCTGTGAAACTATAGCCTGTTGGTGTTTCTTCTGAATAAAGCAATTATTCAAATTTTCCTGGATGAATGTTTTGTTTACAAGATCTAAGATCTTTGTGATTTTCTTATGATGATATCTTCATGATATTATTATTATTATTATTAATTCCTCATCACATGTGCGTTTTGTGTCCAGTCACGACCCAGCGTCTACAACGGAAAGCTCCATAAGCCGCTCACAGAGCCTGGTATCTTCATCCCCCGCGTCATCGTCCTCCCACGCTGAAGGTCAGAGGGCCGCTCACGAGGGAGACTTCTCTCTCCCGCATTACGGAGTGCAGCAAATCCCCCAGACTTATAAAGAACTGGCCGAGCCTTGGATCAAGGTGAGGTGCTGGAAGGTGTAGCCAGATTTTGAGTCATGCAGAACATGAAGAAACATCTCCAACATTGCTTAGAAGTTTAATGCAATCTTTATGGATGCTTATCATCATTTCCTAATCTTGATTGACAAGTAGATATGTCTAATGTTTTTTCGTTATCTCTCTCGTCAGGTGTTCGGTATCGAGCTGGTCGGCTGTCTGTTCTCCCGGAACTGGAACATCAGAGAGATGGCGCTCCGGAGGCTGTCGCATGACGTGAGCGGCGCCTTGCTCCTGGCTAACGGCGAGCACTCGATGGCGAACGCGGCGACCGGGCCAGGGGCGGGTATCGGAGCGGCGGGAAGCGAGATCTCCGGGGAAGTGGTGGTGGAGTCGTGCTGCAGCGTTCTCTCTATGGTGTGCGCAGACCCGGTGTACAAAGTCTACGTAGCTGCGCTGGTAAGATTCCATATGTTGGTTCACATAGATTCACATCCCAGTCAGTAAACATGCGAGAAAACACACTTAAAAAAAAAAAAAACACGCTCATCAAGGTGTGTATTTCAGAGCGAAGTGGATCTCGGTCCTAATCCACCTCATATCATGGGTATCTTAAAATCCACTTGACAGATGTGGCGTTTGACTTGATCACTACAGTGCAACCCGTCACACGCAACAGGCATCTCGTGATCGGGTCACGTGGCGGCCGCTTGTGTTTGCGTGCTCTCGTGAGTGCACAGAGCTTCTATCACACCTGCAGGAAATTGCTCAACTGCAATCTGGGATGGTATCTGAGGTCTTCTTTAAATTATAATCTGTTCAGGGACAATTAAAGAAAACCAGAGAAGACATTTGTGGACAGACTTAAAGTCAATCTTATTTATTTATTTATTTATTTTTGATTGTCTTTTTAGATAGGTGTACTTGTTATTCTAAACCCATCGCTCGGGTTAGACATCATGTCATCCAGACGTCTTCATTCCCAGCTTGCTAGTGCGTCACATTTATGTATTATTCTAATCACGCTCACACTATTTGAGAGATTTTTGCATTGCGATATCAAGATAGATATATTTTTTTAAGCTCAGATTCTTTTGTGGCGATTTGCCCGGTGCCGAAGTTCATTATTACGACAAACCATGCTGGCTAGTTCTAAAGTTCACTTTAAACCAGGAAGTCTGCAAAACAGCAACGAACTTCACACCGGGACTTAAAGGTTTCATTTTTATTTTTTTCCCCTCTACTCTGAACCTATTTCTGCTTCTTTTAAAGAACAATAGCGTTTGGTGACTGTTTTCATGGCATGCTTCTCGGAGTCTGACTTTTCCCCGAGGCATTTCTGTTCCAGCGTTTTATGAAAACAAGAAAAGTTCTGTCCTCTTGGGGGATTTCCAGAATATTTAGCGTTGTTGGATGGATTTTTGCTGTATTCTTCAAACAAAGGGAAAAAAAAAGTGGGGGATGGTGTCCATGGACTAAAAATACCAGGCGCACTTTTGTTCAAGGCAAGGCCAGGAGTTGTATCAAAGCTTTATATTTGTTTTTTTTTTTGTAGCGAAGTTTGTATTGGCGAAAAAGTGTCACCGGACGAATTACAGCAGTGGAAAGGACACGTAGGCTTTAAGTATGTTTGAGTATCTGTTGATAGAGTTAAGAGTTCTCCTTGTGGCCCAGTGAGTGTTTGTGTATTTTTTTTTTTTTTCCTCCAGGTTTATATTCTGTTTTTTTTTAAGCTAGGGAAAGGTGTAGGCGGGAAAGTGTGTGTGTGTAGCTGGAGTAAGAAGGAGGTTCGATGCTGAGCTTATCAGCGCTGGGCAACACTCCAGTACAATGTTCTATCAGTCACCACTCCCCAGTCTTCTCTGGTCGTCAGGGGTCAGGGTGAACCGTTTCTCACACGCTTGCACAAACACGCATATGCTGAGCATGATAGGCCGCGAACATGTAGGTCCTTTGCTTCAGATCATCCTGGCATCCTTGTTCTCACAAGAATAGTCCGGCCATAGCGCTCGAGGTCGAAAGTTCACGGCTCTCTGTTTAGCCCCGTGATGCCGCGTTACATACCGGCTGCCGCGTAGAGCCAGTTAGACACGCGGTTTAATTGACTGCTAACTTCTCAAAGTTTAATGCACATGCAAACCTGTTTCTACATTCAACAAAACGCCTTCTCTGATCTGCTCGAGCATACAGTGTGTGATGTTTTGATTCCTTGTGAATGTTTAGGATTCTTATGTTTTTTTCCCCCTCCTTGCTCAGAAAACCCTGCGGGCCATGCTGGTCTACACGCCATGCCACAGTCTGTCGGAGCGCAGTCGCCTGCAGCAGCTGCTCCGGCCCGTGGTCGAGACCATCTTGGTTAAATGTGCCGACGCCAACAGGTGCTGGACGTCCTCAAAGCCGAGGAGTTTCAAATATGTTGCACATAATAATGAGCCGTGTGAATGCACTGAAATACGTTTTTACTCATGCATTTAAAAGAGAAGAATCGTAATGTTAATGTAAATCTTCCCAGCTCCGAGTGCTTGTGGATATAGGATGATAACCGTTGTGATAACGTGTGTGTTCACAGTCGCACCAGCCAGCTGTCTGTGTCCACTCTCCTGGAGCTCTGTAAAGGCCAAGTTGGGGAGCTTGCTGTTGGTAGAGAGATTCTCAAAGCAGGTGCGAATAGCACTCAGGTCCTCAAAAGCAATAACAGATTTGTATAGGAGATTTGTAGCTTCCAGTAAATCATCTTTTAAAAATGTATATACATGTCTGTCTGTCTGTCTTAGGTTCTATCGGGATAGGTGGAGTGGACTATGTGCTGAACTGTATCCTGGGTTCCCAGACGGAGGCGAATAACTGGCAGGCTCTCCTAGGCCGCTTGTGCCTGATCGACAGGTTGCTGCTGGAGTTTCCAGCCGAGTTCTACCCCCATATCGTCACAGCCGCAGACTGCGGACATCCCCAGAATCAGGTGGAGAGGTACAGGACAGCCGTATCTAAACGTCACTAATTCAGTTGATCACAGCCAAGTTGCAAATGAACTTAAAATGATTTTGTTACTTCCAGGTACCAGAAATTACTGCGTCTGCTGGGCTTTGCGCTGCAGTCTATCGATAACTCGCACTCCATGGTAGGGAAGCTGTCACGCCGCGTGTTCCTGAGTGCCGCCCGCATGGTGGCCCGCGTCCCCCACGTCTTCGTCAAACTGCTGGACATGCTGAGTGTCACCAGCTCCACCCACTATGCCCGTATGCGTCGGCGTCTCCTGGCCATTGCCGAGGAGATGGACATCCTGGATGCCTTGCACCTTGGCCTTGAGGATGTACAGGGGGGCTCGGGGGCGCACTGCGACGCCTTTCTGGATCCCGCAGCTCCTCACAACTCGCCCGTTTCCACAGAGAGGAACTCGCCCACGCACTGCGTGCCGGAAAAGCCCTGCGGTAAAGTCGCTCGATGTGGAACGGCCAGCGCCAAAACCATAGACGACATGTCCGACAGGTTGGCATGCATCACCGCTGGACCTGCTGACTCCCCAAAACCCCCAGTTCAACAGCGCGGCCCCCACAGACCGCTGAGCCAGTGTCTTAATTCACATTCGCCCTCCTCCAGTCAACCACCCCCACTCCCCTCCCCTTCTACCTCTCAAGCTAGGCCACAAGGTTTTGTCCCGGGCAAGCTCACTAACTGTTCCCCCGGTGCCCAGCGCAAATTCCCAATTCCTAAGGGTGCTAGTGGAGGAGGGACCAATAAAGACACTGACAAGCTGCCTTCTCCTGTGTTCTCCCAAGCTCGGCCTCTGCCCCCCAACCACATCCATCGTCCCAAACCCTCGAGGCCCTCTCTTTCTCCTTCCACCTCTTGTGAGGCAGCTAAAGCTCAGTGCCAGGCTCGCAAAGGCAATATGAAGCTCGATCTTCAGGACATTTCTCCAGGACATGAAAGTTCAAGGTGCAGTGCTAGCTCTGCGTTCGTCCCTAGCGAGGATGCGGTCTTCACGCCCGTGGACGATAAGTTCCACGGCCTGGACGCTTCTGCGGAGCTCAACTCCAGCATGGAGGACCTTCTGGAAGCGGACAGCACGGTGACTTTCCAGTCGGAGGTGGCGGTGTTGTCACCCGAGCAGGCTGGTCCGGACGACGCGTACTGCCAGGATGTGACGCAGAACCAGAAGTGCAAGGAGAAAATGGAGGCCGAAGAAGAGGAGGCGCTAGCGGTCGTCATGGCAATGTCGGCATCCCAGGATGCGCTACCCATCATCCCGCAGTTGCAGGTGGAAAAGGAGGAGGACGTCATCATCATACAGGTGGATGTGAGTGTAGATTTTCAATTTCATTCTAATTTAAGACTGAAATACTGTTTGTTTCTGACTTGCACAAGTGAAATTCATTAAACCAACATCGACCACGTTGTAACCTTTCCAGACGCCAGAGACTCTGCCTGGTCATACCAAAGCAAAACAGCCCTACCGCGAGGGTGCCGAGTGGCTGAAGGGTCAGCAGATCGGCCTGGGCGCCTTCTCATCCTGCTACCAAGCTCAGGACGTCGGCACCGGAACGCTGATGGCCGTCAAACAGGTGTGTGTGTGTGTGTGTGTGTATAAATTAGTTTCGTCTGCAGGATGGCCTGGCTCGTACAGTATATCTGCAACTGCTTATTTGGGAGTGGGTGGTCACATAGTGCTGTAACTTGAACATGTCCACTAAAATATGGTTTTTTTTTTGTTTGTTTGTTTTCTTTGCCTAACTAACCTGTATCACTATTTATGTTTTTGGAAGTCTGTTAAACCAAAGTTGTGTGCATACACTTTATGCCCAGCCTCTCTCTCTCTCTCTCTCTCTCTCTCTCTCTCTCTCTCTCTCTCTCTTTCTCTCTCTAAATATTTTTCACCACCCGTCTTATCTTGCTGCATATCAGCACTTTCTGAATTCCTTGTGCCCATTACAGTGCAGGACTTGAGTAAGACCAGGTTTACAGCCTGATTTAAAAAAAAAAAAAAAAAAAACATATCGACTCTGAAAAGGGTCACGTCTTGTGACACACACACCCCCCAAGCCTTGACCAATCAGCATTCACTTCATTTGGAAGGTTAACATACACACTTTGGATTGTGGATGGCACTTATACCCATATAAACCAACCTTATGTCTATTCCTGTGTTGCTTTATCATTAGTCCTACATGTTTGAGGTCATGAGATGTTTGTATGTATTTTTTATATCACAGGTGTGTTTTAATCTTTTGATTCCTAATCTGTTTTGACGTCACAAGCGTCATTATTTTAAATAGCTTTTTATGAGCTATATGATTATGCATGATCTTCTGTACACTGCTGTCAATGACCAAAGCCAAGTTTACTGTTTAATGCAGCGTAACACAAATATTGAGCATTTCCTCCTCGAATAAATTTCCGTCAGCATCAATAACCAAAGGAAAAAGTGATACAGCAAAGCCATAATCCACGTTGATGGCCCACTTTACAGCAGAAGGATGTCAATAAATGTAGAAGAATTATTGATTTCTTTCAGTATGACTTAAAAGCACATTTTTTGGCCTTTTTAAAATCCAGTTTAGAAATGCAAAATTGGGGGGAAGAAAGTGACGGTGACGACACTTTGTATATTAATGACTGGCGCTAGTCATCGAACTGAAAGCAAACATTTTTCTTTCACACTACGAAAAAAAGTGACGTCTCCAAGGTCAGTACTTCATGTTTCCCAAATACAGTATCACGCTAAACCCCTTGCATGTGTCATCAACTGCTATTGAGTCTACACGGATCATGTTACAAGCACATGAGATGGTTCTGTCAAAGCAGTCTGCCAGTAAGAGGGTTATCTGGCAAATTCTTGGATGATTCAGATCAGCGTTAGATGTGTTGCCAGGCAGAAGCTAGATGCAGTCTGGGTTCGGGAAGAGTGTAATGTTCCACACTATAGCTTTACTGCCTACATTCGGTTCGTTACAGGTTGAAATTTGGAAGGTTGAGACGACTCTGCTCTGTTCTTAGAAAGCAACTTTCTTTCTAAGTAGGGTGTGGTTTTAGAAGCGAGTGGAGTCGATTAATAGAAGAAGTCATTGTTCTCATTGTAACCGCTATGTGAAACCAAAAGGGTAGTCGTAATGTTTTAGAAAATATAAACCCTTTTTATTTACTTCATTCATCGCAGCTTGATACTCTCCCTCCTTTATCACACACTCATTGTCTACACTATGGGGTACCTACCTATCCAATGAGACTTTGGGCATAAAGTGGGGTACATCCTGGACGGGGTACCAATCCATCACAGGGCACAGTGACATTCACACACTCATTCACACACTACAGGCAATTTGGGAACACCAATTAGAATAATCTCCTTGTATTTTGACTGTGGGAAGAAACCAGAGAACCCAGAGGAAACCCACCAAGCATGGGGAGAGCATGCAAACTCCATGCATACAGACCGCGAGACTGGAATCGAACCCCCTGACCCTCGAGGTGCAAGGCAAAGGTGGCTCCCCTGACTCACTCCTTTTATGTGATGCCTTTGTAGGTGACCTACGTGAGGAACACATCCTCCGAGCAGGAGGAGGTTGTAGAGGCACTGCGGGAGGAGATTCGAATGATGAGCCACCTCGATCACCCCAACATCATCCGCATGCTGGGCGCGACCTGCGAGAAGAACAACTACAATCTGTTCGTGGAGTGGATGGCAGGTAAGATCTCGGTTTCAGCACATTTTAATTAACTTGCTTTTTGCTTTTCCTCCCCCTCAACCAAACCCTTCAGGAATCCGATAAAGCTACAGTGATGATCATTCCTCTGACCGTTTCGTTCCAGGTGGTTCTGTGTCTCATCTACTGAACAAGTACGGTGCCTTTAAGGAAGGTGTGGTGATCAACTATACAGAGCAGCTGCTCCGAGGTCTGGCCTACCTCCACGAGAATCAGATCATCCATCGTGACATCAAAGGTGAGCTGCGCACAACCAGACCTTTTGCCAGGAAAGGGATGATAACTTTCGCAACCCGTCAGTCATTATTAAACGTTTTCAAGCTCAGGATTATGCTTGGATTGGATTTTACAACTGTATCCATCATGCGAACAAAACTGGGTCAGAGCTGAAACATGCCGGCTCTGGCTAGCGTGACCACCGGGACAATATTAACAATTTCACACCAGCTGTTCCAGCAAAAACATTCTTCCCTGCAGAACGAAATGCCATAAACATGCAACATTCAGGAAATTTTTGAGAATTAAATACAGATTTTTGTCGGATGTAATTTCTCATTACATTGCATTTAACTTCCGTCAGTGCTTGCAGTAATGCTACACTAAAATGCAATCACTGTTCGATAGCAACACAATCAGAGATGTGGTTAGAATTAAAGACAGGTCAGAAAGCTGGAGGCCATGCTCTACAGATCAAGGAACACCCTTTATAGTTTTTATTTTTGGCAGGCAGTTTCTTCATTTCCTTCGACTTTAAAATTCAATGTGATTATATGACTAAAAATACACACAGCTCATACAGGATACGTCCATATGCTTCCTAAACATTATACCTAGCTTAAAATTCAGTATGAAGCAGCATCTTTAAGCGATTATACTCTATTTCAGACATAGGTTCTAAACTTGGCCCAAAAAAATTATATTTTACAGTGGTGGCCAAAAGAATTGGAACAAAATAGAAATTCAAGGTTTTGAGGACGTTATCTCTAAAAAATAATGACAATAGTGGCTTATTGACTCACAGTCCAGGTTTTTACCCCGCCTCGTGCCCTAAGTCTCCCGGGATAGACTCCAGGCCCCCTGCGACCCTGTGTACAGGATTAAGCGGTATAGACGACGATGTGTGAGTGAAATTGCTATACAACAATCAATGTTTAGTCCTGCTGGAACCGTCTGGGCACAGAGTCAAAAAAAAAAGTCTCCAGTACTCTGGTGTCATTTGCTCAATCCATGCCTGCTGGATTTTTTCCTGAAGATCATGTACTAAAGACGGTTTCTTGACTGCTGCTGCCTTTAGGTTTAGGCCTGGAGATGATCCTGGCCATGCCATCAGAAGCTGAACGCAATTGACACATCTTCAGTTAATTAGTACAACTCTTCAGCCAGATAGGCTAGAACTAATTAGTGAAATCTGTAATACATGCCACATGTTTGTCTTAAACCGGTATTCTGTATTAAATGGCATTTTCATGATGGCTTTTAAATGATTTTTATAGATTAAAAATGTTGCTCTAAATGGAGGAGCTACCTGTACAGTACCTTGTGTGATCGACCCGTATCAAAACGGTTTAAACATAAACAATCGTCCATTTCATTGTCTGAATTTCTGCGTCCATGATGTAGTGCTGGTTCTGCAATATTTGAGCCACAGTGGCCTCTAGTGGCTGCTACACTCTCCCTGCATAGAGCAGCCTCTTGTTAGGGCCCAAGCACTATGACATCAGCCCTATGTCGTCATAGTGTGTGAAGGGCCCTCTTGTTTTCCTTAGGATTATTATTATTTTTTCCACCCTTTTGGACTTTTCGGGGGTCTTAACATGCTCAGAAACTCATGAAACTTGGCAGACAGATTGGAATCTGCTGCCGTGCTCATGTCTTAAACGTACGCCGAAAAATTATTAATAACTTTCTGTGTGGCATTATATTGAGTGACATTATATTCAGTGACACCTTCTGTGACATCACGTTCAGTGACATCACATTCAGGAACATCATAGTGTGAGGCTTTTCTTCCAGCACCTGCGGCCTATTGTACACACATACACATCACAAATGTTAACACACACACACACACATCTCACACACTAACACACACATCACTAATGTTAATACACACAGACTCAAACCATACACACAAACATTCACAAACACAAGCACATATACTCGTCACACACAGACTGACACATCTACACGTCACACACACTAACTCTTACACACTAATGCGCGCACACACACAAACACACTCATACATACACCCATATTACAAATGTTTACACTCACGCACACACACACACACCTCTCACGATGCACACCCCCCCACACACACACACCTCTCACGATGCACCCCCCCCCCCACACACACACCCCTCTCTCACGACGCACACACACTAATGCACTCAACAAACACACACTAACACACACATCACTAATGTTAACACACACACGCATGCTGCATGCACACACACAAACACACTCATACATGACACACATGCACACATGCATACACCCATAATACAAATGTTTACACTCACGCGCACACACACACCCCTCTCTCACGACACACACACACACACACACACACACACACACACACACACACACACACTAATGCACTCAACAAATATTTAGGGCCCAAACTGACATTAGCCCTGTATAGTGTGTGATGTGTGCAGGTTGTGAGGTGCAACCGAGTGGCGATGGCTTTTTCGAGGTCTTAGCACACTCGAATGACACAGGTTGTGCGGTGCGCCCAGGGTGGGAATGGCACAGGGTGCTTGGGTCCGTCATCGTTGCTTGCAACTATATATATATATATATATATATATATATATATATATATATATATATATAAAAAATTCCCACCCTTTTGGACTTTTCGGGGGTCTTAACATGCTCAAAAACTCATGAAACTTGGCAGACAGGTTGGAATCTGCTGCAATCAGGATGCCTGAGAGTCTCGTGGCCCGGGGCCCAAAGGGGCCCCCACACGAGATTTTGCCGCCTAGCTCATACACACTTTCACGTAGGCACATGAAACTCGGTACACATTTAGAGCTCATCGAGCTGAACAACTTTCGCACTGCATGTCCTGGGCTAAACTCAACAGGAGGCCGGTTATTTTGGGTCGTTCGCAAAAACGCACCCGATGGATTTTGATATACTCCTCCTAGGGAAATTATACAATCGCTACCAAACTGGGCCAAAGAGATCTAAAGACATTGAGGATGCAAAATTGCGGAGGGATTTTCGATATCTCAAACGGGTCAGCCGTGCTAATGTCTTAAATGTACGCCGAAAAATGATTAATAACTTTGTGTGGCATTATATTGAGTGACATTATATTCAGTGACACCTTCTGTGACATCACACACACACACACTAATGCACTCAACAAATATTTAGGGCCCAAACTGTCATTAGCCCTGTATAGTGGCGAGTGGCGATGGCTTTTTCGAGGTCTTAGCACACTCGAATGACACAGGTTGTGCGGTGCGCCCGGGGTGGGAATGGCACAGGGTGCTTGGGCCCGTCATCGTTGCTTGCAACTATATTTCAATTTGCTCTTGTTTGGCTTGAAGAATACTATGTGAAAAACAGACATTTGCGTTTCTTAAAATGTATTTTATGTACCCTCATAAAAATATTCCAGTGATGTCACCTTATATTGCAAAGTATTATGATTATGCGTTTCTGATTGTTGTTGTCTTTACCCTGCATAGGTGCCAACCTGCTAATTGACAGCACAGGCCAGAGGCTGCGGATAGCCGACTTTGGCGCAGCGGCGAGGCTGGCGTCCAAAGGCACGGGCGCAGGGGAGTTCCAGGGCCAGCTGCTTGGTACCATCGCCTTCATGGCCCCGGAGGTAAGACCGAGTTGATGAGACAAACCACCGGCATGTTTCACTGATGCAGAAAGCTTTGTTTGAATTATAAAATGTCCAAATACATCACTATGATGTGAAGAGAATGCTTAATGATCCACTGAGAGACACTTCAGCCATTTAAATGTCCAGACAAAGCTGTGAGCGCTTTGTGTCGCAATCAGATTCATGTGGCTCTCCGGCGAATCTGGCCAAAGTGCATTTAGATTTCTCACTAACTCCCCAAGAGAAAGAAAATTGTAATCCTTTAGAGGCGGCCCAAGTTGCCTGCGTGTTAATGTTTTGTTCTCATTGTGGACGCAGGCATTCTTTAATTAGGAGGCAGTTTAGCCGGACTTGCCCCCTCTTCGGCAGTAAGCTTCATTTCTAAAACCTCTTAATACTGAACAATGCCGAACCCCCAATAACAACCCCCGTCTATTCTTTTCCCAGCGCAGTATACGCCGAAAATTTCATCTTGAAGATCTTAAAGAAAATGAATGAAAGGATTTCTCATTCAGGTGGCAAAACTACTGTGACAATGGGGGTTAATGCATTAACACACACTTCTGCATATTGGGACACAGCAGTATCTAAAACCGTTACCGAAGGAAGTCATATTTCATCCTAAAATAGGCTGTACAGAAGTAACCTGAGCTCCAGACAAAAATATAAACCATGGTGGCCCAAGTGAACATCTAATAAAGCCCCCCCCCCCCCTTTTTTTTTTTTTTTTTGCTGTGTTTGCACTATGGTAAAAAAAAAAAATTTTAAATGGTAAAGTTGAGCTCTTCTGGTAAAAGAAATCACTGCTGCCTATGGGTTTATTTGGTGGTGTAAATATTTAGAGATGAATTATCACGTTAATGACACTGCCTGATTACTGTTATAAACGTAGAAGACTTTGAAAACCTATTTTAAATGTTTATGATGTAATCATTTCACAACAACATGGCTCTACAGAAAAATGCCCATTTAGCAACTTACAGTAAATGGACGTTCATACAGTGCGGTTTCCTGTCTGACTAAATTGAGAACACTTGACCACTTTACTTTTCCCCCGAAAAACAACCCACCCCTTCTGTTGAAACTGCATAAGCCGCCTCGTGGGTTGCCTTTTTGGTAAAGAGGCTCGGCTTAGACATGGGTTCAGGGTGGAGTTAATGTCTAGGCCAGATCAGCCTAAAGAGAAGAAACCAACCAGGTCCGTCCCATGTCAGTAACGCGGATTATGGTTTTAATAATAGATGTGTCGACACATTTTGTAAATCAGCAGCTGACCTTCCTGTGCTCCTGCAGGTGCTGAGAGGCCAGCAGTACGGCCGGAGCTGTGACGTGTGGAGCGTGGGATGTGCCATCATCGAGATGTCGTGTGCCAAGCCACCGTGGAATGCAGAGAAGCACTCAAACCACCTGGCACTCATATTCAAGGTGAGGATTACAAAGTAATCGACGTATAAGAACTTCAAAGAATTTAAAGAGCAGCTGTGTATGTTGTTTTTTAAAATGAAGTTGAATGCTGAAGAGTAAAGATGTATTTGTTGCATCAAGCTGAAAGGATGGTGGTGTAGTCTAACGTTGTCCTTACCTTTTATCATATATCAAAACATGTATAAAGATCCGGTTATAGTCTTGCTATGATCTTTGAAGGAAGTTTATGATTATATGGGTTTGTGCAAGCTGGTCCAAGAGTCTTGATCTACAGGCAAAAATGTATTTAAACATTCAAGTCAAACCGGGACTTTTGATTGCACAGGACACAGTTATGGGCGTAAAAACTACCATTATTTCTCTATATAATCCCCTGTTGCGCTAAAGTATCAACCCAGCATTTCACTAGTGCTTGGACACTATTTTTTCAGGTCAGGACTGTACGTAATGTGCAAGTGGTCTTCATTAATGACCGCGTGTACGACAAGTGCAACAAGTTATTCATAGATTTTCAAGGATCAAGCGTTTCACTCGCTGAATGTTTAAGAGAAAAACTGCAGTGTGCTCCGAGCCACCTCAGCCGGGATCGTCCTTCATGAACATACAGCCTTCTTTAAAACGATTGCACCATTCAAATGTTTTACTGTGGCTAAGAGTCTCATCAGCAAAGAAGCTTGAAGTCTTCTGCAAATGCCAATCAGTTTTATGACTTCCTTCACGATTTTGATCACAAGTCCCAGTTTGACTCGAACGGCCATCATCTCAATTACAGCAAATGCTCAAATTGATGGATAGTGACTTAGTTCCATTTCTGTGTTCAATGATTGCAAAAATCTTGAACATTTAGAATAGAAGAAATCAGGAGGGGGTTGAATAATTTTTTTAATCACTGTATGTACTGTATAACAACTCGTCACTAGTGTTTAGTGTTTTAGCCAGACGTTCCTAAAAAATGCTTCTTTTTTTTTTTGTTTTTTTTTTTGGAACATCATATTTATAAATCGCTGTGATGTTTGTTCTCAGATCGCCAGTGCTACCACAGCTCCCAGCATCCCTCCTCACCTTTCTCCGGGTCTGAGAGACGTCACACTGCGCTGTTTGGAGCTGCAGCCTACCGACCGGCCGCCCTCTCGCGAGCTCCTCAAACACCCCATCTTCCGCCATAACTGGTAACACTGAGTGTCCAGGAACTACTGAAGCGCCTGTCCGGGCTGCCCCCCTTCACTGCTGTCTTCCCCTCTGCACTAGCACTAGCTTAGCACAGATATATATGTATATACACACACTGGGCCCTTTACTGCTGTAGCCTCAACAAATAATGCAAAAGCAGCCCATCGAGTGCCTTTACAAAAAAGCGTCATGTCTCTTTGGTGCATTCTGCATCGTGTTTGTTGCCATTTCAATCACAGAAAGGCGCTGAAGAGCTTTTTATTTTATTTTTAATTTTTAAATGAAATCTATGTAACTGGAGCAAGATGATTATTTTTTTTCCAGTAAAGGTGTAATAATCTTGTTTTAACTGGTGGATTCTTTTGCATTTAACCGTTTCTTTACATTTGTGCATTTTACTGTCAGGCCATCATGTTTTTCTTTTGCGACATGTAAAAAGCACCACGAACGGGTTTCAGGGAAAGGTGACGCTACAACAGAAATTTAGCCGTTTCAGCTAGCGTTAACGCTCATTGTGAATGCTCAGAAAGCTGGTATCTGTCTAAACGTACGGTTTCTGGTTTTAAATCTCAGCGGAAATCCCATGTAAAAATATCTGATTTTTATACGCGTTATAAATGGGGCGGAGTCAAGGATGCATTTATTAACTTTCTGGGTTTAGCTATGTTTTTGATTTCGAGACCAGCAATCGTCTTGAACCTCAAAACTGAACTCATAACTCGTGATGTTACTTCAAAAAAAACATCGACTTGCAGTTGACTTTCCTTCGGGTTCTGTGATTAGCATGTTAGCGTGTACATGAGCCTTCGTTGTAAACAGTGTCATTTTATTCAGAACAGTCTTTTTTTTTTTTTTTTAAGCTGCATTCTTGGTGCTGTTCAATCCCATGCTAATCATCTTGATGATCTTGTCCTCAGCGCATGTTTAAAGCGATTGTCTAGCCGAGCAATTCTGATTCACCTCAGGCTGAATATTAGCGCCATTAGCTGTGTATGGTGGCGGGATATTACTGAGCTTGCACCTTTCTTTCTTGTCAATATTCTTTTTTTTGTTGTTGCTCGAAATGAGTCTACTCGTCTTTTCTTTTTTGTTTTTAATTAGAAACACTGAACAAGTTTTTAAATCATGTTAATTGTATGACTTGTAACTCTTCAAGTGTTGATGGTGTTCTTGTAACCTGTTAAATGATGAGGTTCATTTTTTTTTAGAATCTATTTTTTTGTTGTTGTTTTTTTTGCAAACCCTCCTAATCAAATGAAGGGGTGTCAAAAAATACATGACATTTTTTTTAGAGAATTCTTTCTTTTTTTTAAAGCAGAAATAAAACTATTTAACGCACGTTCTTGTGTGGGATACGAGCCGATCAGGCTTGAAGAGTTAAGATGTAAATATATGTGAAGTTTTTGGTAGCTAAAATTTATTTTACTTGACTCCTGTATTTTTATACCACACTTTTTCCATAAATACATATTTTTTTTGTTTCTCCTCGGAGGTTATTTTATCTTTCTTTTTAATGTCTATATGAAAAAGCTTTAAAATTATGCACTCTGTCTTTTTATATACTGAAAAAGAAAACGATCAGACAAATTCAGTCAAATTCATAAGTGCTAATCAGTATTACCTGTAATTCAGTTCTTTCACTTTTTCATTGATTTTCCTTTCTATTCTTGCAGTTATGTATTTTATTTTACACTGATGTTTTGTACTTTTGCCCTTTTCATGGATCAGAGCTGGACTGAAATTGTGAAATAATGCTGTTTCTTGTCACTCGGTACTTCTTTTTTTCTTTTCTTGTTCATTTTTCTTCCTCCTCTTTTCTCTTTTTTATTTTGTTTTTGGTTCACATCTATTGCTGTTTTATTCCAGTCTCTACTACCTCAGGTGTCCTATAGAGTTTCCTCTACCAAAGTTCACTTTCTCAATATATATAATTATATATATAAATATATATATTCTTTTGACTGTTATTTGTTTATTTTAATCTCTATTTTTCAGATTTCCAGGGCTTAGGGGCTAAGTTTTATATTAGCACCATTTTTATTGTGCAAATAAACTCATGAAACCTACGGGGTAACAAAACAGAACAATTGGCTTAATCTATATTCTTTCATTTTAAGCAGATTGAAATGCTTAAAGTTTTGATCCTATTGGAAACCTTTTATAATAAAATCGACTTATTTTGGTGTTCGTCTTTAGCAAATAAAAATGGGAAATTGGTCTTATTTTTGTGTACATGCAGCTTTCTTGTGTGCTGTTCTTTTGACTAATGTACATTTCTATAAATTGAATAAGGGTGATGGAAAATCTAGACTTCAGGTTTTGAACCTTTTAGCTCGATCAGTAAGGGCTTTCACCAGGGAAAATTTCTAGAAAACCTGAGATAACGGCCTTTGGGTACATTCAGTACCCACCAGAATGATTGCCGCCCTTCATAACCCTTCTTGTGCCACTGAACGGAAGGAACTATTATTCTTTATCCTAACAAAAATCTCCAAATTGAAATGTTTTAATTACGTTGCTTTAATGTTTTCCTGATGTACCAAAATTACTGACATTAAGAAATATTTTGAACAAATTCTCCCTGTGTCCATAATAACTGTTACTTTTACCTTTTTTGTTTCCCTGGCTTATAAACACGTTTGCATATAGACCAATCAGCCATAACATTAAATACAAGAAGAGGTAAAATAAATAACACTTGTCGAGGCCTGGGATACACACGTGCATCTTAATAAATTTGAATAGCATTGAAAAGTTCATACATTTCAGTAATTTGATTAAAAAAGTGAAATTCATATAGATTTATTACACACAGACTGATACATTTCAAGTGTCTATTTCTTTTAGTTTTGTTTATGACTTACAGCTAATGAAAACCCAAAATTCTGTATCTCAGAAAACATGCATAGAATATTACTTATTAAAAAAAAAAAACACAGAAATGTTGGACTATTGAAAATTGTGAACATGCACAGCACTCAATACTTGGTTGGGGCTCCCTTTACATGAATTACTGCAGAAATGCAGCGTGGCATGGAGGCGATCAGTCTGTGGCACTGCTGAGGTGTTTCTGGAAACCCAGGTTGCTCTGATATCAGCCTTCAGCTCATCTGAGTTGTTGGGTCTGGTGTCTCGCATCTCCCTCTTCACAATACCCCATTGATTCTCTATAGGATTTTGGTTAGGGGAGTTTGCTGGTCAATCAAGCATAGGGATACCATGGTCCTTAAACCAGGTATTAATACTTTTCGCAGTGTGCCAAGTCCTGCTGGAAAATTAAATCAGCATCTCCATAAAGCTGGTCAGCACAGGGGAGCATGAAGTGATCTAAAACTCCCTGGTAGACCTTGGACCTGATAAAAGACAGTGGACCAACGGCAGCAGACGACATGGCTCCGCAAACCACCACTGACTGCAAACTTTACATTGAAAATTTACTTTAATCTGAAAAGAGGACTTTGGTGAATACTTACAGTATACGATCACAAACCGGACATCCACCTCTCTCTATTTCAGTGGTTTGAGGTTTTTCAATTTCAGTTTCACATTGTTACACTACTGGGAGTGTGAATCCTGTGTATGTGGAGCTTGCATGTTATCTTGTTGCTTTGTAAAGTATCCTTGTTGTTATAGGCTTAACTGGTGCTCAATAAGGTGAATAACTTAGGCAAAAGCACTGTATACAGTATATGGTTGAGGACAATTATTATTTTTTTCACAATACATTTTTATGCTGGTAATTCTAAAATGCTGGGAGATTCTAGATATGTAATACGTATAACCAGTGTTGTGTGTAAAAAGTAAAAAAAAAAAAAAATCTTTACATCATTCAATATCAGGACTTGATTCTATTTGTTTATTCTAGGAAGCACAGTATGTTCCTTCAGGGTTTTTTCCCCTTACTTATTATATTCACTCATCGTTTACACCGCTTTATCCTGTATACAGGGTTGCAGGGGGCCTGGAGCGTATCCCAGTAGACTTAGGGCATGAGGCAGGGTGCACCCTGGTTGGAGTGCCAATCCATCACAGTGCACACACACATATACATATTCATTCACACACTACGGGACAATGCTGGAGCGCCAATATGCATGTTTTTGGACTGTGGGAGGAAACCGGAGGACTCAGAGGAAACCCACCAAACATGGGAAGAACATGCAAACTCCATGCACACAGACCTGCGGCGGGTTGGAACCCAGAAGATGAAAGGTGACAGTGCTAACCAAAAAGCCGGTGTCATGTCGCCTTGGCTTAGATGAACTGTGTTTATTCTTCTGGGTGACAACGTGAATGAGAACGTTTCACATCATTTTGTCCTTGTTGTGTTTCATATTTTCCAAAGCTATATTAATCAATCTTATAAAAAAGTATCCAGTGAAGCACCACCACTTTCTGTATCGTATCATGGTGTATCACCCTGCATCGCTCCTGTTCAAGGTGGGACGTTTGTGAAGATCCAGCCACGGCATGTTGTGAACTTGCTCCGTATCGCACGGATTGGTGCACTCACGTGGGACGGGCCGCGAGGCGCGCGCTGATTGGTCGGCGCTCTCTCACCATACGCCGTCACTCACTCACACCATTGAGCCACTCACAGCGCGGCTGGTCTGCGCTCGCTCTGATTGGCGGGTTGTTAAAAAGGGGCGGGAAATAAACCTTCTGAAGTTCGGTTCTGTTACCTGATTGGGTGTTTAAAACACGCTCAAAGATGCAAAGAGCTCGCTCAGGTAATGGCCTCTTACTGTATATATAAGAGAATCAGCATTCAAGTGTGCATCCTTACTGAAATAAACCTCTGTGACTTTAGGTTCAGCTTATTTACTGAAGAACTAAATACTTATATAGGTAAGTATTATTTTTTCCCTGTTTGTGTATAAATAGTCATTCCTTTAAAGATGTATTTGACTTATATATTGCCTCAATGTATAATAATAAAATATATAATAATAATAATGTGTAATAATAATAATAATAATAATGTAATATAATAATAATGGCAAAATATTTAACAATTATTACAATACATATTTAGTTAAAACTATGTGTATAACCTGATAAAAAGCCCCATTAGCAATGCATTAAAAATAGGTCTTTTTAATATGCAAAAAGAAAACAACAAGATATTCTACATAGAACACGTGCAAACACCAACAAACCCTTTTTAACTGAAAGTGACATTCACATAAACAGCAGCTAGAAATATGTTTTATTACAAAAATGTTCATAAATTGGTCGATGCTAATTTATTTCATTTAGAAACAAAACATCTTTTTTTTAAATGTAAATGTCTCTATGGGAGTTATCTCTTACATTTTCATAACATATTTATTGTATACATGAATAATGAATTTCATCACTATGAATTGTGATCTGTTTTAAATAATTCTATAAATATTAGATAACAATGAAATTATATAAAACAATTATAAATTCCTATCTAGTGTAACTTACCAATAAATTAAATAAAATAAACAAATGAACTGCATTCCACATATTCAATGTTATGAATAATGAGGCAGAAAAAAAAAACAAAGGCAAAAAACACACATGAAACCCTAATGCTATGAATAACAAGCAATGAAAATACTAAACAAAGTGGGGGAAAAAATCTAAATGAAACAGAATTTACATTAAATGTAGACATCCTCTCTAACAGCTGCAGTTGAGACAGAATTGCATTAATCTAATTAAGGATTAAGTATCAGTATTGAAAATATATAAAAACATATTTATTATTAGGGTTAACATAGCTTATAAATTACTTGCTACTTCTGCTTTTTTTTTAGCAATCATGCCAATAATCATCAAATAAATATGTAGGACAGTTTTATAAAGGATGTCTTTTACATTATTTAAAAGACTGAATCAAGAAATCCTAAACACAATTTCAGTGATTCAGTGAACAGATCTGTGGTTCTTAGAGCCTCTGTTTATTATACGCACACTGTTATGTTATAAGTGGTAGAGTGTGCGGCGCCGTCGTTGTGTACTGCTCCTGGTTCAATCCTACACTCAGGATACTGTGTGCAGTTCTCTCTGTGTCCTCTTGGGTTTCCTCTGGGTTCTCAGGTTTTTTCTACCTGACCAAGATCACAGACAATACGTGTGTCAGTCTGTTCTCGCTGTGTCCTTTTGGTTGGGATCTAATTTTTCTGTAAGTAAGTCAAGGTTTACTGTTCTTCCTAATGTTCTTCTTTGTTGTTTAACAGCAGTTGGAATTCAGTAGGTTATATTACTGCCAGCTGTGGGTCTCAAGCTCCCTCTTAAAGCCGATTTATCTGGCACTTCCACACACACACTCGTTCTTCTTTACACGTTTCGTCTCGGTTCTGCTTCCCTGTCTTTTAACGTGACTTTTTAAAGATAAATTGTTGATAAAGCATAGACAAAGACAAATGAATGATTTGTGAAAGTGTCATAATTAATTTATCTTATCTAAGACACAGTAAGAGTTAATATTTAATAAATCATTGATTACTGTTGGGCATTGGTGGTCCATTGGTAGCTTTCACATCTACCATGCGGAAGGCCCGGGTTTAGTTCCCCGACCCAATCACCAAACCCCAGCCGATACAGTGCCGGTCCCAAGCGCCGGTTAGAATGTGAGTTGCATAAGGAAGGGCATTCAGCCAAAAACCTGTGTAGTTCGGATGGTCCGATATGGCGACCCCTCGATGGGTGCAGCTGAAAGACCTACAACAAACCCAACATTTTAGTGTTTGGTTTGTATT
Organism: Clarias fuscus; assembly: GCA_030347435.1. NCBI lineage: Eukaryota > Metazoa > Chordata > Actinopteri > Siluriformes > Clariidae > Clarias > Clarias fuscus. Next base: position 20,018,409 of record CM059223.1, read on the forward strand.
ATGTGTAAATGAATTTGTTTATTGTATCTGTGTATTGTAATGTGAACTTCTGTTTTGGGGGGAAAAGAAGAATTTCTATTACTGAAGTATATCCAGAGCAACAACACAAGCACATTTATATGTTTCTTTATAAACAATATGGTTGGATAGACTGATTTAATAATTACTCATGGGTTTATTTGTGACTCACGGTTGCCATAGTGCGCAACAGCGCGTCTCTACTTGCTAAACCGGAAGTCAGTCCGTCAGCTTTTGTCGTCCGGCTGATGAGCGCTCACATGAGAGAACTGACCTTATGATTTCTGGGAAGGGGAAGAAACTCCTCTCTTTCTGACATTGAATTTATTTTTTATTTATTTTTGGGTTATATGTTTGTAAGGTAGGTATATATTAAATTTTCTGAACTTTTCCGAGAAAACTAACTGTCTAGGTTAGATTTTTCTTTATTTGTTAATCGGAGCTTTTAGGTTTCCGGCTAGTTTAGCCGCGCTAGCTGTGTACGCTAACCTTCCTCACACCTTGTCATGGCTAACTGACTGTCGATGTTTATTTACTAATATATACTGTTAGAAACAAATGGTGCTTTTGAGGTATATAACCGTCCTGGAATATCCTGTTGGTTGTGTGTAATCGAGTTTGTGTGTGTATGAGGTGAGGGTAACGCGTAAGCCACTTATAGGAGGGTGTGTTCACTCAGCCGGCTGAATCCTGAGGTCAGACCTAATCACTGCCTCTGCCAGCTGGACAGTCTAACTCCCTGCCTCTGGGACAACTCTTCACTGGGTTATTATTGCTCAAAACTGCCGATTTAACACGTATGTAAATTGTTTTATTCACATTAGTCTGATAGTTGGCTTGTTAGATAGTAACTAATACTGTAACTATTGGAAAGCTGTGCTACTGTTTTTTTTTTTCTTTTTCTTTCTGAATTAATATCAAATAAAATATCATCAGCTAATGATTAAGGCTTAGTGGTTAGCACTGTCGCCTTGCACATGCAGGTTGCAGGTTCGATTCCCACCTCGAGTTATGTTGTCACTTTGTCATTCTTGTTGCACATTTGCATATGCACTTTATGTTGTCTCTTTTGAATAGAACTTAGGTAGTTTTCTGTTAATTAAAAAATGTCAATCTGTCTTGTCTCAGCTAATTAGGTCTCTTAGTTAGCTAGTTAGTTTTGTTGTTTATTTAATTTATGTTGTATGTAGCCTACTAAACTGTATGTATAGAGTTTGCACATTCTCTCCATGCTTCGTGGGTTTTCTCCGGGTACTCTTGTTTTCTTCCACAGTCCAAATATATGCAGATGCAGGCTAACTGGCATTCTTGAATTGACCATAGTGTGTGTATGTGTGTGCCCTGCGATGGATTGACACCCTGTCCAGGGTATCCCCTCTACGTGCCCTAAGCCATGACCCTGTATACAGGATAAAGCAGTATAGATGATGAGTGAGTGAGAGTGAGCTAATGATAAGCGTTCCTTGAAGTGAAGGAAATTACTAAACTGTGCAGAACAAGGTGTGGGAATCTATGATGTAATGTAAGGCCTTTATTATTAAATCTGGAATTCCCTCCTGGATCAATAAAGTATCTATCTATTGATTTTTTTTTGTCTATACACAATACATGATACATTGTTCCTTTTTTTTGTGTGTATACAACCTTAGATAAAGTTGTTATTCATGTCTGTGTTCTCAGTCACTGATTAAATTCAGTTTCTCCTCATTTTATGTGTTTGATGCAAAACAATGGATTGAGTATATATAGTATTAGAGCCATTATTGTGACTGTTCTGGACAGCTTGTTGTGACCGATAACTAGGTAAAAGGTCATGGGATGAGAGCTTTTTGACCTTTACCACATTAACCTTTAATCTGATTACATTGGACTTGCATGTGTGGTAGGACAAATACAGCTTTACAAATATTCTGATGGAAGAATTTTTATCAACAGTCATTTTGTTATTTCCCTGCACACATAGCCGTTTAAACTGTGCTTTTTTTCCCTTTTCCAGCTCGATCACAATGCCTGGTTCTCTCCCCGCGATCTATTCAGCCACTTGGCCCAAAGATGTTGGCATCATTGCTATGGAGGTATACATTCCCTCCCAGTATGTAGACCAGGCAGAACTGGAGGAGTTTGATGGAGTAGGAGCAGGGAAGTACACAATCGGTCTTGGGCAAGCGCGGATGGGTTTCTGCTCGGACCGAGAGGACATTAACTCGCTGTGTCTGACTGTGGTGCAGCGTCTTATGGAGAGAAACGGCTTGTCCTATGAGAGCGTGGGAAGACTCGAGGTGGGCACGGAGACCATCATCGATAAGTCAAAGTCGGTGAAGACGGTACTAATGCAGTTGTTTGAGGAATCAGGGAATACAGACGTGGAGGGAATCGACACGACTAACGCATGCTACGGTGGCACTGCTGCTCTTTTCAATGCTGTTAACTGGGTGGAGTCCAGCTCCTGGGACGGTAAATTTGCTTAGCCATACATTTTATAAATGCACTTCTGAGCAACTTGATTAATTATGAAGGAGCTGCTTTTTATATCTAATCTTGAAAATTTTTAGAGATTGGATGAACTTGCATTATTATAATTCTGATAGTATTTAATAATGCTGGTATTCCTATTAGATTTGTGTTTATTATATGTCGCTGCAGGTCGCTACGCTCTGGTTGTGACTGGAGATATTGCGGTTTATGCCACTGGCAGTGCCAGGCCTACAGGAGGCGCTGGAGCAGTAGCCATGTTAGTAGGGCCTAATGCACCTCTGGCATTTGATCGAGGTATGTGGTCTTTAAAAAAAAAAACGCAAGTGATGACCTTTGGTATACTTCCACCACTGCTTTTGTTTTGATTGTTGGCTTGGGTCAGTGTCCACTTATTGCTGTTTCTAAACACTCATATATCATAGGATTTCCTTTACAGAAAAAAATTAATTGTTTGTTTGTTTTTTTCACACAAAATGGAGTTGGAATGATTAATCAGAGGTATGAATCAGGTGTGGGATTCTACGTGGGAAATACAATCCAAATACAAGAGCCCATAGCAGGAGAAGCATTTAGTCGGTGCTCAAAGTCATTAAATGTTTTCCCTCAGTATGTAGTCCTGTATCGCTCAACTCCAGCAAATGGCAGCAAGGCTTTGAAATCAATAATGGTTATTACACTAAGAACTAAAATTTATTATACGTTTTTCGTTTGGGCGTTACTTAACCATATGTTGTTTGATGAATTAAACACACAGTTTGCATGATACTAAACTGGCCGATCAAACAGTAGTTCATAATGCTTTTCATAATTTTTTTTTCTTCTCCTTGCAGGTTTACGAGGGACCCATATGCAACATGCATATGATTTTTATAAGCCTGACATGGTGTCTGAGTATCCTGTAGTGGATGGCAAGCTCTCCATCCAGTGCTACCTCAGTGCATTGGACAGATGTTACTCTGTCTACCGTAATAAGATTCAAGCCCAATGGCAAAGGGGTGTGTACTGTTTTCAGGACTCTTATTCCTTATGCAAGCAAGTTAGCTTACAGTTTAAGCAAAGGCGCTGTACAGTCATGCTTCGAGGTGCCACACCATTCCAGTGACACAAGGGGGAACCCAAAACCTAGGTGGTTTTAATGCTATGGCTGATCAGTGTATTACCACAGGAAGTGGTTTTGAACATAAGTGAATACAGTAGGGCTTTTTGCTTGTCGAATAGACATTAGACATTTAGATCTCTGTCTAAATAACAGAAGCTCAACACATCCTTTTTTTTGTATTTAGATTTTATATATAGTTATTTGTATGTTTGTTTCAGAGTGTGTCGAGAGACGTTTCAGTCTGAATGACTTCGGCTACATGGTCTTCCACTCTCCCTACTGTAAACTAGTTCAGAAGTCTCTGGCTCGACTCCTGCTGAACGACTTCCTGGCCCATCCCAACCCCAACATGGAGAGTGGGCCGTTCAGCGGTCTCGAAGCCTTCAGGTCAGTATCTATAAATTAAGAGAACTGCAGTGAGACTGAGCTGCCATTTCTATTTACAAGTACGAAAACCTGTGCTTTGGACAGACAGCCTGCAGTCTGCTTTGAGTCGCTGTTATGAATTCACTGTTATGTTAAGACTAGATGCGTATATGCAATGACAACTGCAAGGACTTTCTGTATTCAAAAGAGTACTAATAAAAGCAGAAAACAGTAATGTACAGTATGAAGCAAAGTCAGTAACTGATGTCATGACTATTTGCTTAAAATATAGTTTTAGGTAAAAACCTGCACAGTTTTATAAGGAAACTAGCTGCTAAGTTTTACTGAACAACCTGCAGAACCACCTAAAGTTCTTCTGAGGAATTTGTCGCACCTGCTTATTTTTCATGCATGTAAAACACAGAAGGTTTCTTTGTTATTTTATCTGAAAAACGGTCTGGTAAATTAAATATGCTGCCATGTATTCTTGCCAAAAAGTATTTTCCCGTATGATTACTTGGAATACTATGTATAAAGCAGACAAGAAGTTCAAGACACAGAACAAGTCTAGATGAGATTATGAAAGGATTTGTCTTTATTTAGAGATGTTTTTTTTTTTTAACCACCCTTCTTCACACAGTTAGGTCAAATCCCAAATGACTTTTTATTTATATAGTTTATAGAACGGATTTAAAACTGATGCATACATTTATATTTTTTATAACATTAAATTATAAAATTGATAATACATTTTATAAACATTATTATAAAACACTATCATAAAAATATGATATTTTATTTAAAAATATCTAAAATTATGGAGTAGTTTCAAATGAAGAAAGATTATTTTTCTTTCATCTGAAAGTAATGCTCATTTGTGTGTATGTATATGCACAGTATGTATACAGTGTGTGTATATATTTAAGAAATGTGTATTTCAGTAGACTAGTTTTGGTTAACCGTACAGACAGAAACTTTACTTCTGCTTTGTCGTTTGTCTAATCATTTTGATTATATTATTATGGTTTTCCCCCAGGGATGTGAAGGCTGAGGACACGTATTTTGACCGTGATGTGGAGAAGGCCTTCATGAAAGCCAGCGCAGAGATGTTTGAGCAGAAAACCAAGGCCTCCTTGCTTATATCTAACCAGAATGGCAACATGTACACACCATCTGTGTATGGCTGTCTGGCTTCTGTTTTAGCACAGTATGTACCTTTCTTCTTTGCTTTCTAGAACAGATTGATATTATATATAGATACAGTATATCCATATATTGTCCATTATATGACCACCACAGAATTGTTGTATTCTGTTACTAATGTTTAGTGCCAAATAATTATTTTGTTCTTTCAGTAATTTTCTATACACATTTATAATGAATCCAAAGACAAATTTAGTTACATTAGCGATACATGTCTTGGTATGAGAAGGACGTGAGGGAAGATTCTACTCGAGCTGTTTTTATTCAACAAATGAATCCCTGAAAATATGTAACATTCCTAGCATGTTTATAGACTGTAAAACCTACTAAGTGATTTTTTTTTACCTAACAGATTTACACCTCAGCAACTGGCAGGTCAGAGAATTGGCTTGTTCTCATATGGATCAGGTCTTGCTGCCACACTATACTCAATCAGAGTGACACAAGATGCAACACCTGGTGAGCATGCTTGTACAGTACATTCACAGCACATGCAATTCTGTACAGATGCCTTGAAGTCACCAGTTATGCAAGCATGTGTATGTTTTTTTTTTTTTCTTCTCCAGGCTCGTCGCTAGATAAACTGGTTTCCAGTCTGTCAGATATTCAGGCCCGACTGGACTCGAGAAAGAAGGTTCCACCTGCTGTCTTTGCAGACAACATGAAGCTCAGAGAGGAGACTCATCACTTGGGTAAACTGAAGTCGTTATCTCTAATGCTTTCTAAACTTTTAAAATTCGTTTCTTAATTTCAATTTCATACGCTGTGATCTGATGAAAGTAGAATGTAGTGATACTGAACTTGAACTCTACTGATCTATGGTTTACCCCTACAGCAAACTACATCCCCCAGAGTACAGTGGACGACTTGTTCCCAGGAACATGGTATCTAACGCGTGTGGATGAGAAACATCGCAGGTTTTACGCCAGACGTTCCCTGGATGAACACGGACATCTCGAGGCAGGACTTCTAAATTCCGTTTCCGCATCTGAGGTACGGCAGAATATTTGAAGGTTTACTCATAACGTTATTTTATCTGATGAGAAAAAACGTGAAACCGCTGTGCAATACTCGTATACCTAGAGCAAGAAATCTTGATCCTAGTTGAGAAAGATCAATTTCAGTTTCTCTAAAAAGATATCATCGCCCTCTGTTGCCCATGAGATGAATTACAATTGTGAAGAAAACATTGACGAGCAGTCCCATCCCACTAACAGACCCCTACATGTGACTCATTAGTTTCCTTTTAAGGAAAAGTGGCAGTGGAGAGCAACTCGGCGCCACCCACACCCAAAAGGCATTCTTGGTTTTCAAAAAGTTAGGCCTGAAATTAAGAAATTAGCAACAAACTTTTCATGGCTGTTAAGCAATCTTTTAAACTATTTTTTTATATTTATGAACACAATTAAAAAATATATACAAACAGAACATTAAATGGCCTTGATTAGATTCCCAGCCACTAGACTGCAGTCTAGTGGCTGGGAATCTAATCAAGATTTCATTTGGGACTTTCATAACTTCGGTCCCAAATGAAAATGTAAATGTTTTGTCAGGAAGGGCATCCAGCCTGTGCTAGGCTGAATGTGCAGCTCAGATGATCCACTGTGGCAACCCCTTAATGGGAGAGAACATCATCAAACTGCTGTTTAATTCCTGCACTGCTAATTTAGTCTTTTGTCGTTTAATGTAATTTTCTTTGCGTATCCAAATACAAAACTTGCCATCATACGTTATGCCTTTATACCATCACACCCATAATCTGAGGTTTTTGTCTAATCTAATTTGCATTTGTCGTCTTCAGCACATCCCCAGCCCGGTGAAGAAGATGCCCCGCATCCCAGCCACCACTGCTGCCCCAGAGACAGTCACCGTTGCCAATGGGGATCATTGACATTAACCTCAGTGAGGTTACTCATACTTTAGGTGACAATATGGACACGTAATCTGAAAATAAAATGGGGTAGAGACTGAGCTTTCTGTCTTGGTCTTGAGACGTTTATGAACAAGCATGAATTTTTAACTATTCCTGGTTAAGCCTGGTTTCCTGTCACAGTTTAAGCTGATCGTTTGTAAGCTGGTGGGATACGTGAATGGGTGGGATAAGAGAATGGGGACATAAGGAGCACAATGTGGCAATGTCATCTATGCACAGACAACGGGGAATGTTTTCAAATAATCCTCAGTCTCATTTCACATCAGGTTTCTTTTTATAATCTGGGGTAAATTAATAAAAAATAAATTATAGGGGACAATGATAAGAATCTGAAGCCCAGCTGTGTAAGGGGGAGGGAAGGTTTGGTAAGGGCCTTTTTATTTCTACCGCATGCTGTTTTTCATTAAGCCATGTTGCTGCTTTTTTTTTACCCCCACATTTCTCATCTTTTTAAACACCTGGATGCGCATTTAGATGTTTTGTTGAGTAATTATTTTATTAGTCCATGAGCGTAGTCCATTGCGACTACTGAGTCAACTCTGAGTTAAAAACTGTCCACAATTATAGTCTTTCGCCACCTGTTATCTCTAGATTAACTTATCCCTTATTAAATGATTGCTACCAGCCTGGGAGGCTGCGTTCTGTCACCACATCTTTCTATGTGGGAAGTTAAAGGTGCATGTAAAATCAATCTAACCCAAATAAGAGCATGTCCTGTTGCAACTGTTGGTGCATGTGGGACTGTTGGTCCAGCATTGTATCCAGTTACACTTCATATAACTTCATTAGATGTATACTTCATATCTTACTGCAACATTTGAGAGCTACCTTTAATGAGTTTAGATTTTAGGTGGTGTATTCTCAATTATACTCAGTCAGTTTTGCAGCATTATGGAGTTGTGTGACCTACAACTAATAATACAAACAATCTGTTTTGTTATCGGCTGGAAAAAAAAATTAGGCTGTAAGTCGGTTGCTCTAATAAGGGTGGCTTTATCTGTAATGAGGAAGCACTTGTGTCAAATGAACTGAGAATAAATGTGGTTCAAAATGAGGTTAAAGTATTTTATTGATCAGAGTATACCAAAGTAATATAAGTTGTTTAATAGACATGAACAAAAATTTGAACCACTTAAAGCAGGAAAAGATTAAGGAAAAAGAAAAGCCGTTGGTTTTCTTGAAAAAATATGTCTTTATCCGGTCTGTTCAATACGAATCCCTTGTATTTGGTCATGCCAAACGAAAGTGGCTTACAAAATATTTTCCAACTTGATTTCACCATACACTAGGACATGTGACTGTTTCAATACAAATAAATAACATTGACCTTTCGAGCAAGAGTTCCATCTGTCAATGACCTGGAGTTCAAGTTAGTCAAATGGCACTATATAAAACAGAATAAAGGGTCATTGGTGCACCCTGGTACCCTAGTGTGTCAATTATTGTCTTCTCTGTACAACATTTTAAAAGACATTATCAGCTTGGGTCTTATTATTATTATTTTTTTTTTACAGATAGCACCAAGCTTCCACAGGGTTATCAGTCAGACCCTTGCTTACAAAACAGCCCTATAATTTTTTTTTTAAATTACTGTATTTTTTTGTAATTACCTTAATCTGTTCAATAATAATAAATATAAAACGTAAATTCCAGTCCCTCAGCATCACATGTAGACATTTTGCATTTCATTTCATTCAGATTTTTCTTTATTGTATTTTTTTTATTATTTAAATAATTTAATGTACAACTATATATATACTCTTAAAAGAGTACTACTAAATCATCCCCTTGCTGTTGTGGTGGAACCCTTTATATTTTGTACCTTTAATATATATCTTTTACCTGAAAATTTTTAAAGTTTTTTTTTCAAAATTTTTTTTTTATTGTTCCTATATACTGTATAACTAAAATAAACAAACAAAAACTAATAGATAGATAGATATAATATATATAATATATAATACAATTTCAACTTGGTAGTAAATCATTAAAGGTACACCATATACTGTTATCTTTCTAGGTAAATGATATTTAGAAAAAGTACAAAAAGTGTAATGCTTAAAGGATCCACAGTAACACAAAGAGGTGGTGCAATGTAGTACCCTCTTCTGACAGTGTATGTCTACATACATACATATGTGTGTGTGTGTGTGTGTGTGTATATGTATATATATATATATATATATATATATATATATATATATATTGCAGCCAGAACAAATTGCCTGAAACGGCTAATGTTTACAAGAAATTTCTTTATGATCAGTTACCTCTACTGGTATTTGAGTGAGTACTAGCCGTACAATTATTTGTATATTTGTAAATGCAAATAAATCATATCTGGCAACCTTTTTGAAGAAAACAAGCTGTATGAAAAAAGATGTAATCTATGTAAGTATGTACGAAATGAAAATAAATATCTCTTGATTTATCTCGGTTGTCGTTCATTTACTTATAAAAGGCAAAAAAAAAAAAAAAAATAAATCTTTATACCAGCAGCATGGTGACATAATGGCTACCACTGTGGTCTCCCACCTCCAGGGTCCGGGTTCGAAAGACATGCTGAATTGTTAAATTGCCATTCCCAAGTTGTGTGTATCTGTATGCCTTGTGATAGTTTGTCACCCAGTCCAGGGTGTACCCCGCCTTGGGCCCTAAGTCTCCTGGGATTGGTATAAGCCGTACAGAAGATGAATGTATGAAAATCTTTATACCAATGCAGAGTAGATGTTTGTGTAAAGAATTGTGCATTATGTTATCATTAGTATTGATTAAGTATATTTACGCAGACAGTGTTGGACCTTAAGGGTCGAGGGTTTAATTCCAGCCTCGGGTCTGTGTGTGCTAAGTTTGTATGTTCTCCCACAGTCCAAACACATGCAGTGTAGGCTAATTGGTGTTTCCAAGGTAGTGTCCCATAGTGTATGTGTGTGCGCTAGTGTCCTTCCATGGATCGCCACTCTGTCCAGGGTATACCCCGCCTCATGCCCCAACAGCACTGTACAGGATAAGCAGTATAGAAAATGGGCGAGAGTGACATAAATTGACTTAACGATTCTTTTTTGTCTCAATCTTAAAGTCAGTAATTTCTCTTTCTCATCTTTATTTTGTAAAACATTTTATGATGCAATTACAAAACTTAATTTAAAGTGGTCTCCAAAGTTAATCCTAGTCCGGGACTAAAAAGGAATTTCCACTGAAATATGAAATTTGGCAAATATAATTCAATAATTTTAGTCATTTTTATTCAGAATTCTATACTTTTAATTTATAATTTGGGCAACATCACTTTTGTTTAACTTGTGAATGAGTATCAAAATATGATTGAGAATAAAATAAATAATTAGATAAAATTCCAGAGGATCTAAAGACTTTTTTTTTTTTTTACATGTATATCTTCCATAGAGATTAATTAGTTATTTTGAACCCTTTAATTTACATCAGAAGGGAAGGAATATTTCGAACATGAGATACAATGTAAATGAAAAATACATTTCATTGATTCAGTTTTAAGGTAAAATTTTGTTATATGAAGCCAGGATGAGAGGAATGTTGTTTTGTAATTACAGTAGATGGTTTATTAAGTTGTTCATCAGTAACAAGCACACAGGCTAATGTTGTTGCTAAACTTTGCCAATGTTTAATGCCTTTCTTCCTTATATACATGTTTATAAACGGAATATCAGTGGGAGTTTAGATAAATGATATTGATACCTCAATAAAGAGAACCGTCCTTTTTAAGTCAGATGAATTAGACATACAGTTTGTACGATGCTAAACTAAACTTGTTAGCCACATTAGCCTTGGTTTACAGCCGGTTACACATAAGCGGCGGTTGTGCTTTTATACACCACAAGATGGCGCCATCGCAAAAGGCCTGTGGAATATGCTTTTTTTTTTAGGTTTTAGCGTTAACTAAACGTATGTAACTGCTACATAAAGCACTCTTCACTATGTTATATTGTATATAGTGTACCTTGGACATAAAAAAAAAAAAAGTCTTCTCAATTATTCTCAATGAGGCAAAGATCTGGACTCAATACATCAATACATGTGTAAGATGATGACCCCTGAATGTGGTCCCTAAACCACTCAGAGATAAGAGTTTGAGGCCAATGAATCCTGGCATCGTCATCTTGAAATATGCCTGTGTCATCAAGGAAGGAAAAAAAGGTATATTCAGGTCTTCAGCTGACCTCATTTTTTGGCACATAACATTGCTGAACCTAGACCTGACCAACAGAAACAACCCCAGATCATAACAGTAGACACTAGACATGATGTGTGCATCACCTCATCTGCCTCTATTCTTACCCTGATGCACCCATTACTCAGGATCAGGGTAAATCTTGACTCATCAGACAATGTGACCTTTATAAAAAAATTAAAATCCCACAAATTTGATTTTAAAGTGTTTTAAAGTAATCTTCCATCATGTTCATTCAGAATGTTTTTTGACCACATTTCTTTCTCAAAGATGATGGTTCACCTCTATCCGTCCAGGTTTTAATGTGTATGTGTTTTTTTTTTCTTCAGTTCTTAACACAATTTTAGTAGCTTCAGCAATCGCCTTAGTTGTTTTATTTGCTTGATGCAGGACAATAATTTGACCCTTCTCAAACAGAGTTTTGCGTCTTTGCTACAACCACAGGATATGTCTTCTGACACGGTTAATTAAGAAATGAGGAGCTACTCAGTGCATTAGTCAGTGTACAATAACTTGTTGCCAGGTAAAACATATTAATCACTGTAGTAATTTTCCAATGGACGGCTCTTAACTATTAGGCAAGTTAAATCCAGGTTCTAAGCTTTTTTTTCTGGCTGGGCAGGGGATCTTTATAACTATATTTTAGTAAGGGTTGCAGTGTGCCCAGAGCCTATGCCAGGAATGGCTGGCAGACACAACCTGAAAAGGACACCGGTCCATTGCACTATGCACACATGCCATTCTTAGGGCCAAATTATCAGTGCCAATCCACATTCTGGCATTGTTTTTAGGAGATGGGAGGAAATTTGAGAATAGAGAAGCTCCAGACCTCACATCTCTGGTTTTCTGGTTCATGTTGAGATGGCATGATTGTACTGTACTTATTGGTGACAATAGCATCTGTGCAGTTTCACTGATTGAGCACATTTGGGATAAGTACATAATTGTGTAGATACAATGTTAGGTAGAATTGTTTCTTAAACCTTTTAACTGGAAAATTTTACTTTAGACATAAAGTAAAAAAGAGTAACAAAGAGTCAAAATTAGCTTCTTGCTTTTTGATGTCAAGTAACATGAGAAAACACATGCCTTTTTGCCATTTTTTTTGGTGGCAAATTTACATTATGGCATTTGGCAGATGCCTTTATCCAAAGCATTAAAAAAAAAATCTCATTATACATCTGAATGTTAAGGGCCTTGCTCAAAGGCCCTAATACAGCAACTTGGTGGTGCTGGGGTTGGAACCTATGACCTTCTGAGGAGTAGACCAATGCCTTAACCACTGAGCTACCTTGTACCCCAAAATCTGTGCAGTAGTCATTTGTGAACATGATTAATTCTGATATTTTGAAAACCTATAACAGTAGACAGGCTGCTGGTGGCACTGTGACATAGTGGTTAGCACTTTCTGCCTCTTGTCTGCATGCACGGAATTTGCATGTTCTCCTTGTGCTTGCTGGGTTTCCTCTGGATACTCCCGCTTCATCCCACAGTCCAAAGGCATGCAAATTAGGATAATTGGTGTTCCCAAAAATGTGTGCCCTGCGATGAATTGGCACCCTGTCCATGGTGTACCCCACCTTGTGCCTAAATATTCCTGGGATGGGTTCCAGGCTTCCCAGTATAGGACAAGCAGTATAGAAGATGAATGAATGAATGAATGTTACTGTTGTTGATAGTCTTTCGAAGAATGAAAAGTTTGGGCGGCACAGTGATTTAACAGTCTCGCCTTGCCCCTCCAGGATCTGGGATCAATTTCTGCATTGCATCAGTGTGCATGGAGTTTGCATGTTCTCTCTGTGCTTGGTGGGTTTCCTCCCGGTACTCCGGTTTCCTCCCACAGTCCAAAGACATTTGGAGCTCCCAAATTGCCTGCAGTGTGTGTGAATGAGCGTGTGAGTGTGTATATGTGCATGCCCTGCGATGAGGGTGTACCACCTGCACAAAGTCTCCTGTGATAGGCTCCAGGCCCCCAGCGACCCTGTATCCAGGATAAAGCAGTATACGAAAAGGTTGCTTTTCACTGTACACCACTAGATGGCGCCTCATAGAAGTCCCGTGCTTTTTTATCGAACGCTAAGAAGTTGATCAACTTTTCTCAAACCTCTTTTATTTAGTATATAAACTCACCACTAACCCCGAGGTTGCTTTAGAGGTGAACATTATCTATAAAAAAAAAATCATGGGTAGGTATAATGTAATTAATTTAATTTATTGGTAAAGACTTTTTTTTCTTCATTTGGTGGAAACGGCGATCAAAGGTTAGAAAACGTTACGCGAGCGCCGTCTCAAACCGCACACTAGCGTACTACGTCAGTATGTAGTACGCGCGCGCTGCTGTAGCGCTGTCCTGCCGCACTGTGCAGTAGGGTAGTAAATGTAGTAGGGCGGTAGGAGTGGTGTGTGGTTTGGGACGCGGCTGTAGGGTGGAGCTCTAACGGCGCCTCCGAGCAGCGAGTGAGTGAGTCTACAAGCCCCGCTACTGACGTTAAGCAGCGATTTCAGGAACATCAGTGTATCTGCTGGGGAACGGGATTGTTTATATCGAAATATATTCCGGTGGACTGCTAGCGGTCGCGTCAAGAACAGGAAAAAGAGGTGAGAGATAAAGGTTGTGGTTTATTTTACTGGAATAAAAAACAAACAAACAAAAAAACCAAAAACAAGCGAATTTCGTTGTGAGGAGGAAACTTTGTCTCGGGTGGGAAGGAAGTTCCGTTTCCGACGGCTCTCTCTCTCTCTCTCCTTGTTGCTGCTAAACCGTTTTCATAATTTAAAACGTGTAAAATGGCGTGTAATACGCCGTCACGTCAAAAGATATACACGTTTAATGATGTTAATTGGCGAAATAAAAACGACTACAAAAAAAGGCGAGTATAGGTTTGTAGTTAAGGGCAGAAGTGTTAGCTAACCTTGTAGCTCCTTAGTAACGGTATTAACGGCCAAGCTTTACCTGCCAGTATTAACTAGCTCCCAGTTTACTTTAACTAGTTTTTTTTTTTTTTTTTTAAAGCTTTGTGCTTCTCTGAGAGAGTGTGTGTGTGCCTTTAGTCGTGTGGAGATGTTGAGACTGTGCTGAAGTTTGCGCCACGGCCTGCAGGCTTTAACTTTGTACCAGAAGTATGAACTTGTAAAGTGAACGTAGGCGTTTCTATAAGTGACGCGCGCGCTCTCTCTCACTCACGTACAGTCAGTCAGTGCAGGTTTGTCATGCCTTATGAATTAATGGACACACCCAGTGGTTTCGGATTTATAATAAAACTGATCAGATTTAACACTAAGATCTGAGACTGGAGTCCTGGTGTCCAGCTCCTAGGCGCACAAGTCCAGATATAACTCAGACCTTTACCTTACTCACACTCTCCACATATCTCATGCCATTTATTATGGCTAGCCTGAGGTATCGCAAAGATCTCACCTGGCACGGTGTGTGTGTGTGTGGAGCCTGTCGTGGTTGTCAAACAGGTTGCGCCAGAGGGGAAAAAATGCACCCTGAGGGTGTAAATACCTGAGTGTATAATAATGCACACTATTGGTTTAAATACCTGAGTGTATAATAATGCACACTATTGGTTAAATACCTGAGTGTATAATAATGCACACTATTGGTTTAAATACCTGAGTGTATAATAATGCACACTATTGGTTTAAATACCTGAGTGTATAATAATGCACACTATTGGTTTAAATACCTGAGTGTATAATAATGCACACTATTGGTTTAAATACTTGAGTGTATAATAATGCACACTATTGGTTTAAATACCTGACTGTATAATAATGCACACTATTGGTTTAAATACTTGACTGTATAATAATGCACACTTTGGATTTAAATACCTGACTGTATAATAATGCATCCAATTGGGTTTAAATACCTGAGTGTATAATGCATCCAATTGGGTTTAAATACCTGAGTGTATAATAATGCACACTATTGGTTTAAATACCTGAGTGTATAATAATGCACACTATTGGTTTAAATACTTGAGTGTATAATAATGCACACTATTGGTTTAAATACCTGACTGTATAATAATGCACACTATTGGTTTAAATACTTGACTGTATAATAATGCACACTTTGGATTTAAATACCTGACTGTATAATAATGCATCCAATTGGGTTTAAATACCTGAGTGTGTAATAATTCAGACTATAGATTTAAATGCCTAAGTGTATAATACTGCTCACTACAGGTTTAAATACCTGAGTGTATAATAATGGTCACTATTAGTTTAAATACCTGAGTGTATGTTTATGCACACTGTGGATTTAAATACCTTGAGTATCCAATGTGCACTCTGCATTTACCTATCTGAGTATATGATAATGCATATGACTTGTTTAAATACGCGAGTGTATAATACATTACGGCATTTGGCAGACGCCCTTATCCAGAGCGACTTACTTTAAAAAAAATAAAAATAAATAATTATACATTTAAGCAATTAAGGGTTAAAAGGCCTTGCTCAAGGTCCTTACAGTGGTAGCTTGTTGGTGCTGGGGATTGAATCTGGGATATTTCAATCAGTAGTCTAACACTTTAACCACTGAGCTACCCCTGCCCTTCACCCTCTGGTCTCAAATACCTAAGTGTATAAAGCCAACTATGAATTCAAATAACCTGGATGTATAAAGCACACTGTGGTTTTAAATACCCAAGTGTATAATGCACATCAGTATTTAAGTTTACAGTTGACTACCAAAGTTCGCATAACTTATGTCTGAAGGTGTTCTTTTATCATCACTTGTCACATGCCACATGCATCGATCAGTCCAGTTCTGAATGCTGTATTACTATTCTTTATAACTTTTGTGTTTATATCGCTTCATCTTTTTTTTTGTGTATACTTTTTTTGTATATCAACTTTCATGAGCAAGTTTTCTCCTCAGTGTCTCAGCTCCTCTGGATTGGTTAGTCTTTCCTCGTTCTTTTTATCCTGTCAGTTTCGTAACTCTCACATGTCCCACCACTGACTTCTTCAAATTGATTTGTCTGAAAATGAAGGAGGACAGCAAACCGTAAACAATATGTGATGAATTGGTGTCTTTTTATACAAAGTGACATTTGATCTTCAACTCAGTCAGTTTAAAATAGAGCATTGGTATTTCTTTTTTTAAACTCCGTAACCATCAGGGAGCGCAAACTTTTGCACTCGGTGGGGTACTTCAAATACTTGAGTGCAATATGCACAAATATTGCCAAATATTTCTTTGAACGCATAAAGCAATTATTTCATCCAAATATCTGGAGACATAGCGCAGCATCTGGATCCAAATGCCAGTGAAAGTAACGCATCCTTTGGGTTCAAATATTAGGGGTGAAAAATGCATCCAAGTACTACATGCTGCAGGAAATATTTCACTTGTCTGGCAGAGCACATACTGTAAAGTATGCTGAGGACATTTTTGTGTGACAGTTTAAGACTTAAGATTGTTCCTAAGCCAGAAGTGCTCGGTATTAACTGCACGATCTTTTACGATTTATTTTCACTTTTCTTTTTTTTACCAAGGAATCGTGCCAATTTTGACTGAGCCATCACTCACCGTTGTGGCCAGCCAAAAGCTGTGTGTGTGATGTCACTGAAAAATAGCACCCAGCGATTCATTGTGCACTTTATGACCCAGATTCAGAAGTGAGCATGCTGTGCCCCAGAGTTATTACCCCCATCTTGATGGATTGTCAGAGACTCTGGGTGGTTCAGCCCAGGGCAATTCCTTTTCAGTTTCTTACATGGCTGAAAGTGTGTTTGTTTCAGCAGTGTGAGCAGGTGGGGGTAAACATCAGCACATGGTGTCCACACATAGACTAATTTGCTGACGTTAAAAAATGCAGTTGTTCTTGCTAATAAATAAGAAGCTCAGATCAGTATCGGGCGGTACTAATGAGTCAAATGTGCAGTAGATCACCTGAGACAGAGCAGAGTTCACCAACAAGGAAAGAAAGCAAAAAAAGGCCTGTGAGTCTGGAGAATGATACAGCACTCTCGGGCACTGATCGAATCAGACATGCAAGCCAATCATACCTGAAAATGAAAGTAGATGCCTCTTTAGACGCAACATCATTAGTGCTGTCTGTCTCCTCCGGAATCTTTTTTATGAAATCTCATCCCCTAGCTGATGAAGTCGGAAGGCACGCGAGAGCTGACATTTTTCCCTGAAATATGAATAATATTAGGCATAACGTGAGGGTTAACTCGCTTGTTCTCTTTATCTCTCATGTTTAATGGTAGCTCAAGTAGGTGCATACTGCTACCCGCTGTATTGTAAATACGCAAGTGTACCTGAGAATGGAGCGCAAAAGTAGTGTGAAAGCTTGGGACGGGGTGGTGGGTTGAGCAAACGTTCCTGATTTGTGCTGTGCGCAATCATGCTTATTGTGAAAACACCCTTAATGTGCTTCCTTATACATTCAGGAACATGCAGGTATGTGGAAACGGAGCAAATAAGGTCATACATGAATTTGAAAACTCCTTCTGCTGTAAGTAAATGAAGTAAATGAAGATTCCAGCCTTGTCCTCCCCTGATAAATAATGACAGGTGTCCTAACTCTAAAAACCTTTTGTGAAAAAATCGACCAATTGTTAACTGAACACCGTTGAAGTCACTGTTGCTCTTGACAGCTGTAGTTTTTGGTCGAAAATCTCTTTATGTAGCGTTCATCGATCATTTTGCTTAAATAATGAGCACTCAGCGCTGCACTCGATACTGCAGAGCAATCAATAAAGCCTCCAGGGATTCCGAGTGGATTTGTGAGTGTATCGAACAGGATGATGTACTACGCCTTGCTAAACACTTCTGTTGTTCCGCCTGCGAATGTAATGTTGAGCTACTTGCTCCGGTGCCGCTGGTCAGACTTGACCTGAGAATGAGACTTCATCCGTCGTTTCTTATTGGCTTTTGATGTAAGGAACGAGTTCCTTGAACAATAAGACACACAGCATGTTTTTAAAAAAATTATTTTTCTTTGGAAGAGCTTTCCAGGATGTCGGTTTGTCACGTTCCTGGTATTGTCCTAGCGAAACCTAGAGATATGACTTACAGTTCAGCACTGATATGTAGCCCGGTTTCCGCCTGCCTTCCCACATCAATTATCACACACAAACACGTTTGGGGAGTACGTTTAAAAAAGATGGGAACTCTGCTGTCCCAGGCTGTTCCGGCCAGCAGCGAGCACTGCCCCCTCTCTCTCTTGGCGCGGCGTGCAACAAGGTTGCCATTGATGGCACACTGTGTGGTATTGTGGTGGGCTCGTGCAGAATGAAGGCTCCCTTTGTCTACTCAAGAGGGGCTCTGTAGGAGAATCCTGCTGAGACAAGAGCAGAGACGTGTAGCACCAGAGGAGGACATGCACTTTTTTTTTTTTTTTTTTTTTTTTAAATACATGGCCTTCTGCAGGTGACCTTCCGCCCATCATCCTGGATCAGACACAACCCTTAATGGGTGTACATGGACATGACTGAAGGTCTTTTTGAACCTTCCGTTAATGTGTGTTCTGATAAATCATCATGCTTTTATTTATTCATTAATAATATAGCATTAACTATTTCTCCCTATTATCAAAATTGCCAAAATATTTCCAAAACACAAATGATGTCCCTGAAACTCTGTTTACAAGCGTGATGTTTTTTTTCTTCTTTAAATACCTACATTTTACAGGAAATGTGTAATAATTAATTTTGTATGTTAACAAGCCCCTGTGGTTAGGTGCAGCTGTAGGCATCGCTGACATTCTCAACATACACTTTTATGAACACTGTGAGTGTGTTGGGTGTTAAAAAAAAAAATACATGTTTGTTTTAACCTGATTCATTAATCCAGTTTAAAAAGCTCTCGTTTAAGCTAAAGTCAGCTGAACTTTATAAACCACTGAATACAAGCTGAAGCACAGCGAAGGTTAAAGTGTTTGCAGCTTATCTGTCCTTTATATCACTTAAAAACATACAGAGCGAATATATCTGTATGTCGGTTTTAAGGTTTTATAACTCCCTGATGTCGTGCACAGCCGTGACCCTTTTAGTCCTTGTTCTTGCCACATGTGTTCACTTTTATTGCTATATTCAGCACAATATAAGTTCAGCTTGGCATGGTATTTCAATAGGACCGAGTGCGTGTGTGTGGTGTGTTCAGCAATTTTTTATTTTTATTTTTTATTTTTTAGGAGAACTTTCAGGACGTGGTAGTCTGGTAGAACATCCCCTGAATGCCATAAAACTGAAAACGGCAAGGAATGAATATTTAGGATGGTGACGTGCCAAGAAAAACAACTGGCATTAAAATAATAATAACAAAAAAATTAAAGTAGTGGCATTGATCTAGACTTCTTAGTAATGAACATGTTTTTGGAAGTACTCTCACTCTCGTCCTAGTACATAGCAACATATCAGATAAGCTGTTTTTTTAATTTATTTTTTCTTTCATAAATTGCATTTCAAGGCTGTTAAACAAAATTGGCCCAGCTTTCTGACTTTCGGGGCCCTAGTATGGCAGAACATCTGCGGTGAGTCTCGAAAAAGCGATGACTGGAGCTGGATTTATGTCTGGCGTGTGCAGTGACTCCAGTCTCTCCCGTTTAGGAGATTTGGATTCGAGGGTTAGTTCCGAGGTGCAGGAGGCCGTCTTCTACCGCCGTTTGGAGCCAGCCATATTTGGTCAAAGCAGCATGTACCGCTATCCCAAAGGCGAGAGAAATCATTCACTCTTGAAGCCCGGTGAATTCCCTTAAGCCTGTAACAAGCCACGTTTTATTAACGACATCACACCCGCATGAGTAAAGACGAGCTCTTTGACAAATGAGTTTATTGAAGAGCCGCTTTTTATTCCGAAGCTGAGCGCTTGTACAGTACTCCATGTACAGTGACCGCACTAGGAGTGTCCGTATAGTGCTTATTCAGAGATTGTGAGGAAGGAGGCATTAGTCACTCTACAGTTTATACATATGATTACTAAATGTCTGTTCGGGAGGTCATCATGACTCAAAAGGAAAATGTGTCACTAGAGCAGGGACAATGCGAACGGTTAACAGACGAGTATGTGCCTATTCCGTCAGCTTCATCAGTCCTCAGTGTGGCACTGATATCAAATGGGATTTCACCATGAAATCTCTTCCTCCACACGCTCTGGGCCTCATTTATCTCGCAGTAAAAATCAATCTTCCAGCGATGCAGCTTAGCCACTGCAGCGTGTCCTGGAAAATATGCACGGATTAACTCTCTTTCTCCTGTTATACCTTGTGCATTTCTTTTGTTCTTAATGAAAAAAGAAAGTTTAAGTAAGATCAATCAAGATTATCAGTCTACATGCCCTCGAACATTTTACCCGTGCTGCTGTAGAATGATTGATTTCATGAATAAGTTTAATGTACAATTTTAATATGCAGTTTAATCACCAAAGCTCATTATCCCACTACAGTATACTTTGCTCTGCATCAGTAACCCATGAAGTTTTCAGACATCCACCCCCCCCCCAGCCGCTTTTAGCACTGGTTTACATTACGTGACAAACATGAGGTACACAAAACAGAGTCGTCTGCAGCGTCTGGCCGAGGGAGTGTGGTTAGCGACGGATATCTGGGATAGCTGAAAGACTGGGTCAGAACTGAAGCTGGATCGAGTCCTAACCAAGCCAGTCGGCTGCCGGCGGCCCATGATTCACACAAGGCTCGTGTGCGTGAACAAAAACACCTCTTTGTACCCCTCATGTATGAAAAAAATGTGCTATTTCAGTCTGGAACCAATAAACCATTCTTTATTGGTTTAAAAATGAAATATGTTCTTTATGGAACAGTCCTTTTTGCTCCCCATGTGCTGTAAATTGTTGCTCATGTAATATAACATACATGTGAAGCTTCTATTTTATGCGGTAAATTATCAATTTTTTTTCTCTTTCTGCCAGAAATGTGGTTTTTGACACATCCAAAAAGACATCAGACATTTTATTCAAATAAAATGTAAATTTAGATGACCTTCATTTTTATATATATATATATATATATATATATATATATATATATATATATATATATATATATATATATATATACAGTATACTCACCATCCACTTTAATGCTGTTAATTTATTCTGCTATTCAGTCATGGAACGATGCTTAAAATCAAGGAAATTCATGTTAAGCACTTGAGTTAATTCTTATATCAAACATCAGAAAGAAGGAAAAATGTGATTATGACCTCGGCATGGTCGTTGGTGCAAGATGGGCTGGTTTGGGATCTTCATACACAACACTATCTCTAGAGTTTAAAACAGACTGGTGTAGAAGGGAAAAACTTTCTGTGAGCCAAAAGTCTGCAGGGTGAAACACTTCTGATGAAACGCACTGATGAGATAAAAGAGATCATAGGAGAAAGACCAGACAGGAAGTCTATAGTAACTGAAACACTCTTTACAACTGTGGTGAACAGAAAAGCATCTCAGCATGCACATCATATCAAACCTCAGGGTGGAAGGGCTACAACAGCAGAAGACCACATCAGGTTCTACGGTTCCTGTCAGCAAAGAACAGGAATGGGTTGTGTTGTGCCAATGATCTGGTCATCTGGTCGACTCTTTGCTCACAGGATGGTTTTTGTTTTTTTGAACCATTCTGTGTAAACAGAAGAGTGTGTGTGTGAAAGTCCCAAAACACAAAACAGTGCCTGAAATACTCAAACCAGTCCATTTGGAACCAACAATCATGCCACAGTCACTTTTAGCCCGTTCCTTACTGGTATGAGCATCAACTGAAGCTCTTGACTTGTATTTTTCAGGATTCTATGGATTGTTCTGCTGCCACATGATTGCATGACCACTGCGTAAATGTCTATCTGTAGGGAAGGAAGTGTGCACTGCTGTTGAAACCGACTTGCCGAGCTTCCAGTAGCTGTGAAGTACAGTAAATAATGAAGCTCTGGCTTTCTTGCGGTGTTGACGGAAGTCCTGATCTGTGTCAAATTAAGACAGATACGGTCTGATGCTCGCCTTTTAGCTGATGAGGCCGTGAAGCACGATTTTTGGCCTAATGTTTGGTATTTGAAGCAGATGGTGTGCAGTTTTGGGTGGGGGGAAAAAACAGCTGCATCTCATGGATATGTCTGAGGATGTAAAAAAATTTGCAGATCCACTTCCTGTTCCCTGTGAGAATGTGACTAAAGAATGTAAGGCCTTCGTCACTGGTCACGTCTTCCCAGAAGGGGCATCTGCAGCCTCGGATCACTTCACCCTGAAGTGTGGCAGGAACTGGACTATTTTAAACATAGTGCACTAAAATCCCCGTATATTCATTGGTTCTGCCTTTGGTGTAATCTCATTTGAACGCCCATTAGGACTTCTACTTATCTTCCGAGTAGCTTTACATTGTTGCTTACAAACAAAAGTCGTCTGGAAGAAGAAGACAGGGAAATACTTCCCCTTAACCAGTTCACATTGCTGTTCATTTTCTAGAAGAGAGAGTGCTGCGTCTCGTTTCTTTCTTCTTCTTTCACTCAGATGAAATCCTTAATACCGAAAGCTGCAGTCGGTTTTAATGAAACAGTTTCATAAGTGTTTACAGCTTCTCCGCTTCAGCAGTTGTCTCTTGTGGGCTGGGTATTTTCTTTTTTTTTTTTTCAATCGGAGATGTTTTATGGGTCTTAGAGTGACATGTTGGGTGTATCAACTCACAGTACACCTACAAGGCTCTTCTGATCATCAATCTCAAAAACTTCCGAACTACTTCAACATTCTACAATGAGAGAGATTATTCACGAGTGAAAAGCATTCAAGAAACTTGGGTCAGACTGTGTAATGCCCAGACTAATGCATAAAAAACCCAAGAGCTACTGTACATCTCAGACCCCACAGGGATCACTCACTGAGCATGTTCAGTGTTAAAGTCCCTGATCACACGATTAGAAGAAGACTGAACAAGTACGGTTTGTTTGGAAGGAGAAAGCCTCGTCTGTCTAAAAATGAAAAAGATGATACCAAAGTGCAGTTGTTTAGCCTTAATGCCCAGTGGCACGTTGGCAAAAACCAAACTGTCTTTCAGCAGAATCAGCTCATACCTGCTGTCAGACACGGTGGTGGAGTGGTGATGATTAGAGCATGTTTTGCAGCCACAGCACCAATTTGTCGACCATGAACTAATATTTATACCAGAGTATTGTAGACGCAAATGTAGGGCCATCGGTCTGACAGACAAAGTTTGGGTCATGGCAAAATTGGGTCATGCAACAGGATATAATCAATATTTTCCCCAGACTTCAACCCAATTAAAACGTTGTGGCAGGACCTAAAGAGAGCTGTGCATAATTAAGTGCTAAAACTAAAAACTAAAAACTAAAAGAGTGTTCAGAAGAATGGGTCAAAATTTCTCAGAAGAAATATGAGAGACTGATAGTCATACATTTCTTTTTGGCTACATTTTGTTAAATAAATAATTGCATGGTGAAAAAAAAAAAAAAAAGAATTTTTCATATTTTTATGTCCGAGGTTGTATTGGCCTAATACTAAGACCGGCTATGATTTTAGATGATTTTTATTATGTTTGTACACAAAAACACACAGAAATAAAAGAGTGGTTGACTTGACTTGTAAGGCTTTAACTTATCAAAGATTATGTATTTTATTCGCAGATTTACGTCAATTTGAAACGATTTTTTAAATGTGTTTATTTATTTTAACTTGTATTGTGTGCTCTACAAGTTTCAGAGTCACCTACTGACGGATAGATCCCGTATCACTGTGGTAAAACCATCAGTATTTCATAAAAGTGCAGCTAACTGTATACATACATACAAATAAATATGTACATAAATTGCAAAAGAAATAAGTGTTGAGTGATGTGCATGACTTGTAGTTGACAGCCCTACAAACGTGACATCAATTAGTCCGACACAGAACTTCTCAAAGGACACCAAACACAAAGAATGACATTTCACAGTGTAATTGGATTGATGGTTTTAGCTCCCACCCCTATTCAGAGCAAAGATAAAGGAGGTGACTGCTCACAGCAGTGGCTTTTTAAACTCCGCTAATGTTACCGCTTGTTTGAATGGACTACGTCTCCTCCCCTTCTGAAGCCCGAGATTATAAACGTCAGGACTCTTTGCCCTATGCCAAGGATTCCTTTTAGGAGGCTTTAACTCCGGAGTCCCAATCCAGCATTATCAGTCATGTGGAATTCCTGGAAAGGGTTCCTGTAGCAGCTCCAGCTAAACAGTCCGTGTGTGTGTGCATGTGTGCTTAGACAGATCACTCGGATAAAGTTCCTTTGTCACCAGCAAGACCGTTCCCAAATCTTTCTCTCACATTCCTTAAGTTGGTGGGGAGGGAACAAAACAAGTGGACCTGCAACATGGAGCGCAACCCCCCGCCCCTTCCCCAGAGCCTGTGCCGTTCCTCCCTGCTTTTCTCCCCGCCCTTCCGAATCTCGCCTGGAGTCCACCGAGAATCGCTGTGGAATTCCAGTGGAATGTGGTGTGGAATTGAGCCATAAAGATGCCAGCGAAGGAGCTGCCTTGATACGACTCAGAGCGTTCGTACTACACTGCTGTCAGAGCTGCACTTTACAAATAGTGAACTTTTTATACCAGATAAAGAAATAACATTTTGATTACATCGGAGGGAACTTTGTACAGCAAAATTAGCAGAAGACAGCAGGTTAGTTTTTGTAGTCGGTAATCATTATTTGCATCCAAAACACTTCGCATCTCTCTTTAAGAGCCTTTGACTATGAAGAATAACGTTGTTTAAGTGTTGCTGACAATTCGTTTATCTCAAAAACAATAACAGATCAAAATTCAACAATAAAAATATAAGCATACAGGTCAACTTGCACTGAAGAGGTATTATGTTTTCTACTGAGGTAGAAGTTACTGGAGCGGTCTTGGAGACATAAGCACATTCTGGGCATTTTTAATGCACTATTCTTTCAGAGTAGAAGATTTTTCAGGCAGTGAAGGCTTTGTGGCACAAAGTATAACACACACTATGTAAAGCTGATAATGGCATGCATCATGACTTTCTTTTAAATGCTATCCATAACGCACATTTCAACAAGACAGCCCAAGCCGTAAACACGGGGTTTGCACACAGATGCAGAACTTGCAGGAACTTTTTTTTTAGAGGGAGAATAGCTTCATTGAGAACAGGTCATGTAATACATATGGGTACACATGACATATGGGTACATATGGGTATATACTCCATTAGTGAAAACTAATTTTAGTGAAAACTAATTTTATTACATATCTTTATCTTTTCTTGATATATCGATATATATGCCTTTAATAGTCGATATACCTTCCAGCTCCGTCATGTGACCATCTTTATTCAGAATCTCCGGCAAGGCCTGTTGTTAATTACCAAATTGTGTCATCTTAGGGAAGGACTATTTTGATTTACGCCACTGATTCGTACGCCCAGGAATGATTGCTTTCCCCTCCCCACTCCTCTACTGGTCAATATTATTATTATTATTCTCCGTACTCTGGTACACTTGTGTATTTTCGCTCTCTGATACAGCAAGTGTTAGTCTGCATCTAGGTGGTTTGCTGCCATTAAACATAAAGAGATGACGAGAACAAATCAATATTCGCGCTTTGCTAAATTTTTATATAATTTCATTTGCGCTTTTAATATTATTGATATTTCAGAAATGTGCCCTAAAAGTTTCATCTCCTAATCAGCCTTTTAAATGCTGTACAAAAAATATCAATTGTTTTATATATCAGATTGTCTTTTTTTTTATTACTTGTTAATGTATAACCAATTATAATTGTTCATAGATTTGTTATTGTTGCATTAATTAGGGTAAATATCACATTAGTTCCCCCCTATTCAGCACGTTAAGTTATCCCTATAATGAGCTCCTTTTCATAATCTTGTAGTTTTGCCAATCCAGGTTTTCTTTGACGGTTGGCCCACTTTTTTGCTGTGACCCCAAAAAAACCCTCCATGTTTGTTTATTCTACACAGTGAGATGACTTTTTTCCCTCTCATGTGCTATAAGATTAGAGCAGCAGGGATTTGTTCAGCAGATTACACTTCAACAGATGTTTCAGAGCTGTTGCTTATATCCCCCCATGATAAAGTCATCAGTGTGTCGCGACTCCTGCCAGCAGAAGACGCGGACCAGCTTTTCTGTTGGACTTCACATTGCTGTGCTGGAATTCACAGTTTGTTGGCCATGTTGTTGGGTCCATGCAAGGCCCCCCCCCCTAGATCGTCACGCATTTCAAATTCGGGTTATCTGTAACCGCTCCTAATCTCCTCTATTAATACGAACCGCAAATAGAAGAAGGAGAAGCAGAATGTTCTTGTGTTTAGGATATTCAGCATCTTGCATATGCACTCGAGCGTGTTGCGGAAGATGTATGCACGTAAAAAATATTCCGTATTCGAATCTGCAGATTTGTTGCAGCTCGTGCTTCAAAGCCGCGCAAGAACGCCAGACATGTTTACCGTGTCAATACACGCTGATTCACTTTATGATTTCGGTTAATGGGTGTTGCTTCCTGCGAAGAAAAATGACACGACATCTAATGATAAGCAGCACTGTTATGCATAAAGTAATTGTGCATGTTTTAACGCCATTCTGCAGGAGAGAGATATAAAAAAAGAACAGTTAGCAGAGGATGAGGAGAGACGGCATGCAGATAGAGATAAAGAACAGCATAGTGGACGCACATGATGTTGTGAAACCACTGTCCTTCAAATACAAGACTGGGGAAGTGAATCAGCAGGAGAGCTGTCAGAGTAAACATCACCGCTTGAATAGTGCTTAATACAGATGGGAGTAGTAACCGATTCACTGATGCATCTGGATACTTTCGTGTGTCAATTCATGCTTCGTCACACTGACTCCAAAATTGAATCGAGGTAGCGGAATGTTGCTGTTCCTCTGTGCTCCTACAGGGGGCGCAATCAGCACTATTCACAGCATCCTTGTGGTTTCAGCAAATTGTGTAAAAAAAAAAAAGTTTTTGAATTGTAAAACAATCTAGAAATAAAATTAAATAAACAAAATAGAATTGTGATATTTATAAAATCGGAATGCTAACAATATCGCGATACAAATCAAAATGTCACCTAGGTTTAGTGATAATATTGTATCAGTTTCCTGGCGATTTCCAATCCCTAATGTTTAAATTGTAATGAATGTGATGTAATGAGAATGTAACGACAAAAACTACATTCGGATGTTAAACATCCTGTTTTAGCATTGTGGTTTTTATTTATTCATTCATTTATTTACTTTTAATTAGTTTTTTGAACAGCATGCAAGTGGGTGGATAAATTGTGTGTATTAAAAAATGTATATTTTTAACAGTTAAAAAGTCATATTTAAGCAGTTCTAGTGGCACAATCCCAACAAATTAGTTACGTGAAGGTAATTATCGAAGCACAATTAGCTACACAAATATGATCAGACTGTCAAAAATACTTCTTCACTCCATTCAAAAACTTACCCACTAAAAATACAATGGCTAGTAATGTGGTTCTGAGATCGCTCAGTGGTTAAGGCATTGGACTAAAGGTCCCAGGTTCAAATCCCACAACTGTCAAGTTGTCCCTGTTGGGCCCTTGGGCAAGGCCCTTCATCCTCAAATGCTCACATGTATAATGAAATAGAAATGTAATTCGCTCTGGATAAAGGCGTCTGCTAAGTGCCTAAATGTAAATGGAGAACTCTGAGCCTTACTCTTTTGTGGTGTACAAGTTCCTGAACATGTGAGGCGTATGAGAGAAATATTATGCAAAAAAAAAAAAAGATCGGTTAGTAACATAAACACACACACACACCGCAGTCACTCCAACAGAAGTACGTAGAGTAGGACATGTCCTCAGAATAGACATTATGTCGGTTAGTGCAACTGACGCGACAGTCACCATGGCTCACTTTTCTAAAATATAATCGCTATTAATGAAGATCTAACTAATGTCCTGCTTAAATGTCATGCACGATCCGGTGGATTTAAACAGTTCCATGGCTGCGTATTGCTTCATTACAGTGCTGTGAGATCTGCTGACCCCCTGCTGGAGTCTGGCTGGCCTTTTTCGCTGTGCCTCGACCTTGATGTTCACATAATTAGCGTCATTAGTTTTCAAAGAGCAGTTCTGCACAGGCTTTGTATTGACTTGCTTACAGAGCATTTAGAGTGCACACTACTTCACACACTCCAGTGAAAAGTCTATATATGAGAGCGACAGCGCTTTAACCGCCCTTCTCGTTTCACACGGCGACACCACGGTGCAGTTTTTTACGTGCCCTTTGAGAGCTTCTAGTTTGGCCCTCTGTGGGGCTCGGCTAAAAAAAGAGCTGCTCACCTAAGGTTTACGATGAAGGGAGACACAAGTGCGGATTCTGGACCGGCAGATCTCCTCAGACTTGAGTGGAATTTTTTTAACTGATCACTTAGGAATGATTCGTATGATGTCTTGGGGTGTGGTATCATAGAGAAATTTGCAGCATAGGGTGGGGGGAGAAAAATGACACATTTGATCCAAATAAAACCTCTTGCATGGTTCATGGGTTTGAGAAATAGCCGATGATGATGATGGTGATGATGATTCATTTTCCTAGTTGAGTCATGTACAGAAAGTGACTCTGTCTAAGATTGTTCAGTACCTTGTTTATCTGTGCTTTGTCTTATATAGTAGAAGGAGTGCACATTACGCATTAGCGTCAAAACTTCACAATTAGATTTTTGTTCAATATTTCATTCAGGCTCTTCACATGGTCTGGTCATTTCTCAGGTCTGGTCAGCGTCCTATCAAAATGCTATTAATATAACCATATTATCTGAAATGCTTTTCGTCTCTGACGCACACAAAGAACTAATAATCAGGCAGCCTCGTGTTCGCATGAAGCACATCTTCCTTAAAAAAGGGTGTGCTGTGTGTGAGAGAAGCAGTAACAAAGACCCCACACACCACCGTGTCGAGGATGAGGTAAGAAGTAGAGATTATTCAAGGTTAAGTAGGTTAACTGATCATGTGTATGACCTGAAGCTGAACCCTTGCGTTCTGAATGTCTGTGCTTCCTGTCAGCTGTTAAACTTCACTGAATGTAGCAACTAGTAAACAAGATATCGTACAGGAAGCCAGTCACAGTTCTGTGAGTTTCTAGAATAGCTAAGAGGGGACAGATATTGCTATTTCGGTGAAATGCTTCTTGCCTTAATTTATGTTGTAGCAAACAGGTGTTTTGGACACCAATATGAAAAACCCAAGACAAAATAATAAATCTATTCTGTACACAGTCACATACTGAATTTCCATCCAGCTGTACAGCTGCATAGCAGCAAACACAGTTCGTCACTCATGCTGCAAATGAAGACTGTTTTCATAGTCAATTAATCAGTCGATTATCGAAACGATTAAAAGATTAATCGGATTACAAAAGCACATTTACGCAATTGTCTTTTTTTACATATCAGCTTTTAAATTTAGCTTGAGGTTTTTTTGTGCATGTGGTAACTAACAATCAAGATAATAGAGTAAAAAAAAAAAGTATTTTAATGAATTTTCCCCATGAAACAAATTCTAAAACCAAGTATAAGCAAAATAGTGGTTATGGATTCCACTTAAAAATGTTAATCGATAATAAAAACGTGACTCACAGCAACACACAGTCACTTACTATCCACATTCCCTTCAAGTGTAAATCCTTTCCCACTTACCCGACTCTCTCATCCTTCACAAAGTCTTTCCCTCTCATTCTAGCTGCTGTTTCGCTCAAGTTAACAGTGCACTGCTTGAGAAGGTGCTTGCCTTTGATCTGTTTCTCACTTCACTTCAGTAAGCCTCACACCTCTTGTACACGTCCGAGCGTTCACAGACCTCGCCACATTCAAGCGCAATGACGACATGAACGAAACGACAGTTACATTTGTTGCAGATTTAATTATCGATTTTAGTAGATAGCGATTTCTTGTTGCACACCTATTTGTCACTAAACTGAGGTTTTGTATCTTGCTTTTCTGACCCTTGGGTGCAAAAAAAAAAATTGTCGCTCTGTGTTTTTATGGTTATCGCTATTCTAAATCTATGGATAGATCTTGGCTCTCTCCAGAAACACACAGCACGGCACCTCGCTGTCTAGGCCGGTGACCTCTGCAAAGTTCACTGGTGATATTAGAGATTTGCTAAGTTGCTGCTGAGTTTAGTTACATTCTGCAGGGACGCATCTCGGATACAACTGGCTCTTGTCGAAATCAGTCAAGCATTTTGACACCCTGCCACCTCGACTGTCCGATTCAAAAGATCGTCCATCAACACATGCAACATGTGCCCTAGATTGGTGTTCAGGTCAAACTAGTTAAAGCAAGCAAATTGGTCTTTGGACATGTAGATCTCGGGCATGTGTACCGAAATACATTTAATGGCTTTGAAGTTCTGAGAAGAGATGGTCATGCCACCTCCAGTTACAGCAGCATGGAAGAAAAAAAAAGGTTTTAGTTGGCAAATGATCGTGGTGTCCAAATATACTGGCCGTGAGAGAGCTCTAACTAAAAGATTAAAGATTTTCTAAGATTATAAACATGATGTTCGATGATCATAGTCCGAATGTGTAGGTCTTTATGCTTGTTATTTAAAGTCTTTTAAATACTTTTAAGAGTTAAATTCTTTAACAAGTTAAAAAAAAAAAACGTCTTTCCGAAAGTGCCAGGGGAGGGGCTGTTCTTATATGAGGTCACATTAAGGGGCAAAATATCTAATTGTCCTATTGAAGGCACATTAAACACTGCAGACTCATCTAAATGACTAATACGAGTTCAATTTAAATTTAAGCAGTAATAATTTTCTTATTTACTTGGTTACATGTTTTTCGAGTTATTGAGGTTTTGATTAATCCTTTTTAATGTTGATGTTAATGTTTGTGTCCTGCGATGGATTGGCACCCTGTCCAGGGTGTACCCCGCCTTAAGTCTCCTGGGGTAGGCTCCATGCCCCCTGCGACCCTCTATATAGGATTAAACTATATATCACTATATACCTGTAAAATGTTTGTTTATTTATTTATTTTTAACCTCTGTGTCCATCTGAGATGCCACTAAAATTTCACACCCTCCCTCTTTTAGGGCGTTTTCACATTAGGGCCCCAGGATCAGTGAGAACACATCCGTTCGATCAGTGAGAACGCGCCCGAGTCCGCTTGAAGAAGTTTTCTTGAGAGCAATGCAGAGTATTCAGGCACGAATCAAATCAGATAAGGATGCCAATTGTAGCTGAGAACGGACCTAGATCGCTGTTTAGATGCGACGTGACCAGTGCCGTCGTTCTCCTCTAAAATCTAGTGCCAAGAGGGGAGCAGTTCCTGGGCACGGTACAAATCAATCATGCCTGATGTGAAAACACCCTTAGAATCATACTACAGCCAGGCTTGTTTTTCAGCACAGGAGACATGACGACGTGTCTTAAATCCCTAAGAATTTCATACGCTACGCTAAGAATTTCTACGAATTTCATACACTACGCTCCTATCAACGCTGCTACTCTGCGCACGTGAGCATGTAACTTTATTGTACACAACGACAATCAGATTCTTAGAGGAACATGTGCTGCTGCTGAGAACTTATCACAAGAACTACATATTCTTGGCAAAGCAGGACTGTGTACTAGCTCGCTTGTTACTTTAATTTTCTTGGCTCTCCACCTTTCCTCACATTTGTCAGAGATTTAATGCAAATAACAATCTCAGAACTGCCTCTCTAAGAATTTCTAACTGATTTCTGTTCCTGCTTCTTCTATAATTTCAGTCTCAACGAGAAATCCTGCTTATAAATACACACGTGAAAAAGTCGTTTGAACGCAGTAATGAGCCATGTGACGCTTCGACACGTCACACACGTATGAAGCAGAGATCAATAAAAGAAATCAAAAGTAAGTCTGATGTGTTAACAGCTTATGCTGTTAAAAATTTTTTTTTAGTAGAAGCTTTCCTGCTGTGTAGATCCCATTCCAGACTACACACACACATACACACATTACGCTTTACACACCATGGCGCCAATAAGGATCCGTTACTGAGCTAGTGATCCTCCTCTCGTGTTTCTCTGCTGTATTCTCAGGTCCTCTGTGATTGCAGTTCTCCAAAATTAAACCATAAACAAGGCGTCGAGCTCCCATGATGGTGCATACAACTTTTTATGCGTATCCGGAGCTGTTGTGACATGCTTTATTTTATACCCGGTGTATGTGTGTAAATGTTTGCTGACAGCTTGGTGTCTAAGAAAGGTCATAACTCGTAATTTCCTTGAAATTCCTCAGAACTCGGGACGGTCTCCAAGTCACATTAAAACAACATGGATGCTCACAGCATGAACATTAGTGTTTACCACATATAGATTTTGCTCGGACAGGCTGCCCTGGTATATTTCGCATTACATTACTGATATATATATTCTTTTTTTCATCTCTCCAGGAGAACAGCAACATACATAAATGATTCATTAGAGGCCAGACTTCCTCTCAGTCTAGTGCTCCTGTGTTTTTGTTCTGCGATCCCCGCATTTAACAAGTTGTGTGAAAGGGACTACAGAGAGAAGTTCTTTTGAAGACGCAGACAGAGAGGGTATTACAAGCGCCAGAGGGTATTACAAGCGCCAGATTTTCTTTATTCTTTTCAGAATTCTCCTATCAAGATTGTGCTTGAGGGGGCGTCCAAGTCAAACCTTTTTTTTTGTGATGAAACCGATTGACATTTAAAGAAATTTTTTTTTCGCCGCACAGTACTGTGATGAGTCTCCAAGCCGCAGTGAAGCATTATAATAGTGCAAGCGTTTTGGACAACTTTTCGCCAACTTGCATAGTTGACGTATCTGTCTGTGGGAACCGTACGCTCTCCATCCAACCTCACTGAGGTCGAGCTGTTTTGCAAGGAGGAATGGGCAAAAATTGCAGTCTCTCAATGTGCAAAACTGATAGAGACATACCCCAAGCGACTTATAGTTGTAATCGCAGCAAAAGGTGGCGCTACAAAGTATTAACTTAAGGGGGCTGAATAATTTTGCACGCCCAATTTTTGTTTTTTATTTGTTAAAAAAGTTTGAAATATCCAATAAATTTCGTTCCACTTCATGATTGTGTCCCACTTGTTGTTGATTGTTCACAAAAAATTACAGTTTTATATCTTTATGTTTGAAGCCTGAAATGTGGCAAAAGGTCACAAAGTTCAAGGGGGCCGAATACTTTCACAAGGCACGGTATACATGATCATTCACCAACACCACTCGCACATTACTGAAACTCGGCTGGGAGTTATTGCCACATCCCCCATACAGTCCTGACCTCGCTCTAAGCCTTTTCTACATTTAAAAGGAGTTCCTGGGAGGCCAGCGTTACAGACATGAAGCAGGCACTCTGATCATGACTCTGGCGTACTTGCTTGTCTACCTAAAGTGCATTAATTGTATCAGGGGATTATATAGAGAAATAAAAGTAATGTTTACTCTCATAACGTTTGACTCGAACACCCCTCGTACAAATTTCTTTTCTCTCTCTCTTTTTTTTTAAACATCCGTAAAATGCTGTTTTAAACTTTTAAACCAATATAAACTAAAAGCTTTCATAATCTAATATAAGCCTCGTACAGCCTGTCCCGCTCCCAAATACTCTGCTATTACGTTAAAAACACAACAACATGGACCAAGATAAGCAGGAAGTGTTTTGCCAAGGACTGAGGCGCCTAGCAACAGGTTCAAATATTACCTCAGAAATCCGGAATTGGTACAGGTCTGAAAAGTCAGATAAACAAGTTTATGTAAAATATAACGGTATGTTGCATCCTATAGGAGTCGCGTTACATCATTTTTCGCCCTCGGCGGAGATGAAGTAGGAAACCGCATGAGGCATTCACCTTACGCACAAGCATCGGGACCTTTCCTGGGGAAAAAACTAGATTAAGATGCTCTGACATATTTGTCACATATTTGTACATTTTAAAGAGTGTCTTAGTCTTTTCGATAAACTAACCCATATGGAAAATTAGGGGTTGCATCTTTCAAATGAATAAACTATCTAATAAATTAAAATATTGTGTTAAAGGCCACAGGTATTTGTTGTTCGTCAAGTAGGCAAAAAATAGCCCAATGATTACTTTGTCGGTAACGAATGCTAAACATGGAAGTTTCCCTCTTTGGAGGTCAAAACTAAAGAAAATTCTGGGTTCCATCAGATGCAGCATAAGATTTCAGGTGGTTGAGGGAATATTCAGGAACATGTTCATGCAGCATGCAGTACAGCGTTGCTAATGTATCAGGAAAACACTAAAAACAGCAATGAAGCCCATCACATGCTCTCACCACACGCCTCTTTTTACTAGGAGCATGCTGGTGTGTGGAAACACTGACAACACCAAGCAACCATGCTACAACATGCAGCCACCTGTTCAACATATCGACTGAAAACTTCATTTAGACTCGAATCTTCCTTTATTTGCTTTAGGAAGAGAAAACGCATCAGCTCATAGTCAGCGGCTAGTCGTTGACTTCCTGATTTTTTTTGCTTGAGAGTGTGAACTGGGGCTGCGGCAGCTACTTGACCAAATCGATGATAAAAATAGTCGCTATTGAAACTATTGTCTAGTCGAAGCTCGTCATGAAGCACAGAGCAAACAGAACAGCTTTCTCTACTGTATAAAAGCTCTTTACAGTACGCTCCCCTGCACCGGTTATTTATTTAGCTTTTATTTAAAATTTGTGTTCGGTATTTGAACCAACCAGGCCTTGAAATACAGATAAGACACAAAGCTGTGATTTAAAAACATGATAAGCTATAAAAGACCTTGCATAAGTGTGAGTGTCTCGTTTGGGTTGAGTTGATAATATTCTCATGCTGTGACAGATTATCTGATTAATGTTAGTAATGTTGATTTGGAGTGATTGAACTGTTGTGTATTTAAGCCTAGTTAAGAAACAGTTCTACAGGGTGTCACTGCATGGGCCAAATGAACACACGCACACGCACGCGCACACACACACACACACACACAAATCATATAAATCTTCTACTTAAGTAAGAACTTGTATATTTATTCAGGTTGCTTTTAAGATGCTTAAACAAAGGAAGAATGTCTTGAAATCATTCTAATGGCTAGATTTAAAAGAATGCAATAAAGGGCAATTACACACATACCTCCAGCTGCGTTAACACAAATACATCATGAGTGAAAGACAAGTCTCCATGTGTGTTTATAAAGAAAAGGCAGTCATGTAGAGGTTTTCTTTTCTTTTTTTTTTTTTTTTGAAAAAATGTTTTTTCCTTTTCCTTTCTGTAGAGATTTTTGGTACATCCTGTATAGTGCTGTTTACTGAAATGCTGCAAAGAAGAAATAAACATTTTGTATAATAAATGTATATATTATTATATTCAGAAAAATGATTGACCAGTGAGTAAAAACGAATCATAATTTACAGCCCTAGTGTGACTAACTCACTTGCTGCATTGTTTAATTAGTTATAAGTACATAATCATATTTAATACACTGTTTTTTTTCTACTTACTTCTGTCCGTATTAATGCGCATTAACCTGTTAGGTTGCGGTAGCGGCCTGAGCAAGTACAGACAAGAACCTTCTGCTTGCTAACAGGATTATTATTTGTCCAACCCTACATAGCAAAGTTGCTTTCACATTAGAGTCACGGATCAGGGAACACATGGACCCAAAGTCTGGAACATTCGTGTGGTATGAACTAGAGCTTTGCGGTTTAATTCGATTTGATTATGCATGTAATCGTCATTTTTTTTTTTATTAATTGAATGGGGGAGTCAGTTTTCAATTCAGAATTCTTTCACATTTTTTAAACCTCCAAATGTTAACATCTCTTAAATTGACTACAGTATTTGCAGAAAATGCAAACCACTTCAACATTTTGCGAGAGCATCACTCCTTCTATGTTTATAGGCAGTTAGTGCGATATCAGCAGGGAGAAAGATTATCGCTTTGTATAAGACATGAGATTTAAACTCTAAACAACACAACATTCCAGTGCATATTAGATTATTTTTAGTAGTTTTTACTAGCTTAAACCCTGTAAGAGATATAGCTGCTTGAGACAAAATGGACAGTGAGTATTAATACTATGAAATTGAATTGAATCGAAAATCGCAATGTACACCAAAATCAAACTGAATTGTATTGAACCGCCAGCCTACCTACAACTCCTGCTCTATCGTGCACACTCTGTACACACGGAGTCAACTTAAAAAGGTGCCCCGAAGCACTGTACATAGAAGTAGTAGTAGGCGTAGTTGGAATCAAATCTCTGTAATCTGTGTGTGAATGCAGTTTGCGCTGATCTCATGGCACAGCCATGGCTGGTGAAGAAGAAAGTTGGCAAGATGGTCGTTCTCGCAAAACGTATCGGTTCCATTAGGCCTATTATTATATATTATAATGATATATTAGGGCGATTAACTAATAACTAATTTATTTATTGTTTTTTTTTCCCTCTAATTTTCTCCTTTTTCCCCCGGAGTATATGCAACAAAGTGCATACTGCCACCATACATCATAAAAGAGTGTGACTACTTATTTTTCACTTGAATGAATGAAACCAAACCTCACATTTAACCAGATACATGTGTATTTTTATTTTCTTCCTCCTTTGCTGTAGCTACCGTATTGATTGTAGCACTGTAGTAAAAGCGCATCACCGCGGCTGTAGCAGCTACAGTATCTAACATCTCATATCTCGGTGCAGCCCGACATGCAGGAAGTGACGAATTCTGGACAGGAACTTGGGCCATGTGGGAACATGTTTCCGTTTAAGGCTAAAGTACTTAGAGAAATATTGCTAAAACATGAACCGGTCTTTTGTGTATGCGTTTGTGAAATTTCCAGTCACAAAGTGCGATTGAGATTCCTGTTCTCTATCAGCGTTGTTGTTGTTTGTTTGTTTCTTCAGGACCTCCTCCTGGTTACTCTTGCAGGAATGTTTGTGATCATTACTCTTCTCTTCCTCTCGGCCAAAATGAAGTGCCGTCTGTTTAAGGTCACTATAACGTGGCGGCTGAATTTATTTAGTTTTTAACTGCATGCCGAGTAAATACGAGACATGATGTGATTTAAGTTTGTAAGGTGTAGATTTGTGGTGTAGATTGTTATAGATTCAAGTTTAAGGTGTGAAGAAAACCCCTTAGGTTGCATGTAGTTGTTTGAGTTAAAAGTGATTAGGCTATAGATGTAGGAGCACTTTACTTCCCTGATGTTATGATAAGATTGTGTGATTGTGTGATTTTCACATGCAGAGGTTTGTTTTAAATTTGTACTCCCTCCTTTTTGGTAAGCTAAACAAAGCTCTCTTCCTCAGCTCCAGCGCGTAATTGCACAGGATGCCGAGCTCCCAGCTGTGGGAGAGCCAGCACTGTGTGTGTGTGTGTGTGTGGGGCGCGTGCTCCCTCTCCGCCTGCAGATAGCTAAAATTCCCTTTTATGGCGTTGAAGTGCTTTTCAAACAGGAAATGACATCACACTACGCTGAGGCTGAGCAGGAGTTGCTTCTGCTGTGCAGCATTCCACACGGCATGACTCGCCTCGACTCTGACGCCTCGAGTCAGCTTTTCCTCAGCTAAAATAGCAAAGAAATGTATTTAAGTTCTCATGCCTTTGCAATGAAAGTGAGTAAAAAGTTCACAAATAAAAATCCTTGCGCTTGTATTGGCCGTGGATTGAGAAGGAGTTCTGGGGAAGGGATCATGTAAACTAGGAGAGTAAGGACGGACAAGGCAGTGGATTTTTTATTTATTTATTTATTTATTTTTAAGTAGCCTGCCAGAAGTGTGTCATTGTTGGTGAGGGTGCACAGCTTTTACACGGTCTTCTTATGTCATTACTTTTCCTACTGAAGGGAAGGAGACGTAGAGGAACTTCATATTGATGTAGTAACTTCAACATCTGACAGCCTCTCAGTCAAGCCAGACAGTTTAGAGAACAACTAGTTCCTACTGTATTATAAGCATGAACCTATACATGTATGTACAGAATGAGTCAAAGTTTTAGACACAAGTTCGCATTTATTTTCTACATTCCAGAACAATAGTGGATATTTAAAAAACTACACACATGACATTAGGTAAGTAAATAACAGTCCCTTATTATTTTAAAACACGAAGGTCAGCTGTTCATTTGCGAAACCCATGAAGCACCATGATGTAAGGAGAAGTTCATTTAGAATAACCAGCTTCAGAAATCACCAATTAACAAACAGCACCTCTAACGATTTAGAGACGTTATGAAGGCTTTACAAGAGCATACAGTTAATATCAACTGTTCAAAGGAGATTATTGTATAATTTGGATGCCTTCAGCATTGTTTCACAATGTAAAAAAAAAAAAAACCATGAACGAACATGGAATTGGAAGGTGTGTTCAGTCATTAGACTGGTAGTGTGTACATATACAGTATGTATATCTTTTCCCTGATCATCTATAACATTATGAGCACTGACTGGTGAAGGCATTGATTATATCACTATAATGGCACCTGGAAGTCAGTGGGAAGCATTAGGCAGCAGGGGAACATTTTTTTCTCCCTGTATTGGATGTGCTGGACGTGAAAATGGGCAAGTGTAAGGATTAAGTTAAGCTAAGGTTTTATTTCTCACATATTGTCTACGTCACTGCACATTGAAATTCTTTCTTCGCATATTCCAGCATAACTGGGACCCAGCAGAGCGCAGGCGGTTAAGGGCCTTGCTCAACCTGGTGGATCCGGGACTCGAAACGCTGACTTTCTGATCAGTAACCCAGTGCTCTCTTAGCCCTCTGAGCCATTACTGCCCCATTTTGGCTGGGTCGACAGGTTGCTCGGTCTTGTTGTAAGCAGGAAGTTCAGACTGAGCAATATGATTGGATGACAGGCATTCCACGAGGGGTGGTGATAGGCAGTAACAGCACTAGGGATGTCCAACTATATCATTTCGGTCTACAAGCACTGTCGGTGGCAGCATGGGTGATAGTAGGTCGGATAGTAGAGCTGATACCTCCAAAATCCGTTCAAAACCAGTCACAGAAGCACAGTCAGCAAAAAAACACATCTGATAACATAATGTCGTCCTAAACCACAATTTGACTTGACAAATTGACAATAGCATCTGAACCGTCTGTGTCGTTTTTATTTGTATGACTACAAAGCTAACTACCTCCTCACACGAGGCTGAATCCCAAATTTCTGTCCAACCCCTGATCTAGTACAATACTTATCGAGCCTTGAGCAAGTGATTGCACATTCTGTATAGCGCACTAGCTTTGTATTTAGCACTATTTGGGATTTAACCCTGAAATTAGGAAGTTAACTGAATAAGTGGAAATATAAAGACAAACGCCCTGCCGCCCTGACCACTACCTCCATGGTTTATTTTCCTCACCTTTCGGCTAAATAGTACCAGTAAGATTTGAAATCTACTTTTACCCCTGATAATTACACTACCTGACAGTCGCCACCTCTGCCAGTCGCGGTTAGGTCGTTCCGCCAGTCTCAGAAGGGTATGTGTTGGTGGTGTAAAGCAGCTCTATATATAGCGGTAAAGCATTCAGTCTCGTGTGGTATACTGCTTGAAAGGTTGTTCTTTCAATATATTTTTTATAAATTTAACCACGATATCAGTTAAATCAATAAATAATTGTTTTATATATAGAATTTATCACATTCTGTTATTGTTACTGCATAACAAAGTGAGATGCTTCTAATATATTGGACTGTAACAGTCTACAGAAAGACCCTTTTTATTTTAAATCAAGCGAGTTACTGTTTTAGATATCATTTGTAGCTTGTCATTCGCAGTGAAAGAAACCGTTTTGCTGAATTTATGCTGAACTATCTTTCAGATGCTGCAGAGCAGAAACAACGATCCTAATACATCACTGACAATAAATTCATTGAAGCTCTGAGGGATTGACCTTTTTTTTTTTATATTAATCTTCGTTACATTTGAGTAAGGAGAGATAAAAATCAAAACTAAAATATAACTACAGACAGAATGGCTTTGTCTCTGTATCTGCTATTTTGATCACAGGAACTGTACACCCTTTCTCATGATGCTCACACAACGCTCAGCGTGAAAAGTATGAATAATAAAAATCGCGCTTTTTACAAAACCACACGTGTAGAATTTTTGCCGCAGTTCATTTAGATACACGAGTTACATTTCCACTTAACCGAGGTAGACTCAGAAAAGACCAGAGGTGCAGGAGTGACTGCACGCCGTTCGAGAAATGAAAATTGAGCGCTCTGGTCACGCAGCGTCTGAGAGATTACTGTCTAACCTGGTGAAGCATCCATATGCCGTTACAAACAGTTGTTGGTCTCATTTAAGTTGTTTGCCATTGTTTGAGTGAACTTTGTGTCTGGTTTCATCAGATGATTGATCCTTCCGCATTTGTTATGCACACATACTTACATTACAGCTTGATAGTGTTTGAGCAGATGACTTTAAAAGGCCTGGGGCTGAAGATGTCTGCTGTAAAGGATGTTTATCTGTTCTTTTTTTGCTTCCACAGAACCAGCAGAAGACCCCAAACTGCCGCATCACTGTGGGAGGCCTTCTCCCATTTCCAGAAGATTCCATCAGGTAAACTTATCGTCTATAAGGGTCATCTCCTTGTTTAAAACACTCCTTTGGTTGACATGCTTAGTTCCCAGTATGTATAATACTCTTCTAGATATTAAGAATGTGATTTAATAATTAGTGGTCGGTCACAGTTTCATTGATAAAGTTGTTGGGAATGTTTGAAGTTGCATACTTTTAAACAGACCCATTGTTTTCTTCAAAATCTGATGTTAAAGAAAGAAAATGTTTGTAGCAGCACCATCTGGGACAATTCATCAAATTTAGCTGAGATGCTGAAATGCTAAGCTACCGTAGTATGTTAGGTGAAGGTTTTCCCAGCAGCTAATTCACTGACCAGATTTCAGCAAATATATATATATACATTCATTTAATATGCCTCGAAACAAATTGACTGTAACCTTCGCTAAAGTGAAGTAATGGTCCCCGGGTGACTTATTACTTTCTAGATGGTATTTAGTTTAGGCTAAATTTAAATTTGGGAAGTTTCTCTCTCTTGTGTGAAGTAAAAAGTGTTAAATCGATTAAAAAGATTACAGAGGGCAGGGTCTGTTAAACGTTGCACATCGGATCAGTCGGCTGGTGTTTGTGGACTCCTCCTTTGAAGGTGTAAATCGGCGCTGTCAAAAGCGCCCGTTTAGCGCTTGCTAAAAAACAGCTTTCTCAGGAAAATGTTCCCCAAGGCTGCTACTTAACACCACAATTAGCATGCCTTTGAGACGTTATGTGTTTTCAGAGCTGGACAGTAACTACTCTGTTCCGTTTTTGAATTCGTATCCATGCAGAGTGGGGTTTTTTTTTTTTTTTTTTTTTTTTTTTGCTCTTCAAGCCAGCAAACTTCTAACTCGTGCATCTCCTGTGTCTCAGTCCACTTTTAAACCACCTTACATCACCTCACTACATGCCATTCGGCCAGTTTGAGCGGCTCGCATTTTTTACTGTTGGACTCCATCACATAAATAGCACTAATGTGTTCTGAGAAACGGCTCCTCACCATCAAAGCGCTGTGGATGGATGAATGGATGGATGGATGGGGCTTCAGACACAGAGAAACTTAACTAGTTGACACTCTTAATTTGTATGAGAGAAAGAGGTTGAACTTTTTGTTTAGTGCGATTCACAACATTATAAGGGTGTTCTCACATTAGGCACAGCTACATTGTACCATGCCCAGATGCGATTACTCCCTCCATCCCCTCTCCCTTGCTGGCCAGCTTTCACTTTAGTAGTCTTGTTTTGTACCCGAGTACAATTGTGCGTCTAAATACTCCGATAGAACTGCCAGGAAACATGAAGAGAGTACAATGTAGTCAAAATTCCCACTGTGCCAAATGTGTGTGTGTATATGAAAATGTCAAGAACTGACATCCCCTGTCTAAACCATGGCCATGGAGTTTTTTTTCAGAGGAAACAGAGACATGAGAGCATTCTAAACAGCAGTCCACTTCCGTGTTTGGTGCGGTTAGCTTTCGTATTAGATCCAGACTATGTCCAAATACATCATGCCATGCCTCAGAGCACTTTTCAAGTGGACTTGAGCAAGGTACAGTTAGCACATAGCAGGCATGGTTTGGTGTTTTCACATTAAGCAATGTCAGGTATACTCAGATCCAATCCTAAAGCCGTAGTGGGACATCATCCCAAGACTTAAAATAGTTTTAAAATAAGTAGTATAGTAAGTATTCAAAAAAAGAAAAACTATATTAATGATAATATTCATTAACAGCACATTTGTAAGTTGCTCTACACAAGACCATCATTCCCAAGGTTGTTTCATTCCCTTAACTGTAAGACTTAAAGTTTTACTTCACAAAGAAATTACTTAATGACCTGTTCACTTTCTAGTTTGCTTTTAATATTGTGGAATGTCCATGAAACTAGATAGTTCCTGTTATCACTTGCACTATAGCAGCTATAATCAGTCACATCATTACTTTCAGGAACTTTTCCATTATTAAGACAAAATAAAAGCAACTTCTCATGTCACTGAGAAACCACAAAGCCTAAAGTGGTATGACTTGAAGATGTTACAATACTGTATAAACTGTAACATATTACAATAGGAACATTTAATACGTCTGTGTGATTTCAATCACAGCCAGCATTATTGTCAGAGCTGCCGTTTTAGAAAATATAATAACACCTTATGATCGGTCAGAATCGAGAATTCAACCGTGTTATACATGATCTTAATTCACTTTAAGTCCAAATGTATACATTTGTGCTTGGGTGTGATGCGTCTTTTCTTGGAAATGGCACAAACTGTTTCTTTTGTGAAAGTGGAACTAAGAACTAGCATTCTGGTTTCCTAAAACTTTTTTGCTTAGCTGATTAGAAACATTGTTTTTTCTTTTTAATTCGTCATCTTCTGCTGCTTTGTGCTTTTCCAAGTAGAGTTTTTTTTCTTTTCTTTTAAAACACTGTATAGTTTCTCAGTTGTGTAAGACCTTGGTCGCTGACCCAGGAAGCAGAAGCTATCCCGCCAGCGCCGTGCCAAATTATTTATATCCTGGCTTGATCAGAAGTTGATTGTTGCTCCAGTGTTTATGTAGACATTTTTTTTTTAATGTTGTGCTTTTTTTAATCAAGTATTTTGGGTCTTGGCCAACCAGTTCCTTTAAGGATAGGTTAGCTAATTTTTTTTTTTTTTTTAAGTCTGTGTTGCATTTTCCGGAACATTCTCACATTTTTGGGGTATGGGAAGCATGTTGGAATGTTCTCTCATGGAACCACTGCTAAATAATCTGCTTTAGTGTAAAACTTGACCCCGGTATTAAGTTGTCTAATCCAGTCAATGAAGTGTCGGCCAGTGCGTCTTGTTCACCGACTGCATAGTAACACTTAATGCCATTATTTAGCCTGAGCACACAGCACGGTTAATCACTCAGATGCTTCGTAAATCTCTCTCTTTTTTTTAATGTCTCAACAAAGGCCCGTTTCAACACACACACACATGCTGCTGTTGTCTCTCGGTCAGATCTACTTCGAGACTTCCATTAATAGAGTTTCTTGTTTAGTTTTTCATTTCCTGGACACGCCCCCACCCAACATCCCCCCCCCCAACCCCAGATGCCCTGTGCCTTTGCACTCACATTAGGATGCTTTTGAAACGGATGCGTCCTTTTCTAGTTTATAAAATCATTCCTTTAAAAAAAAAAAAACTCCATTTTGTGTAAAA
This sequence comes from Clarias fuscus, assembly GCA_030347435.1. Taxonomy (NCBI): domain Eukaryota; kingdom Metazoa; phylum Chordata; class Actinopteri; order Siluriformes; family Clariidae; genus Clarias; species Clarias fuscus. Next base: position 20,062,437 of record CM059223.1, read on the forward strand.
CATTGATCAGAAAAAATTTCAATCTGTAAGATCATTTTTAATAGCAAAAATTGCACAGTATCTTCCACATTCAAACAGAGCAGTAAAGTCTATCTTTATAACCCTTACAACAGTAGCCATCTGCATTCTCGTATCTTCGGGTGGTTTGTTTTCTGTCTCGTCTTGTGACGTTTTTATGACTCGGTGCTGCTGCTGATGTGCACAAGATTACAAGGGTTTCTGCAAGCACAAGCTGCAACAGGACTGTAGGTTTCCTGACTCTTTGAATAGATCAAGTGGTTAGCATGTGCTTAGCTTAGTGGGGTGATACATTACCGTTTACGATAACTGAAAGTCACAGACTGAAGAACTCTGAGGAAGTTTTGCGCCGTGCTGCTTGACTCGAGGTTCACCGCTGGCCTGTACTCGTCTGTAAGCACATGTTGACGTGAAATTATTACATGGCTGTAACTGTTTATTATTTATTAATAGGGTACATTAAATCAGTATGATTTAACTACTTAGGTTTAAGCTACTACGCAATTTCTTTGGGCAGGATTTGATCCCATGTTATTCTCCAACGCACACGGTTATCTTAGTTTGGATAAAAATGCATCACTCTTCACTAGTCAGGTATTTGTTATGCCCTGCGTCCACATGAAGTCAGTACGAAAGTATGAAAGACAAGCAGCGTCTGGCTGCATTTTGTTTCAGAAAGCAGTGCACAGGACTGGTGTGTGTTGAAAGCCAGCATTTATCACTTTCATGTCATGAAAGAGAAAACGCATATGAAAGTTGCAGAGATGTAGTACGTTTCATGCACAACTCTTTTAAAGGAATAAGTGACAGTAGATGCGTGTCAGGTACCTCGGGTTTACAGATCAGTCCGATTTTACACCCGATAAAGAATTCTTTGTTTTCAGTTCCTCATGAATATAATGTGCAAGAATGTGTATCATAAAATTTTAAACTAAAGTGTTTAATACAGAGATTTCCAAACATCCTGCTCACAAATATCAGACTTTGTGCAGCCTATTACCCTGGAAGTTTCCTGTTTCTGAGTGTTTAACATGAGTATTTTATCATTAAGATGTTCATTAGATGACACTTTCAATCTGGATATTTTAATATGTGTTGTAATGAGTTTTCTTTCCGTTTATGATATTTGTAAAATATGCAGTAAAGGAACATGCATATAATTAAGCAGTACAGTGTTTTTTCTCACACATAGAGTATACTTGGGTGGGCCTCACAAATATATTTTCAGATCCTTTTTAAAAATCTGCCATCCGCGATTGTTTGATTGAGTAGCGCGATACCTCTCACGCTAGCAAAATAAACAGGTACAGGAGCGGTAGCACGAGAGCGGTGTACTGAGCGGCCATAAATGCAGCGGATGTCAGCTGCCATAAAAGGGCTGCTCTTTAAAAACAAAAAATCAGAGGATTAACCCTTAAAGCTCAAACAGTGCGAATCCGAGCAGCAACACATCACTGGACCGACTTTTTAAAAAAAACAACCACTTGTACGCAAGTCCTGTCGGATGTCCCTGGGCTTATATGGAATAAAATCACTGTCAAAAATAATCGTGCGTAAAAAAAAGATTTGTGTGTAATTCTGTGTTTTGTCAGAGTTGGATTCCAAAATCTACAGCCACGACAGCTTACAGATACGATATTTAGTGTGTTTGTTAGAGTACAACTCTGAAATATGCCTGTGCATGTGGCCTTGATGACGTATTTTTGACAGTGTTTTAACACACTACATTCATAGGCGTAATTTTGCAATTCGTCCGTGTAACAGAGGAGTCGTAAAAACGAGTTTTGTGTCTGTAAGCGGTCAGAGTTGTATATTTCAGAGTTGTGGCCGTAGATTTTGGAATCCAACTCGGACAAAACACAGAATTACACACATCTTTTTTTTACGCACGATTATTTTTGACAGTGATTTTATTCCATAGACTTACAGATCACAGTATATTTGAGTTTTTTGATTTGTCATGCGGAGCCAAAGTTATCATTACTTTTAAAATGAGTAAAATGTACTGCTCCGGGAATATGAGAATGATGTCACAAAAATGAAGAAACTCAATGTGCGTATTATTATTATTATTATTATTATTGGTCACGGAAATGACCAAAACAACCATAAAAACACATGAATATCGGTTGTTTCTGTAACAGTGTGAACTATATTTTTAATGTTTGGTGTAGATTTGCTTAAAATAAAATAAAATTCAGTTTATTTATTAAAATAATTAAAATTAATTAAAATTCTCTTTATTTCAATAAATGCAGACCCGTTCTGAGTGCTCAAATAAGATGAAGCATTTATTAAGGAGATGATTGTTTTGTTTACACTGGCATAACGTTAACAGTTTTCTTTTTCTATGGCAGACCCCTAGACCTACTTTCACATATGCTGCCACAGTTATTGTAATTAATGGTTATATAAAACGTGTTAACATGCTGAGGAAAAAAAAGAATGGATGTTACGACTAAAAACCATCTGAATTGACAGAACTGTCCAGAGGTGGTCTAATGATCGTGCTCGAATGGTGTCCAGGACTCACAGCTGTTACTCCAGTCAAATAGAAGTTCACAAGTGACCCACACCTACAAGTGACTTATATACGTGTACCGATGCTGTTCTTGACAATCAGGTGTTGACGACAAAAACGCTATTATATTCCGATTATAGCTCTTGTTAGTAGTACTTGACCCAGGTACATAAAGAGATCATAGAGAATGTATTGGAGCGATAAGAATAGTACACAGGGACAGTAAAGCTTACACAAGGGGACACGTCCTGGCAAAGAGTTTATACATCTGTGCCCACAAGCTTTACATACCCTAATTAGAACCTATGCCGAGGGTTTTACGGGGATAACACTTGTGTGTTTTCACGCTTTATCCGTTTTTGCTCGTTAAACCCAAAACCACTAGACTGAAAAGTTCAACCAGTCTGGGAACCGGCTGTGCATTTCATTTCAAAACTAGGAAGTGAGCCTGTATACTGACGCGAAAAAAGTGTTAGACGTGTTGTGCAGTATGTTACAGTGAGGTCCTGGCAAGCACTTGACATGCTGACGGTAAAACATACCCTTACACATACACACACATACATACACGCGCGCACACACACACACACACACACACACACACACACACCACCCCCCATGAGAGCCCTCTTAACGCTGCAGCTGTGAAAATCATGTCACGAGTCTGCTATGAAGTCTACCCTCTCATCCCTTTCCCTAAATTTAGGGATGGTATTGCTGGGCTGGGCAGCCGGAATGCCAGCAGACCCCCTCCATAGAACCCGTGCTGAGCGTCAGGAGACATACTGTAGCTGTGGAGAGAGCCTGTGGCATAAGAAACTGTGGAAACCCAGCACGCTGCAAATGTTCATTGTGTTCGAACTTCACCGAGTCGAGAAGTGTTAAACGTTCGGGTTAACCTCAGCCTTCAAAGACCTACATGCTGTCTGGCCTCACAAACAAATCTAAACGGAGAACGTTTATTTCACGAGGGCTAAAGAGGAGAGGTTTCTCTCTCTCTCTCTCTCTTTTTAAATAATCGTGTGGTTTGTAGTTCTCACTTTGAGACTCAAAATGGTTCCTCTGCATCTTAACTCTTCCTCTTTTGGTGAATGGCGTTAAAAGCGAGGCTGTGCTTGCAAGTGCATTTCCACAACGCGGAGAGCATGAAGCATAGCTGAAATTCCTCAGAGTCGTCTGTATGTACGACTAAATTTGGTTGCACCTGAAGCCACATGCCCGTTGCACTTTACACAAGGTTCGGTCAGATGCGCGTTTGAGCTTCTCCAAACTCGTCAAAGGTTAAATTCAGCAAGTAGTTGTGAGATTTCAGATCTCGCTGTTTGGTTTTGGAAGTGCTTTTGTTTTCAGCTTCATCGCTTTTTATTGCTCATATTCTTCGGCCTTCCTGATCCTGCACGTTTAGGGATGAGCCGAGGTGAGGGAGAGTGTATCTTGAGCGTGTGACAGTCATATCACTAATTACAAACTGAATAGTCACTGGATTGCTTCGGGTTTAAAGTTGAAAACATCACGCTCCCCTTAATTCCCAGTAAACTGGTTTATTTCTATTGCACCACCTTTTCTGCTCACAAGAAATGTTTTCATTATTAAATATTTCATTATTAAACATGATCCCTTTGCAGCACCACAGCAACATCATACTTACATATAGAGTCAAATGATCAGTGCTTGAAACATGATGTGCACAAGAGACTCTGAGGACACTGACAAAACGACAAGAGCCACAAGGTCCAGCAGGCTGATGTTCAGTGATATAATTTCAGAGAAACAAAACCATACGAATGCCTTAAGCTCTCAGTCTCCAGTTCGTGTAAATGACAAGTTCATTGTCAAGCCGAGTGTCTTACAGTAATTTTGTCCTTTAGGACCATTTTTGTACTAATCAGTTTGACTTCATAAATGTCTTCCTTTTGTGAAACACTTTCTTCCTCTTTGCTGTTCAAAAAAGGAAGCCGAGGCTTATTTTAAAATTAGCGACCTAAAGGGGAAGTAAACATAATTTAGGCCAGACCCCATGCACCATTTCCACTGGGTGGAGGCAGATAGGTTTCTGTGATTAAGAAAACAATGACATTGATGTTTTAAGCATTATCAATTTCAGGCAAGCCTGACGATATAGAAATTCTGGTACGTCATGAATTAATGTTGACCGTGATATAGCTGTATTTTTTTAAATCTCTCCAAGGAAAAATGCATTTATGTGTGACGTGACCAACAACCTTTCCACTGTATTCACGGTTCAGTAACAAATTTGAAACCAATGACCGTCTATGTACCGGTTGAAGTGAGACAAAAAAATAATTGAAATGTGAGCGCAGAGTTTATAAGATATTGTTGACCTTTAAGAGGAACCTTTGTGCACCTATTATGTGCACAATGGGGGAAAAAAACAGGAACACATGTATTGTACTCTGTTAGTTGGTATCTGGTGGAATTTATTTATTTGGCTCATAAGTTTGTTAATTTAAATCAGATATTGATTAAAAAAAAAAAAAAGTGAATTTGTCAGGTTAAACTGCGATACCACCCATACTAAAGACAGTTGAGCTGAAGTGAAGCAGTTCCTCTTACTGAAATTACATGTTCTGGTTCCTTTAAACATTTTTGTTTTGTTGTTTGTTTGTTTCATTGCAGGTGTAACGGTGATCCAGACACAGAAGCGCAGTCATGGTGGCGCTATCACTAAAGATCGGGGTGGGAAATGTGATTAAAACAATGCAGTTCGAGCCCTCCACCATGGTGTACGATGCCTGTCGCATCATCCGGGAGAGAGTTCCTGAGGCGCAGCTCGGCCAGCGTGAGTGTTTCCTGACACACGCGCACACACACACACACCCCACTCCTGCAGTTTTAAAACCCAAGCAGCAGATGTCTAACACATGTCTTTTGTCAGCTTCAGTCCTGAATTTTAGATATTGGCTTAGCTTGCCAGTAATAAACTGGTAATCTGTAATGGTTCTCTTCCTGAAAATTCACCACATTTTTTCCCCAGTCCAGTGATTCTGTAAAGAAACTGTCTCATGCTATTTTTTTTTTTTTAATGTATTTTTTTTTATGCCTCAGACTCAGAGTGTTGCTCCAGGTTCATGACTCAGGATATCAGGAGTTTGATTAATCAGAACAGGAGTGCTGAATTCAGGCTATTTGACGTAGTTGTATTCCAAGCAAGACCTTGCTAATGTATTCAAGGAACCTCAGGTCCAGTAACCTCAGTTACTCTTGTAGAACAAGCCCCGATTCCACGCTTTTTTCTTCTTCTTCGTCTAGTTTCCACGAAAGCCCCTCCTATAGGAAAAAACGAGTGAGCGCTCCGCCAAACCCGAAAATATCCCAGAATAGAAAATGCAACTTCAGAGTTTTTAACAAAGCTGCTTTTTTTGCTCCTCCATGATCAGGGTGTGGCCGTCTCTCCAGTCTTACATAATAACTTCCCGCTAGATGCGGTCCGTGTCATTCTTGTCCAAACCTGTGAGTAATTTTCCACTTTGAGTGCCTGTTTTTGGCCAACGTCAACAACTAATATGGAATGTTCACCATCTTAAACTAGGAGACTATATAGAGAGACACTACACATTCCCTGAGGGTGGGGGAAAAATGCCAAACGGAGGGAAAAGAGATCTGAGGCTATGCTTTTGTGGTTGAACATGAAGATTCATAACCAGGGATGTTAAAGGAGTGATTTGCATGATACCACCTGGAGATATTTCTGGTCTTTTGACGTCTGTACACGTCAAAAGGGAAACAGAGATGCATATTTTACCACCCGTTTAACACTTCACTGGTATTGTGAATTCCATCTGCAATGGATTTTCTATAAATATATTCCTGGGTTAATTAAAGCTGGTCTTGACACACTTGGACTTATTTTGTTTGATTCACCAAAGCTGTCAAACAGCCAGTACACCAAACACATCAGTCGAATCAGCTCTGATTGTTCTTTCCTCCTCCAGCCAACGACTATGGCCTGTTCCTGTCAGATGACGACCCAAAGAAAGGCATTTGGCTGGAAGCAGGAAAAGCCCTGGACTATTACATGTTGAGAAACGGGGTGAGTCAGTCACTCAGAGGTAGGAATGTCTACTTGCTACCACATGTTTCCCCACTGAGAGGAAATACACTACTAAGAAAGGGGGATGACGATCTAGACCAGTCAGTGATGTATTCGTGTGTGTCCATGCACACGTACTTAAATTCAAGTAGGCCTACCTACAGTATTATTAATTTCTCATTAATCAATCTTTCACATGTTGCACAAGCAGCTCGTTGTCATATTGTATGTTGTCAGTGCAGTGATCGATGAAGTTCATTATCACAGTTGGCTCACAAAGCGTTAGTGGAGGAGGCGGGGCAGGCGGGCAAGCTTTGACATGAAAGTGAAGCGTTGCAAGTCAGCAAGCTTTTGAAATCTGCAAACTTTCACGTCTTAAGATGTGCAGATGTAAAATTATAAAATTAAAAAGCTTGTCTTTTTATAGTTAAATATCTTTTTATTTTGTTCTTGCAAAGCTGTGTGTGTAGTGTAACGAAAAGGCCGTTCAATGTTTGTTTAGTTATTTCTTTTTTATAAAACTATATTAGCATTATTAGTTTCTAAATTGAACTAATATTTTAGCCACACAGAGTTTGCTAAGCAGCACATCGTCTCTTCTTCACTTTAATAGAGCATGCTGTTAATACCTTTGCTCAGAAAGGACTAGATTAGCGAATGAGATAAAATTTCGATTTCCATGAAAAGGTGTAGGTGGTTAGCACTGTGGCCTCACACCTCCATGGCTGAAGGTTAGATTTCCAGCGCTGGTCTGTGCGTGTGTAGAGTTTGCAGGTTGTTGGTTTTCTCCAGGTACTCCACCATGCAGGCTAGCATGATAGAAATTCCCAAATAATTGCCCATAGTGAGTGAATGAGTGTGTATTTGCCCTGCGATGGAGTGGCACCCTGCCCCAGTTGTAGAATTACTGTTTAATCACACATGCACAAAGTTTAAACTAGACTTAAAGTTACCTTCTTAGTGTGTGAGTGTAGCTCCAGTTGCAGCATTAATTAAAATTGTAGGACATATGGGATTAAGTAAGTGTCTCTTGTCTTCCATATTTTCAGGACACGCTCGAATACAAGAAGAAGCAGAGGCCACTCAAGATCCGTATGCTGGACGGGACAGTGAAAACAGTCATGGTGGACGACTCCAAAATCGTTACCGACTTGCTCATGACCATCTGTGCCAGAATAGGTAAGCCAAGTGATACTGTTGTGTGTCCACTAATCCCAGTGTGTGCATGTGGAATCCCTTATCGTGTGTGTATTCAGCGTTAATATCGAGTATGATTTTGTCCGGCTGGAGTATGTTGATTTGATTCACTCCTCAGGCATTACAAACCATGATGAGTACTCCCTGGTGCGTGATATTGGTGAGGAGAAGAAGGAAGAGACCACAGGGACCCTGAAGAGAGACAAAACCCTCCTGAGGGACGACAAAAAGATGGAGAAACTTAAGCAGAAGCTCCACACTGACGATGAGTGTATGTCAGACTGTCACTGCACCAGAATCTTAAATCTCCACCCAGTTTAAATATTTTAAAATTGCCTACGACACTACTGTATATGAGAAGTTAATGCCTCAAAGGTGGGCTGCTGATTTAGTTTTTTATTTCACATTATTGATCACATAAACAACACGTTTCATTGTAGTTAAGAACGAAATATCAGAAGCTCTAAATTGATAGAAATGAATTGTAAAATCTCGTGCTGCTTCGTGTGCACAGTGAACTGGCTGGACCACGGGCGAACGCTGCGTGAGCAGGGGGTGGAGGAGACCGAGATGCTACTCCTCAGGAGGAAGTTCTTCTACTCGGACCAGAATGTAGACTCTAGAGACCCAGTTCAGCTCAACCTGCTCTATGTACAGGTATGCAACCCAACAGCACAAGGAAGAAAAACGGTTTTCTCACAATGTCGTGCAGTCTCGCTCAAGTAAAGAGGTAACGGTTATAAAGGATCGAATCCAAATTTATTTAATTTCTTACAATATATGGGACACTGATGCACTTAAAGCTATGAGCGTGTGTGACGCTGACTTGCTCTTTTAAGCATTACATTACATGATGGGTTCCCTTTTTACCCTGATGCACTGCATGCTTATTTTGCATAATAACTTTATACTGTACTTATTTATAAGTGCTATATTATATCTTCTGTTCTAGCTCTTGACTTAAATGAGTCAGCTCACATCTTAGGAGTGTTTTTTTTTTGTTTTTTTTTTTAAATTGGGGGGAGATCAACAGAAATCGCTTACAGTGTAGTAATGCACATGACACAACATTATAAGGCACATTGCTCAATTCTGATTTTTTTTTGTGTGAGATTGAAATTGCATCATGTCATGACAGTTCAGGTATCCAATCTAGGACCACACTTAGATTTGTTTAGAAAAACATCAGACAGCCCTAAAAAAGCAGATTGGGGTAAAAAAAAAATCTGAATCGAGTCACTTGTGGCTTTTTAAAAAATAATTTTTTAAGTATTTTCAGTTTAAGTAAAATGCAAGTGATGCTTTTATGCATTTTAGTCCAGTCACCAGTACAGCTGACACACTGTGTATTATTGTGATTTGTTTTATTTGATTACTGCAATAATAACAATATTGCATAAGAATAATAACAACAGTACAAGCCTGTAGCTGTAGAAGTCTCTATATTATGACATTCTGGTTGCACTTGTTTTGATCCCCAGCAGTAAATCTCTTACCCTAATAACACGTGGTATAATATATATATATATTTTTTTACACAGGCAAGAGATGACATTCTGAACGGATCCCATCCCGTCTCATTCGACAAAGCTTGCGAGTTCGCCGGGTACCAGTGTCAGATCCAGTTTGGTGACCACAACGAGTCCAAACACAAACCAGGATTCCTCGAGTGAGTTTTTCTTTTCTTTCTTTTTTCTTTTTTTTTTTCCACCACATATTAATACATGTTCAAAAATCGTAATGAAAATTCTTAATTTCTTTATATTTCCCTAGTTTGAAGGAGTTCTTACCCAAAGAGTATATAAAGAACAAAGGAGAGAAGAAGATTTTCCAGGTAAGTGGCCGTGTTGACGCAGGTTTGAGGTCACTGTAGGGTCAAGCATTACAGTGTGCACAGGGGTTTGGCTGCTGCAGGCAACTCTAGCTCCTCTCTCCTGTGCTTCAACTAGGGATGAAAGCACAGACTGAAAACATATGAGCCAGACTTGGTCAAATTTAAAACATTTGCAGCAGCATCTTTTATTGTTCCCCGAGCATTTCTTTTAATGGCACTGGAGAGAGCTTTCTCAAAAAAATGATGAAAGCAGTTAAAGCCTGAAGCCACATATGCCTTTTTTAATAAGTAGACTGAAAAAATGTGTATTAACCTAATACTTTTATACTTGGAATATTTGGAATGTATATAATCTGTGTGGAGTGTTCAGGCACTCCCAGGACATCATCCATATTGTCTAATAGGAAATATCCAATCATCCTGGCACTCTGACTAATGCTGAATGGAAATGAGAGCTTTTTAGACTGAGTTTTCTTTCCACCAATCAGGCGCACAAGAACTGCCAAAATATGACGGAGATTGAAGCCAAAGTCAGCTACGTCAAACTGGCCCGCTCTCTCAAAACCTACGGAGTGTCCTTCTTCTTGGTGAAGGTAAAATAATCGATTTATTATATAACTTCCTCGAATGATGGATAACAGCCCACACCCAAAGTGTTCCATGCTTGTAAATGGTTCAGAAATACTTTGTCTGTTAAAAGACTCCATGAAATGTGTGTCTCTCCACCCTGCAGGAAAAAATGAAAGGGAAAAACAAGCTGGTCCCTCGCCTGCTGGGTATCACCAAGGAGAGCGTGATGAGGGTGGACGAGAAGACCAAGGAGGTGATGCAGGAGTGGAGCCTGACAAACATCAAGCGCTGGGCTGCCTCCCCTAAAAGCTTCACCCTGGTAAGTGTAAATGATGTTATTTACTCACTTTTTTGTGATTTTGGTTCGTTTTCCCCCACAGAAATGTGATTCCCAAAGTGTCCCATGTTCCGTCTAATTTATTAACGGGGCTATAAACATGTTCTGATCCGCAAGACCTCAAGAACAGAAAGTATTTAAAGGTCAAACGAATGTTCAATATTTTTTTTTGCCGCATTAGTTTAACGCTGAATACATACACGATAAGGGATTCCACATTAGTCTCTCTTCTCTGAAAGAGAGAAAAAATTGCTGATCTAAGGGATGGTTCTATTTACAGTAATCATAAGAAGAAGAATAAGTGGAAGAGAAAGACACAGTAAGCTAGAGATTCCTGAGGCGTATCCTCGATAGTTCTGATTTCCTGCTAGGGACTTTTTTTTTTTTAAATATCCTTTTCACATCATGAAAAAAAAAAGAAGAGGCTATGTGCATGTCAGTGTTTATTTTTATTTTTCGACTGTCTAGGGAAATATTTAGGAAAGTATTTCCTGGCAGTTTACCAAGGAGCTGGAAACTGGCTTTAAAGTTTGAAATGGGAAAGAAATGCACTCAGTATTAAGGCTGTGGTTTGCTCATAATCTTTCCTAAGCAGCGTCACAGTGTGAACTGAAGCTATCTGTGGGCAGCGGTCATGTCTGCGAGTTATTCTGTAAAGGATTTCCTTGCTTTTGGTTTTGGGAATGTTGTCCTTTATTTTATTTTATTTTATTTTCCACAAGAACAGTCATTGTAATATGTGCTCTTAAAAAAAAATCATAGAACTCTCCCTTAATGAGAATGATGTACACAATATATTATGCATCATGAAAGATGTGAAAATAAGGACAGTGTTGTAATTAGGATGAAATTCAATTAGAAAAAAAGAAGTTTACAAATCGTAGAAGTGTTTTTATTTCAAAAATGGCTAAAAAATTATTTTGTGAACACTATATACAGTATATATATTATTTTTTAGGACTTTGGCGATTATCAAGATGGCTACTACTCAGTCCAGACCACTGAAGGAGAACAGATCGCACAGCTGATTGCCGGATACATCGACATCATCCTTAAAAAGGTTACTTGCGCGCTCTAACGCATCTCACTCGCTACATCTTGAGAACCGAGCTGTGATTCTGATTTCTGAGTTGTGTGTTGCTTTCTGTAGGGGCGTGTGAGCAATACTACTTTAATACACATGTTGACTTTTGGTTACTCATCTTGGCCAGATACCACATAAGCCAGGACTGGACATATGGTTGGAGCTAAAAATAGTGCAGACCATCGATTGGTCAAATGCAACCATTCCAGACTCACCCTGACTATTCATAAAATTCCTTCTTTTTTTTTCAGTATAATGTCCACTATATATGGAGTGCAGTTGCAACCGTGCTCATTGATTGCTTTATTTGGTGCTCCAGAAGATTAAGTACCATTTAGTTCTGCACATAAAGATGATGTGGCTTTCTCATCTTTGTTGGCTGGATATTTCATACTTTTACATTGGAAGTCTATTAAGTATTCCTTCATCTCTCGGTGGATTAAAGATTTATAATTTTTTCTTAAATTTTTACTTAAAATCTCATATGCTGTACACTAAGAGGTTCTACTGTGCCGTACTTTTAGAAATAAGGCAGCCATTTTTTAATAGGTTACAAAAAAAATCCAGGTATTGCCTGGAATTCAATAGATTAACTAGATCATGCATTGGAATGTACAGTATTTATGAGCCATTTGGCACGCACTCATTTGAGCTGTTGGGTGTGTCGTGGCCATGTCTTTGTTGTGGTGTTGTGGGTGGGTGAGGGGTTTTCTCTACTTTTTCTCATGTTCTGTTAATATATACTTCCTTCATATATTTTCTTGACATTTTCATACAACATGATTGGTCAATAAAAATTATTTGCAAATAGAAATTCATTTTCAAACAGCGTTTGTCACTGCTGGATTGTTATTTACTTTTAAAATATTAAAACTAACCTGCGCTAACTAGTTCACTATAAACATTACAGTATGTGATGAAACATTCTTGAATTAGCATTCCTATAGTGGTATTTATCTTACATTAATACTGTATATTTTTATTGGCTGTCACAGACTTGATGGTTTTCCAGTCAGTTTTTATCCGAAGGCGTTATTTGTATTGATTATGTGGCTTGTTCGTGCGAAGGTACCACCTCTGGTTCACAGAAGGCGGTGGAATTCCACAACAAACCTTAATGCTTGACCTTTGTCAAGTAGAACAGCTTGGCTACAAAGTGCTTCTTTCAGGCTTCTGTTATGAGTAACATGGAAAAACTGACAGGAAATAACCGTGTGAACTCTGTCTACAGAAAAAGAGCAAAGACCACTTCGGCTTGGAAGGAGATGAGGAGTCTACCATGCTTGAGGATTCTGTTTCACCTAAAAAGTAAGTATGATGGTGCATGCCATCTACTCTGCCTGATGTGTAAATTTACTTTAGGACCAAAGAAATGCCAGATTTAAAGCAACTGAGGGACTGGGTTCTTTTAAAAATCCTTAAGCAGGTACCCAGCACCGACTAGTGGTTCGTAGGGAGGATAGAATGAACACATTCGCGAATGCAAAATTGAATGCAATGAAATTCTGCTTAATTGTAAATGAAATGAGCATACATTTTGATAAATATGGTGTTTTATCACCATGATTATTATAATGTACTGCAACATACTGCATTACTTATCTTATAATATTTGTTTGGTTTGAAGCTCATGATGGCCACATCGTATCGCATTTGTAACTTTCCCTGTGTGCGTTGCTTACAGATCGACACTGCTGCAGCAGCAGTTTAATAAGGTGGAAAGGGTGGAGACAGGCTCCGTGGCTCTGCCGGTCATCATGCGCCCGGGTGCAGGAGGTCCAGAGAGCTTCCAGATGGGCTCCATGCCCCAGGCCAAGCAGCAAATCACCAGCGGCCAAATGCACACAGGACACATGCCACCACTGGTGAGCTTCACAGCTGGATAACCCACTATGGGTCATAGCAGAATTGTGTAAAAAGTTATACTCCTGATGCAGCTGATTGAACATGGACGGTTGTCTGCTGAATTTGTTTTATTCATATCTCAGATATGAAACAGACCGTTTTTTCCCCCTTGTATTGTTTGTATATCTGTTTTAATATTAAATATAAAGAAATTAATAAAGTCTGTATTGTATACATGAAGTGTGTAAGTAGCAAAGCAAAATTCTGTTCTTCTGAGTCTGTAGGATGTTTTATTTTCTATCCCATATAGTGAATAGTAAGGAAGTTCATATTCATCCCTATCAATATATATCCTTGTTTTAGCAAAAAATTACCAGCAGCAAAGTTAAAGATGGCAGATCTATGCATACATTCTGGGTTTCTTTTCAGAAATTAAAAGTGTAGATACTGTAAATATCAGAGATTAGAAAACATTACTAGCTGGAGGCAAGTCAGCTTGAGACTATGCAGTTTTTAAAGCAGACTTAGTGCTACTTGTTTGTTCTGTCTGTGCCAGTATGTGTGCATTCAGCTGCTAAAACATTTTATCTAAATTAAATCAAAATGCATTTTTAGATGGCTTTAACAGACCTAGTGTAAAACTCTGACATGCGTTTCTTCTCGCAGACTTCGGCTCAGCAGGCACTAACAGGCACCATTAACTCCAGTATGCAGGCAGTGCAGGCAGCCCAGGCTTCTTTGACTGACTTCGACAGCCTTCCACCACTGGGCACTGATGCGGTGAGAGAAATGATTACACTTTTTACTACACTCATTATAGGCAGTGCAGATCGCTGTTTTAATTAATCTTTCTGGTGACAATCATAATTATGTCTTTGTTTCGTTTCATTTTGTTTGCAAGGCCTCTCAAGCCTGGAGGAAGAACAAAATGGACGAGTCCAAACATGAAATCCATTCTCAGGTGGATGCTATTACTGCAGGAACAGCATCTATGGTTAATCTCACTGCAGGTGAGTCTACATACTATACATGCATACTTGTTTGTGTTTGCTACTTCAAACACTAAAGTAAATAGCGCCTTTATATTGGAATATTGTTTGCTACCTTAGTGCCAGTCCTCACAAAGTAAACCTGGGATGTAATTAGAAGCCTCACATATATATATAACGTCTCACAGGAGATCCAGCAGAGACGGATTACACGGCCGTCGGGTGCGCAGTAACCACCATCTCCTCCAACCTGACCGAAATGTCCAAGGGGGTAAAGTTGCTGGCGGCGCTGATGGAGGACGAGGGTGGAAACGGACAGCAGCTCCTGGGTGCCGCCCGTAACCTCGCCTGCGCCGTGTCAGACATGCTAAAGACCGCACAGCCCTCCAGCGCTGAGGTACCACACTAAGTGTCTGACTCAGCGCTCAAACAAACAGGCAATACCTCAACACTTGTAACATGAACATGAGTGTTCTCCTCCACAGCCTCGACAGAACCTCCTGCAGGCTGCAGGTAACGTGGGCCAGGCCAGTGGAGAGCTGCTGCAGCAGATAGGAGAGAGTGACGCTGACCAGCAGTTCCAGGTGGGATACTTACTCACAAATATACACACACATACACATGGGATTTTGTAATGTGCGCTTTGAGCTGGGTGACAGTTGAAGCCAATGTAATAGTTACTGCTGCTACTGTTAGTAATAGCATTTTATATACTGTTGTTGTTGTTATTGATATTTGTAAGCTGAGACAGCTCCCATCTTCTGAGATCTCATTTAGAATCGATCGAATGAACATTTAAGCTGTTTACCTCATGTCTTCCAGGCACCGCACTGCCATTTTTTGATAAATATGGCATTCTCATCCACAGTAAACATCTGGAGAACGCCCAACTAGTTTTTAACACAACAATGTATCTGTTGAGGTGTATCTCAAAATCTCAAACTACTCAATAGATGCATCTGTCAGTTTTGGATTCTTAATTCATCATGTTTGGACATTGGTTTACCTTACAGTAACACATTACTTTTTGTTTACTACTTTAATGTTGGTTCAGTGGTGAGTTATATGCTCAGAGGAGAAATTCTGGTGTCTGTGGCACCCTCGCCTCTGTAAACAGTAGACAGAAAATGTAGACCCACAACCCCCCACCAAGTTTGGACAGTTCAAAATGATGACCTTTAGCAATAGGACTCGGGCATTCTTGACTAGTTATATGATTTGGCCATGGAACCCTGAAATGATGAGCTGTTTGATATCTTTTATACTGGAAAGTCTGTTCATGGTAATTTAGATGAAAAGAGTGACAGTGCCTACTGTAGTTGAGTTGTTCATGTTAATGATGTACCAATATCTCTATAGCGATTGGGTTAATTTGCAGTTGTGTTGACAAACTCGATAATTATAATCCAAACATGTCAATCAAAAATCCCATTTAAACTTGCACCTGTGCGAAGCTGATCAGTGGTACCTGTACAAAAGACTAATAATGTGTGCATGTTCTTGCAGGACATGCTAATGAAGCTGGCTAAAGCTGTGGCTACAGCAGCAGCAACTCTGGTGCTGAAGGCAAAGAACGTGGCCCAGAAGACAGAAGACTCGGCCCAGCAAAACCGCGTCATCGCTGCTGCCACACAGTGTGCCCTTTCCACATCTCAGCTGGTGGCATGCACTCGGGTAAGGAAAACCGTCATACTCGTACACAGGCAGACCGCAGACTGTGAGACTACTTACACCAGCTTTCCAACCCATTTAATGCTCATATTTTATGGTTTGGGTTTGTGCAGTCATGCTTCATTGTGGCTTGATCTACTTGGAGATAATTTCATTGGACAGAAACACTTATTGAGCCAGATGCTTCTGTGTGCGTCTCCAGGTTGTGGCTCCTACGATCAGTTCCCCGGTATGTCAGGAGCAGCTGATCGAGGCAGGGAAACTGGTGGCTAAATCCGTTGAAGGCTGCGTAGAGGCGTCCCAAGGGGCCACCAATGACGAGCAGCTGCTGAAGCAAGTGGGCGTGGCCGCCACAGGTGTCACCCAGGCTCTTAACGAGCTGCTGCAGCATATCAAGCAGTACGCCAGCGGAGGCCAGCCGATCGGGCGCCATGGGGAGGCCACTGACCGCATCCTGGATGTAACTGAGAACATCTTCAGCTCCATGGGAGATGCAGGTGCGCCGAGGGAGATGTTTGTGGAAATAAATCACCTACTTAAGAGAAACCTGATAAGGTTTAGAAGATTATTATGGTCGTTACTAGCAGTGTAATTTTAGGTCCATCTGTTAGCCTTGGAGACATTTTATAATTGCATTAAAAGCACTGACAGACAATAACTTGCGTTTTTGAGATGGTGTCTATCCACATATGCCCATATGTTGTTGTTTATGGAATTGAGAAAATCTGATCAACTCTGTCTGGCTAACTTCTGGTCCACGAAAA
Organism: Clarias fuscus; assembly: GCA_030347435.1. Lineage (NCBI taxonomy): Eukaryota > Metazoa > Chordata > Actinopteri > Siluriformes > Clariidae > Clarias > Clarias fuscus. The sequence continues at coordinate 20,079,318 of CM059223.1, forward strand.
TGTAAACTTGCATAAATATTTTGGCTTGTTATGAGTCTAGAAACACTTTTTAAAAATTATACCATAAGCTATAAAAAGCTCAAAACTGGAGTTGTATTTTATATATTTTAACTGTAGTACCCAAATTAAGCGCTCTCTCTCTCTCTCTCTCTCTCTCTCTCTCTCTCTCTTTTCCCGATGATTTGTGAAGGTGAGATGGTGAGACAGGCTCGGATCCTGGCCCAAGCCACCTCCGACCTGGTCAACGCCATTAAAGCGGACGCAGAGGGAGAAACAGACCTGGAAAATTCCCGTAAACTGCTCTCAGCTGCGAAGCTTCTTGCTGATGCAACTGCCAAGATGGTGGAAGCTGCCAAGGTGCGTGACCAGAGATAAAGGGTGCTGTTTGTATGACTACATCCAGAGCTAAGGATTTATGGATGCAGAGCAGATGTTTTCTTACCAAAGCACGTTTAATGAAAGAACGACTTACAAGTCCAATCCTGTTAATTATTTCAAGACAGCAGGAGACGTGGTAGGTTAAAGCTTGTTAATAAAATCCAGATTTAATACGGAATTAAAGTTTTCAGGTAGAATTGAATTATTTCCGAATTTGTTTCACATGTACATCTGTTCTTCATGAATTTGATTGGTGCTTGTCTATAAATTGATATCACACACTAAAGTGAGTAACAGCAATAATGTGTGGGAGTGTGTGTGTGTGAACGCAGGGTGCTGCCGCTAACCCAGACAGTGAGGAGCAGCAGCAGAAGTTGCGTGAGGCTGCTGAGGGCCTGCGCATGGCCACCAATGCAGCAGCACAGAATGCCATCAAAAAGAGACTCGTCAACAAGCTGGAGGTGAGGACAAATATAACACCAAACTAAATGTACATCAGTGTCACGTCTTTTTTTTCTTCTTCCCCAAAAAAACATGGTCTTACACCAATTCCATTTATGACCAATAAGTCTTAATCAGCTCACCTGTAACACTCTGAGTGAAAACGATGATAACCGTAATATAGAAAGTAAGAAAAATTCCCTTGAGATTATCACTCGTAATGTTCTGTTAGCTCAGAGTGCTCGTACGACCTAAAAACTGGTTAATCAAACCTCAGAATGTTTGATTTATTCAAGACATGCTTTACAGTATGTAACTGATCAGGACGCGTCTAGGAACAAAGGAGCTGATCAGTCATGAGAGGATATGCCCTAACATTGAGATTGTTTCAATTTTTGCTTTTTCTAAGAGCAGTAGGTACAGAACATAGTAATCCTGCAATTAAAACAAAACAACCCTGTTTGGTTCTGTGAAATCAGTGCGCTGGGAGTTTTGTGTGGATGTTGACAAGAATAGCCGAATTCCCGGAAGGTACATGTTTGAACAGTGAAGCAAGTACTTCAAAATCCCAAATGAGGAAGCGGCATTTTGTGTTAAATTAAACGCCCCAAGGGGAGAGTTTTGATAGCATTTATTTGGCACGAAAAAATAGAGCAGATTGTGACATTATTTTTAATGCACAATCCGAGTAAACGAAGCAACGTTACATCGATGCTGTTTCCACTCATTTCATCTTCTGAAACAACCTACATGTACAGATAATCTTAAATAAATAGTCTCAAAGACAAGGACTTTGATTTCATCCCACCTTTATCACATTTCGCTCCGTTGCGTAGTTCTACGCCTCTGCCTTTGCACTGTTCTTTGCACTGTGCAGTAGCTTATGGCTCTGATGTAAGGTTTCATGTTGTGATTCTTAATTAAGCAAATATTTCCTGCAGAACGCTGCAAAGCAGGCCGCCGCAGCCGCAACGCAGACCATAGCAGCCGCCCAGCACGCCGCCTCATCAAACAAGAACCCAGCTGCACAGCAACAACTCGTACAGAGCTGCAAGGTAACTTCCTGTCTTTGCAGGATCATGACAAGGTCAAGGTTTATACCTCAATTACATCTGCAAACAGGCATTTCTAAGATCAGGTAAACCGTGTACTGTATACTGTAGGAGAGTAGAGTCGCTGAGACGCTTACATTTCTTTTCAGTCTGCATATTGTAATTGTTACTTTTGTTGGATTGCATACTTTAGTGTATTAACATTTAATCGTGCATTAGCAATGTATACCACAAGTACTGCAGTTTTCCATTATGTCTTTCTGACAGAGGTATTTGATTGACAGGGGGTGGCGGACCAGATCCCTCAGCTGGTGCAGGGAGTGAGAGGCAGCCAGGGACAGCCAGACAGCCCCAGCGCTCAGCTCGCCCTAATCGGAGCCAGCCAAAACTTCCTTCAGGTTCTTTGCGCTGCTCAGTCTTTCCTTTCAAGAGCCTGTCCTTATTTCGTGGAAGTGTCTTCGAGAGCGGACATCTTGGCTCATGTCTGTTTTTCTCACTTTTAGCCTGGAGCCAAGATGGTGACCGCAGCCAAGGCTACAGTGCCCACTATTGGCGACCAGGCCTCTGCCATGCAGCTCAGCCAGTGTGCCAAAAATCTGGCCAGTGCGTTGGCTGAACTCCGCACAGCTGCTCAAAAGGTAATGCAAATATGCTGATAAATGTGTATTTGTCTATAAGTGATATTTCTCTTCTTTACTAAGGACCACACTTTTGTTTTCTCAGTTTTTACTTTCACGTTTCCTTGGTCCATCCAAACAACACTTTAATTTATAAATTACTGCAACAAGTCTACTGTTGTTTTTTTTTTCTTTTCTTTTTTTTCCCCAGGCTCAGGAAGCATGCGGTCCTTTGGAAATTGATAACGCCCTGAACGCTGTGAGGGGTTTGGAGAAAGATATGCAGGAGGCTAAAGCCGCAGCAGCCGAAGGGAAACTCAGACCTCTTCCTGGAGAGACGGTATCCATCCTGTTCTCACTGTTTAAACTATGCACACCATAGCTTAACTTTATAGACAGAGAGCTAAATAAATGAAGATAGCATATCTGTGGTCCAGAACTTTTGATAGGGGGGGGAAAAAACATCAAAAATGACAATAAACAGAAAGTGAAAGAGAGACCATATTTCCGTTGTCTCTTACTGTTAAACGCTTGTTATCTTGCCCTGGGGTTTACAGTGCAGCATTTGTAACAGGCTCCCATGCTCTGTCACCACTCTGTCACACACTTCCTGTCACATGGACAACAACTACACACACACTAAGCTGCAGCCGTTGGACGATTTCCTTTCAGCTAGTTATTGACTTTATCTGTGCTGCAGTGTTTTTTTGAGGATGAGTAATCCAGTCAGCACTGATGTTTAGACATACACTATAAATATAGTATACATTTCATGTTATCAAGCATTACGACACTATTGAGAAATAGACCTGTTCAGGCTTCATCTAAACACCTATTGTGAGCGTGATGGAAAAATATCTAAAAACAAACACTGACACAATGTTCATCAGTAAGCTCACATTGTTACACTTCTGTGTGTGTATCAGCTGGAGAAGTGCTCTCAGGACCTGGGCTCCAACACCAAGGCAGTGAGCTCCGCTATCGCGCAGCTACTGAGTGAAGCTACACAGGGCAATGAGAATTACACCGGTAAGGATTCTATCACATTTATCACATAAGTGCAATTGCCCTTAAATTCAAGATCAATTAATGCACTGTTCTGGATACTGAATAGTCTACTCAGGGCTACACATTTTTTTCAGGTATCCTATAGCACCCACTACCCATAGTGAGTTAAAGACATCCTAAACTTTACAGAATGTGTTTTTTTTTATTTATTAAGAAATATATGTATATAAGTCATTTGAGTATGCAGATTAGTCAGATAAGAAAATATCACTCCAAGAGTTTTGTTGTGTCATTAAAAAAAACTCTTACTGGAAAATGTAGTGGTTAGCACTGTCGCCTTGCACCTCCAGGGTCTGGATTTGATTCCCATCTCTGTGTGCATGGAGTTTGCATGTTCTTCTCGTGCTTGGTGGGTTTCCTCCGGGTGATCCGGTTTCCTCCCACAGACCTGCAGATTAGGCTAATTGGTGTTCCCAAATTTCCTGTAGTTTGTGTGTGAGTGTGGGTACATGTGCCCTGCGATGGGTTGGCACCCCGTCAAGTCTCCTGCGATAGGCTCCAGGCCCCCCGTGACCCTGAATACAGAACAAAGCGGTATAGACGATGAGTGAATGAAGCAGCATCATGCAGTGTATATTTATTTAACTGAGGTAAGGATGAGGAATTAAAGTGGAAAATCTGCAACTTGTACATAAATATGGATTGATTCTCGAGTCTGGAATAAATGTGGATTTCTTGTTGGAAGAAATAAAAATCAAGCAACTTATTACTCAGTTTAAAAATATTCAACTGAACATATTTGCCGTACACTCTTTTACAGGCATGGCGGCACGTGACGTGGCCCAGGCTCTCCGTTCACTCGCCTCTGCAGCCCGTGGTGTGGCCGCCACCACAGAGGACCCACAGGCACGCGGCGCCATGCTGGACTGTGCCGGAGATGTCCTCGACAAATCAGGCAACCTCATCGAAGAGACCAAGAGAGCCATCGCCAAACCTGGAGACCCAGACACCCAGCAGCGTCTCGCTCAGGTTAGACAACAGACATACAGTACAGTATGCGTAGCAGAGTCTGACATTCTAGTAGAGCTGGTTTATATTTAGGAGCAAAACCTCCCTTTAATTGCTAACATCAGACATGGTGATGTTGCTGGTTGCATCAGAGCGCTCACTCATTTGAAAAGATAAATGTTTTCTTTTTCAAGTAATCTATGATTAGTGTTCTATTAGAACAGATGATAATTGCTGGTGTGCGTGTGTCATGTGTGTTCATTCAGGTGGCCAAGGCTGTGTCTCAGGCTCTGAACCGCTGTGTTAACTGCCTTCCCGGACAGAGAGATGTGGATAACGCCATTAGGAATGTGGGAGAGGCCAGCAAAAAACTGCTTTCTGATCAGGTGAGCACAGCTGCATCTTTTTATGCGCCATTTAAATCATTGTTGATTGTTAATTCAACTATGCCTCAAATCGTATACTTATAGTACATAAGTATTGCAGTACTGTAGTTGGTGTGATGTAATGTAACGGAGTTGATTTGTGATCTTAACCCCCCCCCTAACACTGTATTGTGTTGTACTGTATATCAGGTCATTGTTACCTAGACAAAAAGAATGTTTTTCACTTTTTTGCACAAATTATATATTCTCCAGCTCAAACTCTCTTGTGCTAGACAGTGCTGAACCTCTGCCCCCTACCATAAAAAACAACCCAAATATCAGTAGGAGAAATCATACCGTAGCTCAGTTTTATATGCACATAATGTACTTTTTGTTTTTTTGTTTTTTTTTAAATGTCCAAATCAACAACAACAAAAGAAAGAAAAAGAATCCTCCAACCTCACATCATGTTATGAAGTGCACTTTGACTTGAAAAAAAGAGTATCTAAAATATTTTTTTTAAACTATATTTTAAAATTGACTGTTGTAATGTTTTTATTTGAAACACCTTATCAATAATGAAAGAAAATTTAAACAAGGAATTTAAGGTGCTTTTGCACGTGTGCCGCTGTACAGAAACAAGAGTGACCCAGACTAGCACCCATGAAGTCACAGCTGTCATGTGTCAGTAGTACCTGTACTGTAGGTATTGCTGGATGTATGCAAGATGCACATTCAAACCATGCTGTCTGCACCTGGCATCAAACTCCAAGTACAAACCCTGCTGTAGGTTTAACCCAGAGATTTAGATGTTTTAGATGAAGATACATGTTGATCCAGTGTATAGGTGTATGTATGTGTGTGTATATCTCTCTCTCTCTCTCTCTCTCTCTCTATATATATATATATATATATATATATATATATATATATATATACAGTATGAATGCACTACAGTGTGAAGTGAAACACAAAGAGTTTTAATCAGGATAACTTCAGGTTGTATTTAATGTAACACCTTACTCCCACAATTTTCAGTTCCCTGCTAGTGGAAAGAGCTTCCAGGAAGCTCAGGCGAACCTGAACCAGGCAGCCGCCGGGCTCAACCAGTCTGCCAACGAGCTAGTGCAGGCATCACGCGGCACCACGCAGGACCTGGCAAAGGCATCGGGCAAGTTCGGTCAAGACTTCAGCCACTTCCTGGAGGCTGGAGTGGACATGGCTGGACAATCCCAGGTAGGTGAACAGATAAACTATTGTTCTAGTTTCTGTAAAGTTCAAATATGTTTTTTATGCTGAACACTCTGTTGTTTTAAAATCAAGACCTCTATATGTTACTCGACAATTTAATTGTTTTTCTCTTTGTGCAGTCTAAAGAAGACCAGACGCAGGTAGTAACCAACCTGAAGACCATTTCTATGTCATCCAGCAAGCTGCTGCTGGCAGCCAAGGCTCTGTCTACTGACCCCAATTCCCCCAACCTGAAGAACCAACTGGCTGCTGCTGCACGGTTAGAACCCCAAACATTATTTCTGAACTTATCCTGTCTCTCAGACTTCTGTCTCCCTGCACTCATTTATTTACTCACTCCGACTAGAACTGACATCCAAGACCCCGTTTCTGTTGGTCTCTGAAGTCTCTCTTGATTATATTGTCTGATGTTTGTCATGCTCTCTTATCATGTAACTTTTGTTTAAAGAAGCTGTTTATAATTTGTTATGCATTTGCTGCCTGTAAATTAGATTGCAATTGCAGTGAAGCCCAACCAGCACCAGCTGTTGGGTTAATATCATACTATATATTGTAGTTAATATTATGTATGCCTTGTGGGTCGGCTTTTAAGGAATGGCTGAGCAGCTCTGTTCTGGTGGGTGGGAAAAGTAATGTAAACCCTGAACAAAACAGAACCCATTACATAAACTAGTTTTATTGCATTTTAATAATCAGCTTATTCTGGGTATATATATATATATATATATATATATATATATATATATATATATATATATATATATATATATAGAGAGAGAGAGAGAGAGCGCGTTTTAATAATTATATACTTTTAAGTCATTGTCTTTTCATATGTTTTTTTTGTTTTGTTTTTTTGCTTTTTGTATGTTTCTTTTTTTGGGCAGGGTTGAATTTGTTTTTGCACGATTAGTAGAGGACCTGTATACTTCCATGATTCTTGTGTACAGTGCATGATTTTCTGTTGTGATTGCATGCTTTCACAATTCCAAAAACAAACAGATTTTTCAGTTTCAAAAAAAATATGGCTCAAACAAATGTCCAAAACAAGTAGTCAATGTTAGTTTGACATTTTTTTGCTAGCCCTTGCCCTTTAAAAGACCATTATCTAGATAGTTAGAAAAAGAAGAAGAAAAAGAAAAAAATATATATGTATATATGTCTCCTTTATGTCTCCCAGTTTTGGCAAGTTTTTGTCTTTTATTTACAGTCCAGTCCCTGTACCTGACCAGTTTCAGTGGAATGTTTTTGTTTGCTAAGCCATATGAATCATTCACTGGTTGGAACAGATGAGAGTGGAAATGAGGTTGCTGCTGAGGTTGTTACATAAAGCACCAATTTTTAAATTGTATCGGTACTTTGCAGCCTCTTGCAGTAAAACCTTTGTTCTCATTTTTTATATTTGTGTGTGCAGTATGTATATATACAACCCTCATAATGCACTCCAGAGCTGAATTGTCATTATCCGTGGAATCACCATGCCAAATTATCGGCTTTTCCATGCCCCACTGTATTTCTCCTTAGCGCTTCATTTGTACGCCATAGCTAATAACATCAGCATGTCACATGCAAATTTTTGCAATTCATAGCAAAAATCATAAGAATGGATACTGGCATAACTCAGTGGCTTGTAAATTGACACTGGCTTCCAACATGCTCCAACATGTCACTTCTTTGCATTCTATAAGTCCTGTCTTTTTGATTTTATACATTAAAAGGAAAAGGGAACAATTATGTAATGTGTGTGTGTGTGTGTGTGTGTGTGTGTGTGTGTGTGTGTGTGTGTGTGTGTGTGTGTGTGTGTGTGTGAGAGTGGGTTTGACGGGCCTTTTTGAGCCAGAACTACCGAACTCCTATACTGCCACTCAAGAGCTTAGCTGAGTCACACGCACACATACGCACACACACACATGCACACAGAGTGAGAGCAAGAGAGCGAGCTAGAAGCTAGTGTGTGGTAACGTGTGTGGGCGGACTGTGTTTCTATACTCCCGTATCGCTCCCTCTCTCCCTCTCCCCAATCTCTGTGTTTTCCTCATCGCCATGTCTCTAACTCTCCCTCCTTCTCCCACTCATTCCCTCTCTCCCTCATCTCATGCGTATCTCATATCTCTCACATCTCCGTCTTTCTCTGTCGGTTCGAACAGTGCCGTGACTGACAGCATCAACCAGCTGATCACCATGTGTACACAGCAAGCACCAGGTCAGAAGGAATGTGACAACGCGCTAAGGGAACTCGAGGTATTTCTCTCATTTCACATTTCTGGAGTTTTTTTTTTTTGTGTGTGTGTGATTTTCTTTCTCTTTCTGTTTTGTTCATGTCTTAAGAGTTCATTCGTGTAACTCAAGCTAGCAGAAGGTTGAGAAAGTTGTGTTTGAGTGGTCATTGCATGGTCCTTCATGTACAGCATTCTGTCATATAGCAGGAAACTATCATATGTACAGACACTGTAGTAGGCGGTGTATAGAGAGAGGACTTTATAGCGATTTAATCAAGGTGTGCTGTGGCAGGCAGCAGTGTAACAATATTCTCTGCAATCCAATTTGTCACATTACCTTGGGTTTAAGAGGTCCACGGTTTTACTTCATTGTAGCTGAGTTTGTTGCTTTACAGATCCACTCAGGCATGAGTGAGTATATAGTTTTTTAAAAAATGGCGCATTTTTGTAACTACTACTTAATCCGTGGGAATGCTGGCTCTTTTCCATAAGAGTTTACGCAACACTCGATGCCAAGGGATTAAACTAACTTGAAAGCATTTAGAGCTTACATCTCTATCTGCACTTATGCAACAGGTACGAGTAATGCATCAGTCACTATTGACGTTCTGAAATATATACCAGTGCATCCTTATGATAAAAATGTGATATCACCTGCAATATGCATCATAATATGTAGAGGTGGTTTTTTTCCCCCCCTTAATGTGTATTGTTATTGTTTTATATTACTGCATGTAAGTGCTCTAATCACTTCCTTTATGAAACGTATAGCTATAGACACCGCAGCAATTTATTGTAATAGACACATGTATTTCTATTTAGGTTAACTTAGTTTTGTGTGCACGATCATAAGTGAGTTGTTAAACTAAATTGTGTGTATCTGTGTGCGTGTAGACGGTGCGGGGCATGCTGGAGAACCCAACTGAGGCAGTGAATGACATGGGCTACTTCGACTGCATCGACAGTGTGATGGAGAACTCCAAGGTGCACAGCGAATCCTTCCACTTCCTGCTTGTTGTATTGTGGTCTGTAAATGACACAGAAGCATTTTTAGTCATCTGCTTGACGGCTGGCCGTTTGGTCCGCAGGTTTTGGGTGAAGCCATGGCAGGCATCTCCCACAACGCAAAGAACAGCAACCTGCCCGAGTTCGGAGACGCGGTCAGCTCTGCCTCCAAAGCCCTGTGTGGCCTCACCGAAGCTGCTTCTCAGGTAAACGAGCAGCACTGTTCATAGCGTCTGTGCGGATTTACCTTGTATTTTTTCGCTGCCACCAACATATCAGTGAGGTTTGTTACTTCCCCTGATGATTCATACCTCATTTCTTCAACCTAATTAGAACAGTGTAGAGTGAAGTGTACGAGTCTCCTGGTATCTCACACATCTGGATTTAGAGGTGCAAATAAGCATATACAGTACAGCCTACCACTGTGTTTCTCGTTTTCGTTTCATAGGTTTATCTATTGCCCATCTGTATCTGAGCTTTACTATTTAAACCTGTTGTTGTTTCAGACTGAGTACCTGTTTTTTTTTTGTCACTCAGTAACTATAACTGATACCCAAGTGTGTCACGAATTCAGAATCAACAAGTATGGGACATCACAGACCTTTTTGTAATAACGGTCATAATAATGTGCGCACATGATCATGCTCTTAGGGTAGTAGTTTTGTTCTTTAGAATTCTTGCTAGTTGATTTCCAAGTTGTCTGAATCCCTCGGTGTCAACTGTGCTTGCATTGAACCTCATTTTCAAGAAATAGCCTTCAAGTGGTGCAGTGGTAAAGTGCTCGTGCTATCAACTGGAGAATCGCGAGTTCGATTCCCGGGTGATGCTGTAGAGGACTGAGGACTAGAGAGAGCTGATTGGCCGAGCTCTCTCAGAGAGGAGGGATGAGAGGTACTTGGCGCTCTCACATTAATCACGGCTCTACAGCCAATACTGTGATCTCACGCAACGGAAGAAGCAGATACGTTGTCCTCCGAGTGTGTTACCTGCTCCCAACGGTGTGTGAGCGAGCAGTTCGAAAAGATGCAGTCGGCTAGCGTCGCATAGTTAGAATGTGGGAGCCCCCTAGTGACGAGGAAGTATTGGACACGACTAAATTAGGGAGAAAATTTTGGGGGAAAAAAAACAGCCCAGTCAGAAATACAATGCCTCAAGTAACCACGTCCGTTGGAACAGTCTGATCTAATCTGGCCCGATTGGACTGAATTTTCTTGTCCATAGGTAAATATTAGTCACAAACACTCGATCTGACCGTTTCGCTTTCTAATATAGTATACTAATATACTACATATACTACTGTATATACAATCTACTGAATGTAGATTTATTTTCTACATTCTAGAAAAATACTGGAGATTTCAAAAGTAAGAAATAACACACATGGAATAAGGTAATTAAGGAACACAAACAGACAGTTGTTATTTTAAGACACAAAGGTCATCTATTCTGGAACAGTATTGTCAAGTGCATTTGCAAAACCCATTCAGCACCACGATGAAACCCAGGAAAACAAGATTATACCGTACTTTTGACTGGTAATGTCTGTGTGTGTGTGTGTATATTTATTTATTTCGACAAAAGAGTAACAGTCTGATTAAGTGTAATGTTTGAAGCATTAGGTGCTGTGATGAGTTTCTGCAATAGAAATTCTTCTTCTGCTCCTGATCATTAAACTCTGTGAGAGCAACTATTCTTTACATCGCCCTTCCATCCACTGTCTCCAGGTCTTTAGAGGGGGAAAAGTCTTCGGTCGGTTTAAATTGCACATGTAGTAAAGATTCTCACAAAAATTATATCCTGTTTAAACGCTTTGTGCATGCGTCAGATCGGATCGGCGTCTATGTAAACAGTTCAGATGAAATCTCTAAGCCTTCTGACCTTCAAGAGGACTGAATATGTGAGTAAAATATAAACGCTGCTAGTGTCTGATCGCAGCGATCAGTTTACCAGTTAGGTGAGTTATTTTACATCACAGCACAGTCTGTAGACAGTTTATCTCGCTTAGCAAGCCTTCGCTGCAGCATTTGTTTGCATCTTTGTGCCTCCAGCAGTGAACTCCTTGTGCTGAGATTTGTTTTTACAATGTTTTATCAGGTTACTTGTATATAAAAAAAATGCTAGATTAACTCCAATTTTTATTTTCTTAGAGCACAGTTTGAAGTCTGGTTTGTGCTGATTGATGATATTAATTATGAAAGATGTTCAGGTTATTGTTGTCCATCCTTTAGTGCAACAATTTCCTATAATTAGATAATTTACATTCCTTCATCAATTGGTATCAGATGCAGGTGAATGAGCAGTTTGTATGCGTATGATTAATTCGATCATAAAACCAGCATGGGTGGGGGAAAAAATACTGGTATATATTTTTTTCTAAGCATACAGTAAGATGAGTATATGCCTATCATTAAGGCAGAAATAAGACTCTAGGGTTTTAAGACGCATCATTAGAGACCAAACTAGCAGAAAAAAACAATTGAAGGACTGTTTCTTTCCTGTTTCGTTTTTTTTCTCTCCTTTTTCCAGCCTGCTGTGTGTCTTGATTTATTTATTTTATTTATTTATTTATTTATTTATTTATTTTACCGTGCACACACATATGCACAGTGGAAGTTTATAATGGCTTTGATAGGGTATGATGATGAGTCATGTTCAAATGCGCTCTTTCTCTCTGTCTCTCTCTCTCTCTCTCTATCTGCAGTAAAAGTGTTCACTCAGATCACTGAATTCTAGTAGAACAATACTGAGGAAAGTGTTTTGGAGTAGCTCGTGTGTGTGTGTGTGTGTGTGTGTGTGTGTGTGTGTGTGTGTGTGTGAGTTGTTGCCAAGGCAGATGGTGAGAGAAGCTAAACTGGATGATGTGGCTTTTCTGCTGAGATCAGAACTAAGTGTATGAAAAGCCTGTCCTTCTACAGGATGTGACTCCGTTAAAAAGGTCAAAAGAAGAATCAGCATTTGTAACATTTAAAAGTCCTCTCCTTTTCTGAGACCCGTTGTTAACCTAAGGAATTATCCGCTCTTTATATTTTCCATGATTTGAGCCTTCGAGCTATAGAAAAGGGGAATTTACTGTATATGCGATCAGCGGATGTGACTGTGTTTGGTTCATAGATCCGTCTTTTGTGGGACAACAAAAAAGGCCCCAGATGTGTTATTTGTGTGTGTCATATGTTTTTAAGCACAGCATGGGCTTCCTCAACCTCCCACTGATAACGGATATCATCTCTCTCTCTCTCTCTCTCGCAGGGTGCCTATCTGGTGGGTGTCTCTGATCCGAACAGCCATGCTGGACAAAAGGGCTTGGTGGATCCAGCTCAGTTTGCCAAAGCCAAACAATCCATTCAGATGGCCTGTCAGAACCTGGTGGACCCTGCGTGCACTCAGTCCCAGGTACCGTTCTGCTAGACTGGATAGCACCGATTAGTTTTTAATACACACCGTCACTGCATGACTTGTTTTAGACCAATTTAGAAAGCGCAATTGATCATTTTCCACACACGCTGGACGAGTCGGCAAAGGCCTGAAGGTGTCACTCATACATGTCTTGTTAGGGAATTAATCCAAAAAATTCCAAATGCTGACGGAATCTGAGCAATCCTGTTACGAGATTAAGCCTCACATATTGTATCATGCTGGTTCATTTGTGCACAGCATGATATTTTTGATGATCTTTGTAATATTAATTCCTTCTCCACTCTATTGCCTTCCGCTTGCATCACTCAGGCAAATTCATTGCATATCATATTATGAGACAAGACAAACACGTATTCAATATTTTTCTATAATTCATCAATCAATAGGAAACTCCGGAGTGCTCTCATTCTATACAACTAGAAAACTTTATTTTTTTTGTTTGTTTCCTTTCTTTTGTTGTTTTGTAAGCAAAACCAAGATATGCTATTGTTGGTATTTGCCTAAAAAGTCACGCTCAAAGGTCAAATCTGTCATCAGACATTTAAAATGCTTTGTTTGTTTGTTTTTGTTTTTTTTCACACCCCTCTGCATTTCCCAAGGTCCTCTCTGCTGCAACGATTGTTGCCAAACACACCTCCGCCCTTTGCAATGCCTGCCGCCTCGCCTCCTCCAAAACATCAAACCCTGTTGCTAAGCGACAGTTTGTCCAAAGTGCCAAAGAAGTGGCGAACAGTACAGCCAACCTTGTCAAGTCAATCAAAGTGAGTGCTAATCCCAAACAAATTCTTTCAGGTTGCTTATAAAAACTACCAAAAGGACTCTTTTTTTTCTTTTTTTTTTCTTCTTTCCTTCTCTGAGAGGTTTAAGAAGTTATGTTAAGATAAACATGTAGTTTTTGGATTATGCGTGATTATTCAGGATTTGAATGTTTGAGGTGTGTGATAGGAGAATTCTAAGTGGAAATGATTGTGTGCGCTCAGGCCCTGGATGGAGCCTTCAACCAGGAGAACAGGCAGAAGTGCAAGGCGGCAACAGGGCCGCTGATCGAGGCGGTGGATAATCTCACTGCCTTTGCTTCCAACCCAGAGTTCGCCAGTGTGCCTGCACAGATCAGCCCAGAGGTACCGTAAGCTTTTATATTAAACACATCGATATGTATCTGGTTTATTTAATGCTGACAGGAAGACGGGCAGAACATTACTGTTATTGGTGTCAAGTTGTTCAGGTTTACCGTTTGTTTTGAAACAAAAACAAGCTAATCTTATTAAGTATTCTTCCGAGTTTTGTGTAACATTAAATGGGTAACATTAGGCGGTAACAGATTAACATGATTTAGTGTGTGTTTATGTGAGTGTGTGTGTGTGCTCTTAAATGTAGGGTCTGGCTGCCATGGAGCCCATCGTGGCTGCAGCTAAAACTATGCTGGAGAGCTCGACAGGTCTGATCGAGACCGCACGCTCACTGGCCGTGAACCCTAAAGACCCTCCCAAGTGGTCAGTGCTGGCCGGCCACTCCAGGACCGTGTCCGACTCCATCAAGAAGCTCATCACCAACATGAGGTACTGTTGTATTTTCAAAGGCATACGTGAAACTAGAACGAATTAATCAGTGTACCAAAAACTAGCATGCGATAATGCAGGTGTTTTTTTTCTGTAAAGATTAACAAAATCTTTTTTTAAACTTTATCTTTAACCTTTCTTAATGCTGCTGCTTCCATTCATTTAGATCTTTAGCAATGATATACAGTAGTTAGGTTTAGCTTCTCTTAGTTCTTGCCCTCACTTCAGTGCTTCTGGAGTAAGTGTAAGTGACTCTTTGTTGATTGCTTGCAGAGATAAGGCTCCAGGTCAGAGAGAGTGTGATGAGGCCATTGAGGTTCTCAATAACTGCATCCGTGACGTGGACCAGGCTTCCCTTGCTGCCATCAGCCAACAACTCGCACCCAGAGATGACATCTCCCATGAGGTGTGTATCATCCCTTCAGAATATGATCTCTGTACATACTTAAAAAAAAGAAGAAGAAAAAAGAACAAACATTCAAACTTTTAATAACATCCAATAAAGCTCAAGTTCTGTTTGAGAATTTTCAGTTATGTTTTACAGTATATATAATTTGGAATATTACAGTAGATTGCAATTAGCAGTAATTTAAAACGTTTTACTGGGAGTCAGTAATGATAATTGGATTCAACAGAGAGCGTCTTGTTTGTTGTCTCAGGCCCTGCATGAGCAGATGGCAGCCTCAGTGCAGGAGATTAGCCACCTGATCGACCCAGTGGCCATCACAGCTCGATCCGATGCCTCGCAGCTGGGCCACAAGGTACGATTCAGCATGCAGCTTGTTTTACACCTGTTTTACACCCATGTCATCTTTAATAATGACCCGTTCCTACTTCAAATCACGAAGCGGTGAGAATGTGTAGCTCTTCATGGTTTTGGTCCATCTTGCAGGTGTCTCAGATGGCAAGCTATTTCGAGCCGCTCATCATGGCAGCCATTGGCACCGCATCGAAAATCCTGAACAGCCAGCAACAGATGAACGTGTTGGACCAGACAAAGACTTTGGCAGAGTCAGCCCTGCAGATGCTCTATACAGCCAAAGAAGCAGGCGGCAACCCTAAGGTGTGTTTAAGATAACTCTCATCTCTTAAATCCTTCATGACAACATATAGAAGTTTTGAAATGTGAGTGTTTAGGGGTAACGTTTTTTTTTTGTCAGTCATATTTTTGGATTCCCTCATACTTTCTCTACTTCATAGCCAGTTTTATGATGTTACAAACCATGTTCTTCTCCATAAAATCTGTTTAACACGATTATACCACCTGCTTCAGTAAAACTGAGTGAGCTTTCCTGATTGTCTGCTCGGTCTTGCCCCCTAGGCGGCTCACACCCAGGAAGCCCTGGAGGAGTCTGTGCAGATGATGAAGGAGGCTGTCGATGACTTGGGAGGTACAATGGCTGAAGCAGCCAGTGCAGCAGGAGCTGTAGGAGGCATGGTCGACTCTATCAGTCAGGCCCTTAACAAAATGGAAGACCCTGGAGTGGAGCCTGAAGGAACCTTTGTGGATTACCAGACTACTATGGTGAAGACGGCCAAGGCTATTGCGGTCACTGTGCAGGAGATGGTATGCCTTGAGTGTTCTTTTTGCCTGATTCCGATTCCAAGTTAGCCCAGTTTGTTAAAGTATAATGTTTTAGAAAAAAACTTAATGTTAATCGTGTCTCTATAAAAATATAAAAACCTTTTCTCTTATTCATTTTTAAAACCAGGTCACTAAATCAAACACCAACCCCGATGAGCTCGGAGGCCTCGCCAATCAGCTGACCACCGAGTTCGGTGACTTGGCGTCAGAAGCTAAGTGTGCCGCCATCACGGCTGAAAGCGATGAAGTAATGAGTAACACTGTTTCTCTCGTAATAGTCCCATTAGCATTTACTTCTGTCTTCAGTGCATATTTTTGTGTGCCAAAGCATCTGCAGTCTCACACTGTGCCTGCTGGTGCATGTACTGTGTGTGTGTGTGTGTGTGTGTGTGTAATTTAGTCATTATCTTTTTTGCACCCTTCTAGATTGGCTCTCACATTAAGAAGCAGGTAACAGAACTAGGCTACGGTTGCACCGGTTTGGTCACCAAGGCAGGTGCTCTACAGTGCAGTCCGAACGATTCGATCACCAAGAAAGAGCTCATTGACGCTGCCCGCAAAGTCTCTGAGAAAGTGAGTTTTAGTCCTCTAGCAGTTGGTTTGTCACACACAGCTACCCAGATTTTAATTTAAATTTTTTTTTTATTTGTACATTATTATAAAATATTGCTAGAATGTTCTTGTATAAAATCAAAGTTAATTTGATCCTGCTGTCTCTCCCGTTCTCCGCCTCAGGTGTCCCATGTGTTGGCCGCACTGCAGGCCGGTAACCGTGGTACTCAGGCTTGTATCACAGCTGCCAGTGCTGTGGCTGGTATCATTGCTGACCTAGATACCACCATCATGTTTGCAACAGCGGGTACACTTAACAGGGAGAATGCAGAGACCTTCGCTGATCACAGGTTACCAAGCACTCTAAAATGGGTTCACAGTACAGTTAAAACTTGGGCTGCGAGCATAATTCATTCCGGAAACGTGCTTGTACTGTATGTCAAAGTCCTCATATATCAAAGCGAATTTGGAATGATGGAAACGCAGATGATTCATTCCACAGCCCAAAAATATTCGTATAAAAATAATGAATACAAAATATAAAGTAAGAATAGAACAAATTAACCTGCACTTTAACTTTGAAAATAATCCAGACAGAGCAGTGTTTCCATTAGTGCGCGTGTGTGCAAAGCTGAAGTAAGATGAGAAAGGAGAGGAGGAGGGAGGGAGCTACTACTGTTATTCGTATGTGAAGACGTCCATCATTTATCAAGTTAAAATTTATTTAAACATTTTGCTTGTCTTGAAAACGCTCGCAGACCGAGTTACTCGCAATCCAACTGTAGCTTCCACTGTAAAAAAAAAAAAAAAAAATGCTTTAAATAATAGTGGGGCGATCAAGCAGTCAACTTTCAGCGACTAACCTTTACTTTCCACACTTTTTATTTGGAATTTTATGACTGGTAAAAAAAAAAAAAAGTCACGTTTTGCCATATTTTGACAAATATACTATATGTATACCTTTACACTGAGAATGCTTTAGTCTGCATTCATTTAACCAACAACCTATAGTGTAGCTGTTGGACAGGAAGTTGCAGTTATGGTTATGGTGTTCTTAGTGTGGGATCGATATCAGATATCAGTTCCTAATAAGAGCATATATAATACCTAGGACTCAAATGAGTTTCAGGCAAAAATCGTTTGTTGCCGTTTTTGTCCACCCAGAGAGCACATCCTGAAGACAGCTAAAGTTCTGGTAGAGGACACCAAACTGCTGGTGTCTGGAGCAGGAGCCAGTCAGGAGAAGCTAGCACAGGCTGCTCAGTCATCAGTCAACACCATTACCAAACTGGCCGATGTGGTCAAGCTGGGGGCCGCCAGCCTGGGATCCGAGGACCCCGAGACACAGGTAACAATAAGTTTTAAAAGTTCTGAAGGTTTAAAAGTTTTTAAAAGGTTGAAGCCTTAAAGAATAATGTTCCCAACCCTTCTGAGTAAAATGATTCTTAATGTCTCTAGCATCTGATGATCTTGATGTGGTTTCTGACCCAATCCTTTAAAGTCTGTCTTGGATTCATCACTATGCAGACAGACTGTTGTTGCACTCAGTTCCTCTTTCTTTCTGTTTTCCACTGTTCACACTGCTCTCTTCTCAACAAACAAGACACTTTTTTCTTCCTGTGGCTTTCCTGTTGGTCAGGATGTGGGTATTGCTTGTGTGTGTTTTCTCTAGTCTTCATGACATGTGTGTGTCTGTGACTGTGTGTTCATGTCTGTGCCACGGGAATGAAGAAAGACACACACGTTGGCCAGCATGGATCTCTTTGCGGCCCACTGCATTTTGGCACACAGTTCTGCTTTCTCTTGTTCCTATGGCAGCATTCAGAAATTCCTAGAAAAACAGAAAATCCCAGAAATAGCTGTTTCCTTTATTGAGAAACACAAGTGGCCATGTAGGCTATAAGATATATAGCGAAGTATTTGAGTATACTGTAGGTTTTTATTTACAGTACCATGCAAATATCTTGAGCCAACTCTGCTCTATTTTTTCATATTTTGCTTCCATAAGATCTGACTTTTGTTGTATGTGTTTAATATAGTTTTGAGGAATAGTTCTCCAGTCTCGCTGAAGGACAGAGAGCTACACAGGGACCTATAACTCATTCAAGCATAAAAACATTTAACTTAGAGTGAACCAGTGAGAAACAGGTGCAGATGATGACAGGTGATCAGGCCAGTGATTAGTATACTGGGTATACACCTCGAACAGATGAGGGCAGTGGTGGCTTAGTGGGCTAAGGCACTGAGTTACTGATCGGGGGTTCGATTCCCAGCTCAGCCAGGTTGCCATTGTTGGGCCCTTGAGCAAGGCCCTTAACCCTAACTGCTCCAGGGGCGCTGTACCATGGCTGACCCTGCGCTCTGACCCCAGTTACGCTGGGATATGCGAAGAAGGAATTTCACTGTGCTGTAATGTATATGTGACAAAATAAAGGCTTTAATTTACTTTACTTTTAAAGGGGAAATGAGGTTGCTGCTGAGATTGTTACATAAACAATCATTTTTTTATTGGATCTTTAGGCATTTTCAGCCTATCTCAGTAAAACATTTGTTCCCATTTCTTTAATTAAATCTACATCATTTAATATGAAGAAATGAGGGGTAGCTCAAGACTATTGCACAGGACTGTATATCTGTAATGACTGCCTGCCCGTATACAGCCCGAATGCCTCCTACAAAAGTCATTCTAGGTCTTTGTTCATTCTGGCATTGGCTGTTCTTTAGAAAAGGTTTGTTCCGATTGAGAATACTCAGACAGTGGGGCTCCTGCTCTGCTGCTGCTTGACATTAATTCACTTTAACAGGGTTTATTCCTTACTAGAAGTCCCTGAATTTATGTCAAAACTCTGCTTCCCACATCATTAACTTTGTATTGTCCTCTATGGAATGCAGTGGCATTTAGGTATTAGGGTTTATGGTAATAATTATAGTATGTTGTTATATTATATGCTGTCGACATTAAAATATAGAACTTTTAAACACAAATGATTTATCCTTAGTCTTTTGTTTGGATATCCTTGCCTTTAAAAAGTAAAATCATCAGAATGATTATATAAAGGTCATATAATTTGAACTTTGATCGTTATTTATTAGCTTGCCTCACACTTCACTAGAACTCACATCACTACTTCATGATTAATTTTTTGTTGTTGTTGTTATTATTTATTTATTTATTTATTTTCAATTCATGATTTCTGCTCATTTGTTTGTGTTCATGTCCACATTGCAGTGTTTCAGTTAGTACACTACTACTCTACTCTTGCGTGAGTGAATGCATGTAGACAGTAGATGTCAGTGTCGGTCATCTTTCTTCGTGTGCTATTCACAGTAACAACTTTGTGCTCTCTGTTGCAGGTGGTCCTGATAAACGCAGTCAAAGATGTAGCTAAAGCTTTGGGTGACCTCATCAGAGCCACCAAGGCAGCAGCTGGCAAGCCTCACGATGACCCGGCCATGCTCCAGCTGAAGAGCTCTGCGAAGGTAAATCGTGCACTGGGGCTGAAATTTACACATCTTTCATAAGCTCAGTTACATTTGATTTGCGTAGTTCCTGCACATAGAAACTTTACAGAAATCCTGGGGTAGATGTAGGTTACTTCAGAGCAAGCCTCACATGGAAAAAAAAACAATGAAACAGAGCATTGAAGATGTTATAAACCATCATGTATGCGACAAGGGATACTCGACCAGAACAAACCTGAAGCTGAGTTTTAGATGCACACCTGTTTATTTTGTTAGTGAGAACTACATTTAACAATGCAAATGCACTTTTTTTTAGCAATAAGCAATGTTTTTTAATCAACATAATACCATTTGTCCAAAGCAGAGGAAGTAATTTAAGCCTAATTGATTGCATGCCTGCACATACACACACACACACACACACACATCCAAACTTCCCATTCTAGCACCAAGTATTACATGCTAGGGGTAAATTCAATTAATTTAAAAAAAAATGAAAATTAGTTCGAAAAAAAAGTGTGAGGAATGCGTATAAATTATATTTGTACAAGTTTGTGCTTGATGAGCAAGCCGAGGGCAACAGTGGCAGGAAGAAACTGCCTGATATGACGATAGAGACCAGACTCAACAAGGAGAATGAGATCATCTTCACACATTAGGAGTCTAAACACTGGATAAGAGTAAAATAAAATCAGGCTGGTCAAATACCTGTGATATTACTGAAATATATTGAATATTATACAATACAATGGGACCTCGGATTGCGAGTAACGCGGTTTACGAGTGTTCCTCAAGACGAGCAAAGATTTTTTATTAATTTTAACTTGAAAAACGAACAAGTCTTGGTTTACGAATACCAAGTATCATGTAGCACGCATATGCTTCTTGTTTTGACGCCAAGCGTCACGTGATCACAACTGAATATATATATATTCGTTTTTGTACAATATTTTCCCTTTGCATTGATGTGTCTCAAATGCTTATGTAATATATGAAGACTTGCATCACACTAAGTTGCTGCATTGGTCTCTGTCATTAGGTTATGGTTACGAACGTCACGTCGCTGCTGAAGACGGTGAAAGCTGTGGAGGATGAGGCCACTAAAGGCACGCGAGCATTGGAGGCCACCATTGAGCACATCAAACAGGAGCTGGCTGTGAGGAACTTTTTCACTTCCCCTATCACTTATTTAAACTTTGGCTAAAACGGCGTAATCGCTAGTAAGCTTCAGCCCGGACTCGCCAGGACAGCTATGATATCACTACACTGAAATTATGCTGTTAAAGATTTCATTTTTTAAGTGTTAACCATTTCAGGAACTTCAGGATTATTTTCATTTATTAATTATATGTTTATTATTAGCCTTGCATTATCTGGAGCATCTGCTAATCAAATCCCTGTGAATAAGCTGATACTATGGATAAATCTGAAAAATTACAGCCTGCGCTATCGTCAGAACTGTTAGAAAATTCATGAATATCTTCCAATCATTTTGAATTGAGCATTCAGCAGATCCGTAAAATTATACTGTGATACTGGCACAAAAAATATGTAATTATAGTAAGTTTATCATCACTGCTTTAGATGTCTCTGGGCTGTTGTTATGATTTTCGATGACCCGTTATCGTGTGGCCTCTTAGGTGTTCAGCAGTCCAGAACCCCCTCCAAAGACGGCTACTCCCGAGGAGTTCATCCGCATGACCAAAGGCATCACGCAGGCCACAGCCAAAGCAGTGGCCGCTGGAAACTCATGTCGCCAGGAGGACATCATCGCTACGGCCAACCTGAGCAGAAGAGCCATCGCCGAAATGCTGCACTCCTGCAAGGTGTCACAGAGTCTTAGAGCCCAGCACATATCACACTTTCAGCTTAAAGTTATAGTCCTGTTTTTTTTTGTATTTTTTTATTCCAAATATTATTTTAATCTCTCCTCCTGCAGCAAGCGGCTTATCACCCTGAAGTAAACCAAGAGGTGCAGAGCCGTGCCCTGCGCTTTGGAACGGAGTGTGCCCATGGATACCTGGGTCTCCTGGAGCATGTGCTTGTGGTAAGTCTTGCTTGACAGTTCCTCTTACTCTGTTACATACACACATTCAAACGTCTCAAGACTTGTGTGGATGTGTGTGGAATACTTTCAACATTGAGCTACTATTTCAATTACTTTCTCATAATGACTGACTGCACAGGGGCTTATTACTGCAGACTTGTTTTCATGCTGATAAATCCTTCTGAACTGTGGATTTATAGCAAGAATTTTAATATTCTGTAATTTATTCTATGTACACAGTCTTTTCAAGTTATTTGTCTTATTAATGTTCATTTACTAGTTTTACTTTTTTTAAGTGATACATTTTTAATTCTGCTGGGTACCTCCTAGTGTGTGAGATAATAATGACATTTCCTTGAAAGAGTTATTCTACAGATTACAAGAAGGCTTTCCCCACTTTTCACGGAAGTAATGAACATGTTAAATCATCCTGTTATTGGATATTCCACTCCAGGAGTGGATTACTTTATTAGCTGCAAGCCTAAATCACAATTAGTCCAAATCACAGTTTATTGATTTCCAAAAACAGCTTTAACACTCAGTCAGATGCACTACTCTTAAAAAATTATAATAAAAAAAAAAAAGCCTTGGAGAAATGATCCTGTGACAAGTTCCTTACTGTCTGTGTGTGTGTATGTGTGTGTGTGTGTGTGTGTATGTGTGTGTGGCTACACTGTAGATCAAGTTCTGGTACTGAACAAGCTGTCAAACATTTAATCCCGTGCAAAATATTTGTGGCAAATGATCAAATGTCCCTCGTTTACAAGATGTAAAATCTCTTTTCTCTGTTCTACCGTTGTGTATATGTATATGCCTGTGTTTGTTCACTGTTTTAGCCGGTGAGTAGAAGTTGACTGATCTGCACGTGTGTGTGCCCTTTGTTGTGTGTGTGTATCCAAATAGATTAACAGCATTTGACCCCCGAGAGTTATTCTTATCCACTCACACATAGCTCAAGATTTTTTAAAGCATTGCGATTTTAAAACAACAGTGTGGACTGAGGTTATTTTCTGTAGAACAATATGCATGACCGAGGAGGGGGTAATGTGCTATTATTGACTACAACATGAAAAGGAAGACAGTGACAGATCGGTTGTTTTAATACCGGATATTTGAAATTGTCTTTAAAAATATTTACATGAAAAGGTACTTAGGGTAAAAACCATGATTGGGTAATGATACATCACGTTTTTTAAACTTAATATTGTTTTCATTCATTTTTTAATCACTATGGTTATATGCTTTGTGTCCAAAATTATTTTTGAAATTTCAATTAAATAAAATTTTAACAATTGACATTGTCGCAAAGCAGTTTTACACAATCAAAAGAATTATTTAAGTTTGTATGAGATGTGAACGTGTATGAATCAAAATTATAAGACTGTCCCTGATGAGCAAGCCGTAAATTAAAGATTTGTACTGTATAGTGTAGATGTAAAAGAATGCAGGGTTACAATGTAAAAGGCAAAGCCGCCAATTTTGTTGATTTTACATGTAATAAAGATAAGTAGAGGTCATACTACAGGTTGTGGGTTTAAACATGCAATGAGTTACTTAATGAAAATGACTTGCATGGATTTAGTGTGTATTTGTAACAGATTAACCATAACCCTGAGCGTCAAGCTTTGACTCCTGAATATTTTATTGTTTAAAGTTTTAACTTGTTTATATTGTATTGATTTGGTAATTACTCAGTATGTATGCATTTTAGGAAGTGTGTGATGCTCTTTGGTGTGTGTGGGGGGTGTTGCTGGAGCTGAGGCTTTTCTTAGTGCTTTGTTTGAATAGACAGAGAGTAACATGCCTGCCAGCCCTCACAGCCAACAAAGTAATGACAAACACCTGTTATACAATCACCAGGACAGTTCTAAAGGACACTCTGAGGACATTCTGTCTCTCACACACACTTAGAAATAAGCATTAGTAAAACCAGGCAAGGGTAGTATATTGTTAATTACTGTATTACTAAACGTTATGCCAGTGTTCCATGTTCATTCACTGTTGTATATTTCTCTAGATCATCCAAAAGCCCACTCACGATCTGAAGCAGCAGCTGGCAACCTTCTCCAAGCGGGTGGCCGGCTCGGTCTCTGAGCTCATCCAGGCAGCTGAAGCCATGAAAGGTGCTGATACACACACAAAAAAAAAAACTTGTTTGTATTTATCAAGATGCACATCAAACCAAGTCATAAACCTGTGTTTTTTATTTTACACACCCATAGTAGTAGTAGAATCTCCTGTCATACCTTGGATTTTTTTTAAACCTCACTTTAGGTTTAGGAAGCAGCATACATTCCACAAATCCACTAACAGGATATTTATGGCATGTTGCACCTACTGTATGTTTTTCTTTCGCCAAGTTCTCACTCTGCATAGCCTTTTTTATAAGTTTTTTTTTTCTTCTTTTTTTTTTTTTTTCGTCCTGACTGGTTCACACAGTCAAGAAACAAACCCACAGCTCAGTCAAGGTGCTAAAACAATTGTTGATTCAATAGATGGTGCCATGCTGAATTTAGTGAAGGGTAGTTGGGAGGCGGTACATGTATTTGCATTCAGTTTATGTGTGATAGGAATACCTGGCACTGATTCCTTCATTCTCTTTCAAATTCTTATCGCTAAACTTGATATTGGATTTGGTTGAGCATAGGAGCATTTTCCCACATGTGAAACTCTAATGTCTTGAGTACATAACAGACTAAATCACAAGATCTAAAACATATACCTGCCATATCTTAACCTTAACCTCATTGCATATTTAGAATAATTTTCTTAATCTCTTGCTTTTCTCTTTATCTGGCAGGCACTGAATGGGTTGACCCCGAGGATCCCACTGTCATCGCAGAGAACGAACTGCTGGGCGCAGCGGCCGCCATCGAAGCCGCCGCTAAGAAACTGGAGCAGCTGAAACCACGAGCCAAACCCAAGGTGAGGGGGCTTTTCTACCACTTTCAGCTCTCACACCCAAGCCAGCCAGCTGCTACAGGCTTAACTGTTCTATAGTTGGGTTTCAGCCTTGGACTGGGTTACCATATGTAATGGCTGCTCTTTCTGTGGGGAAAAGCCCTCCCTGTACTGACGTGACGAGCAGGGGAAATGTCTAATATCACCTCACTGGCTGGAACACACCAATACAGATACATTAGCATGCCAGATTAAAAATGGCCTTTGCTTTGTTTTGATATTGATGATGCTTTATTATGCTGAATTATTGATGATTATTGATTTTCTGGGAATCAACATGTCCACGTGTTCTTGTTTGCTTCACACAGTTTGCACGGGGAAGAAAGGTAAACCCGAAATCGTATCGAATATAAAACTGTCTCATATCCAGCATGATATGAATCATTGTCATTTCCCACATCAGACATAAGCCCAGGTTCCATTGTGCCGTTTACTTCATCCAGCATGCTGAATAAACTCAGTAGATTCGCTGCTCCCTGTCGTGCGACAGAAATTACAGGAGTGTTGTCTGTCTTATGTTTCTGTACAGGAGGCTGACGAGAGCCTGAACTTTGAGGAGCAGATTTTGGAGGCAGCCAAATCCATCGCTGCTGCCACTAGTGCGCTGGTGAAGGCGGCATCTGCTGCACAGAGAGAGCTGGTCGCCCAGGGCAAGGTAAAGTCACTGCTCATATACTGTTTAAACTTTCTGTACTGGACATATTGGCGATTATTTATTATTTTTTTATTCCCCATACAGAGTATGGTGGTGTTTGGAATAAATGAGCATATTTTAATTATATAAGAAAAAAAGGCATTTCATAACATCTGTTCGTTTGTGTCCTGTGTTCAGGTCGGTGCCATCCCAGCGAACGCGGTCGATGATGGACAGTGGTCTCAGGGTCTCATTTCAGCTGTAAGTACTGTTTAGAGTGGATAAATTTCTCTTGCATACAGTTTAGGCCATCAGCTTCAGAGATGGCAGGTGGTGTTTGAAAGCTCTGTAATACAAACAGAAGCACTTCTACGTAACTGGAAACTTGGACAGGCTT
Source organism: Clarias fuscus (assembly GCA_030347435.1). Taxonomy (NCBI): domain Eukaryota; kingdom Metazoa; phylum Chordata; class Actinopteri; order Siluriformes; family Clariidae; genus Clarias; species Clarias fuscus. The sequence continues at coordinate 20,105,270 of CM059223.1, forward strand.
GTTGTATATTTGTAAAGGTCACTTCAGAATAAGAGATGAAACCAATTTGCATTTAACATTTAATTTAATGTCTGTTAGTCACTCGAACATTTTATATTGTATCTAAATTTTTTATGTTAACCCTTAGAACTAATTTTTAGTGAGGTGTGCCTTTAGTTATGTTTATTACTGTTTTATAGAGAGTCTTGTATTATCTTTTTCAGAACAGTCTAGGCAATATGATGAAATACTGTATAAACATGTCTGAGCATAGTAAAAAAAAATCATAAACCATTAAAAAAAAACATTATAAAAAAAATCAGACTTGAGAAAATCTAATTTGTTATTTAATACATTGTCAAACACACACAGATTAAACCCTATTTAAGGTTCAATTATAAACACACTTATTCTTAAACACACTGAAATTTCTAAATAAATAATAATAATTTAAAAAAACTTTTATTGTGTAAGGTGATTAATGTCATTAATTTATGATTCGATCGTCAAATGTGAAGTTGAAGGGTTACACAGACATTAAATTGTATTCACAGATTAAAATGATAAACACACTTATTCCTAAACAAATGCAATTAAATTTTTAAATATAAACCAAAAAAAAAAAATATATTGTCAAAGCAGATATTTATTTTATTTATTTTTACATACTTTTTTAAAATGAATTATTGGCAAACGTGCAGACGACACATTAAATCTTAATTACTGATTAAAATTATAAACTTGCTTATTCTTAAATGAATACTTAAATGAATTCTTATATATTTTTTAATATAATATTTTATTATTATAATATTTTACGAAGAAATATGATCTAGTCTATACAAGCAGTATAACAATAGGTTTTTCTCTGGTATTTGCAAAGCTGTATGATTGCGCGATAGCTTCCCTGGACCACACACCACTTCCTTTTTCACCAAGGCAAAGAACTATCATAGACACATACGATCACATGTTTTTATGAACATTTTTAAGTGTTTTTTTTTTTTTCCAACTTAAAAATATTCATAATTTTAACATTTTTCTAAGTTGAAAATTTTTTGGGGACACCATTCCCAAATTCAGGGTTTTAAAAAATAGTTTTAACTTTGCATGACACATCGAAAAGCCTAAACACATGATGATGCTCAAGGCTGCCACCTGTCAACATACACCGCACATGACATCCAAATATGGAGTTTGTTTGTTTGTTTGTTTGTTTGTTTGTTTTTATTGTGGTTAACCAGTGTTAACCAATGTTGCGTTTCTGATACGGATCTGTGCTGCTTCTGTTCTGAGGGTTGAAAAATAAATTGTTACACAGATTTCTCTCACTTGACTGATGTGGTATCTTCACATTACTTTTATCCTCATGAACAAATGATGGTAAAATATGAATATTCAAATCGCAAAGCCTTCTTTCTCATCTGGGAAAACAGTGTTGCATGGTATTGATTTTTACCAGATATCTACAGAAGGTAGATAAATGAAAGGAAGATTGAAACAAATATCTAATCTCACAGGAGAATGATGATGTAACCATGCTTATTTTTTTGTTCCAGGCCCGCATGGTTGCTGCGGCAACCAATAACCTGTGTGAGGCGGCGAACTCCGCAGTACAGGGCCATGCTAGTGAGGAGAAGCTCATTTCTTCAGCCAAACAGGTGGCGGCCTCTACAGCTCAGCTGCTCGTGGCCTGCAAGGTGAAGGCCGACCAGGACTCACAAACCATGAAGAGGCTACAGGTCAGTACGAACAGAGGAGCAATAACCTAGGACACTCGAGAAGCAGCAATAAAAGCCGAAGCTTGGAGAAAACCTGTTTAGTCACTAAAACTTGTTTTGTACACATTGCTTTTTCTTATTCTTTCTGTTTCTTTTCTCTGATTTTTCTCTCATCGTTCCCTTGTTACATTCTTCTGCTAGACCTGTAATGCAGTGATATTGACATTTGTTAAAGAAAATTAAGACTTTTCTTCTTCCACTCAAAAATACAAGTGTGTGTGCTGCTAGAGGTGCATTTGGAGCTAGGTATAGTCCCTTGTCTTACCCTCTAGGCTCACATGACATTCCCATCCATGTCCAACTCAACCAATAATCTTAGGTTGTGCAATGTGTAGCCCTATTATACACATCAGTTATATTGTATCTTGGATGCCTCAGTATGGATTAGTTTGTACTATTAGTTTGTTTTTACTTAACTTAAAAATGAGTGCTAGGTGCCTTGCCTGCCAGCTGAATGCCAGGGTTCGAGTCCCACCCAATGCCCAAACCCCAGCCACTGGATGCAGGGCCGGTCTTACGCCCAGATAAAACAGGAGAGTTGCGTCAGGAAGGGCATCCGGCGTAAAACCTGTGCCGGATGTGCGGATTGGATGGTCGGCTGTGGCGACCCCTAGACAGGAGCAGCCGAAATACCAAAAATAACAAATTAAAAATGAAGTGTACAGTCAGTCACTTTCATATTTGCACTGTTATAAGCAAGTACAGTATATAGTGTTTAACTTGAGCAGTCACACATTTTCCGGTGCTCATGGGCCTATTTCTGTCCTCAGCATTCATCTAGCCATTAGCTTTTCCTCAATTAATTATCACTTGTATCAAACGACCTCTGGGAGTCTGCAAATAACCTCCATTTAGGATTGTGGCACTTCTGAGGTATCTTAAGATCTCCCATTCAGTCATCAGTCTTAGTCCTTCAGAATTTGTAGAGGCAGCTGTCCCCTGCTCATATGTGTGGACCGAGCATTTTCTCAGCTACGCTGTGTCTCACTGAGTCTGTCAGGCATAATTCAGGTCTTGCAATTGAGCCTTTTAACATTGTGGATGTTTATTATATGATATTATATAATATTTACCCTGTGATGAGAATATGATTGATTATCTTCTGTAATGTTGGCAATTTGTAAGTCTTTTTTTTTATAGACTTATAAAAGGAGTATGTCTTAAAACGTTCCGCACAAATAAAAGGGACATCAGAAACTTGTTTTAAAGATAGCGTGCCGATTTCTTGCATATTTTGTTCATTTACAGCATTTCTTTGTTCTTGAAAGAGATCATGTAAATACAAATTAGAATCAACAAACATGAGGTTGACCTAGAAATACACAAATCTGTATTAGGACTTGTAAAACTTTAGGAGCAAGTAATGTTTGAACAGAGGAGCAATAACCTACTGTAGGACACTCGATAAGCCAAAAAAAAGTCAAAACTCAGGAGAAAACCCACTTGATCACTAAGAAATGTTGTTTACACATTGCTTTCTCTTATTCTCGTTCTCTTCCATTTGTGTTCTGTCAGATCTCTGATGCAGTGACATTTCCAAAAAAAATTATACTTTTTGCTTATTCATTTAACAATACAAGTGTGTGCAGTTGTGGAGGTGCATTTGGAGCCAGAAATAGTCCCTGGTCTTACTCTCTGGGCTTTTGTCTAGAATTCAATTTTGTGTTCCTTGAGGAAGGAGGGTCAAAAGTTCTTGTTAAAAGATATCTTAAAACATGAGGATACAAAGTGTTACCTGTTTAGCTGAATGTTTATTAGTATTTCAGCAAGCATATGTCTAAAGTCTTGGAGTGTCTGGACATTTTAGAACCAAAAAAAAAAAAAAAAAAACAGAACTGTGTATGGAGGACACCAGCTTTGTCCCACGCCCTGACAAATGTTTTCTGCATTATGTCAGAGCTGCTTTAACCGTTCAGACGATCGTGCCTCTTACCAGTAACGTACTACGTGCTGATGTTAAAATATAAACAATATATATCTGTCCACTCTGACAGTGCTGTACCTTGGCAACCAAGTTAGATCACTGCTCATGTCCTGGCCAGCCTAACCCTAGCATTGAGTAAGAGGACAAATTTAAAGCTTTGACACTTGTACAGGCGGAGCATTGAATCGCTTCCAGTAGCAAGCAAGTGATCTTTAGCCATCACTGCCTCAAAAGGCAAAACGAGAAAAAACAACGTCTGAGGAAGAGCTGCCAGAGGAGTCACTTAGATGTGTGTTTTGTTTCTAGTGAATCATCGACAAACTTCTCATTTGCTCCGCATTGCCTTTTAAAGCCATCTCAGGAGCAGTGTTATGGTTCACCGCAGTCTTCTTAGGAGGCCTGTATTTCCTTTTCGTACACGTTTGTGGATGTATAATACACTAAGATAGCAGTTCGTTTCTGAGTCGGATCTCCTTTGGCTGAAGTGTCTTCTTTGGTTAGCTTGTGGATCTAAGTTTGTGGCTTCAAAATATAGCTTTGATTTAGAAATATGTCTAATTATCAAAGCATGAGTAACCAGTGATGAAACAGCATAAGAGAACAAAATCATGTGTAAGAAACATCGATATGGCCGATCTCTGTGAGGAGCCTTTGATAACTAATGACCTTTTTGTTGCTGCTTTCTGCTTCTCTAGGCTGCTGGTAACGCTGTGAAGAAGGCTTCAGATAATTTAGTGAAGGCAGCACAGAAGGCTGCTTTCGATGCCCAGGATGACCAGGCTGTAATGGTGAAGAGCAAGATGGTGGGCGGCATCGCTCAGGTAAGATCAAGAGCATCGAGCATGTAAATATTTCTAACTTGTATGTATACATTTTTCCTAGTGGGAATTATGGGGACATTTTTTTTTTTTTTTAAGAATTTTTTTTTCACTGGAATATACCAATCAGATTTGGCATATTCACGATTACAGCTCATCTCTCCTGTTTGGACGACTCTTGGAGAAATTCTTGAGTGGATTATCAGCAGATTAACTATGACTTTTTTTTTTTTTTTGCCTTTGAAATTCTACACAAAAATAATGGACACAAATGCAGCCCCTCTAAGTGCTTTAACCATGATGTTTTTACCAGCAGAGAGACCTGGGCTATAACAGGTTTTGCCCGCCGTTCCTAAGTAGAATTATAGCCACAGTGTTGGATGTCTTCATTTTTCTGGATCCAAACTCACACTGGAGTCACCACATGTGGAACATTCATTGAGTTTTCCCTCTATAAAAAGTTTTATTATAAACAAATCCCAAAGCGTTTCCCGTTCCACAGACATGTAGCAGAATTGTGGATTTATTTTTATTTGATTCATTAATTTTTTTTTTTCTAGTTCCACATTAAAAATTCCATAAATGAATACAGGGATTAAACAGCACAGCCTAGTACGTTACACAACATCTTGTTTTATACGTTTCCTGGAGGCACATAAAACACATGAAGAGAAACATAATTGTTTCATTGTCTGTGTTTGTTTATGTGGATTTAAATAAGCAGTGACACACAAACACTGTGGCTGCAAACGACATATTTTGAATAAGCCTCATCACTTCCACCTGTGCATATGACCTACATACAGGCATCTGATGATTCCCGGTTTTATTGTGCGCCTTTTCCATTTTATTTCTATTCTAAAAAACAATTTCTACACAATGTTGATAAATTGAGGATGTATGTATGGATTTACAAGCTCCATGTATTTGTGTGCATCTTGTGTGCAGATCATCGCAGCTCAGGAGGAGATGTTAAGGAAGGAGAGGGAGCTGGATGAAGCCAGGAGGAAGCTAGCCCAGATCCGACAGCAGCAGTACAAGTTCCTGCCCTCAGAGCTGAGGGAGGATGGCAACGACCAGTGAAGAGCTCCTCACACACTCTCAGATACGCCACTCAGGGCTGCCAGGCCTGAGCGCTTTTTCTATCCAAGTGTTTAGTTACAGTTGCAGGCTTGCTGGAGCAACATCCAGGCTGAATAATTAAAGCGATGCAATGGGTTAAAAAAGTGAACAAATGTATCAGGATATCTGTTTTAAGTTGTTTATTTCTTTATTTGTCTCTATCATGAGCGTCACCATGCCACCTGTTTCTTTTTTGCTTTTTGTTTTTTGTTTTGTTTTTTTGCACATTGTATGCAAGTAACTGTGCTTTTAATAGAGCATTATAATTTCTTTAGTAGTAGATTATTTAGATTTAGTTTGGTGTACTTAAAATGCATGGGTCTTTCACTCATTTTTAATGATCCGTACACAGTTCACAGACCTTCGGCTGTGTTGAACAGTAGTATTTTCTAAGAGCTGAACAATTAGATGTGAGCAGGTGAATGGTTTCTCCAGTAACTGGTCATTATGTGGATATATATATTGGAGCGCGTCAGATGACCAAAACTTGCAATAAGAAAAAAAATATTTTGACAACATGTGAGAGACATATAGGGGTGGGGGGTGGGGTTTGTGACATTTAGTCAGCTTCCAAAGATGATGCGGTTTGGTGATGAAGGCTATCGGTTAGGCCTTCTCCTGGTCACGTAAACCAGGAACAGTTGGGTGCAAATTTGTACCAGTTGGACCAGCAGTGCAATGATTAACTTTGCGTTGAAACAATTCAAAGAGAAAACATATCATTTTTTTAAAAAAATAAAAGAATAATAAAGCTATGAAAATGTTACAAATGGTATCTTCTATTAAATTTATGTTAATACACGATTGTCAGTGTTTTGTTGTTTGTAAGAACAGTTAAGCTTACTGGTAATTCTGTCTGTTATGGAGTATAAAAGCCATACTTTTCTTTTTCTTCTTTCTTTTTTTTTTTTTTTTGTCAAATCATGAGTTATTTGTCACTATGGTGCTACAAAATGGATTCCCTTTTTAATATTGACATTAGCCGATTTACAAGCATCAAGGTGTTGGAGTCTAAATGTTTATAAAGATGATATTGCCATTCGTATAATGAAAATAATTTGAAAATAGTTTATGAAATCCTTATCAGTGTTTGATATAAATGGTAATATGACAGAAATCTAAATAGCCATGTTTGAACAAACAGCTATATTGCATTCAATGCATTTAAAAGTGCCTGCGTATGTTTTTTTTTTTTGTTTTTAATAAGTGTGTATGCATACCTGTTAACATATACCAATTTTATGTGCACTTCATTCTTTTGTCTAACTTAACAAAATCATATAAATTCACTCTTCCAAGGACATCGTGTCCCTTTTCCGTGTTTGTGTACATCTGTTTCCATTTTTTTTTACAACTAGGAAAGCAAAAAATCACACACTTAATGGTCAAAAGAATGTCACAGCCATATGTGATTCATTCCAAAATGAAAACAAAGTTGGAAGCACACGTATGTATATAATGTTTTTGTATGCACTAGTGTTACAATTTCTCTCGCGTCCCAGCAGGTCGGTGCCCCTGTGCACAAAGTGATGCAGACATGGTTTGTCAAGGTTGATCTGGACGATTTCAAGTGTCCTGCACAGAGCCTTGAAACTCTAGTGGACATTACTTTAACAGCAAAGAGGAAATACCTCAGGAATGGGATGTTTAGCAGTTAAATATGGGTGTGATGGGCAAGTGTGCATACAATTTTTGGAAATATAGGAGGATATTGTGTTATTTGTCATTCTAGCTCTGATTTCTTTAAGGTGGACTCACTCACTCACTCATCATCTATACCACTTAATCCTGTATTCAGGGTCACGGGGGCCTGGAGCCTATCCCAGGAGACTTGGGGCACATGGCAGGGTACACCCTGGACAGGGTGCCAATCAATCGCAGGGCGCAGACACACACACATACACTCACTCATTCACACACTACGGGCAATTTGGGAACGCCAATTGGCCTAACCTACATGTCTTTGGACTGTGGGAGGAAACCGGAGTACCCGGGAAAAAACCCACCAAGCACGGGGAGAACATGCAAACTCCATGCACACAGAGACGGGAATCGAGCCTGGCCGGGGATCAAACCCGGACCCTGGCTTGCAAGGCGACAGTGCTAATTAATATTTAATTTTATAAAACAATAAGATTTATAAGCTATTAACTTATAGCTGAGGTTGGCTCACCTAGTACTCACTCATTCATTGTCTATACCGGGTACTCGTGTGGCCTTTCTACAAATTTAATGGTCATTCAGAAAAAGAAGTAGTAGGTGTAAATGCAAGTGCTGAATTTCTTTAAGAAGACTAGCAAAGTATAAATATATAGTTTGGAAAGGACTACGCGTCCCTGCATTTGCACATCGGAACATCATGGTTATAATGCATAACATAATGCAATAACATTTTCTGATTTACCAATGAGATATTGATTCCCTGTTATGAAAGAAAGAATGCAGCAAAAGAAATTTAAGTTATTTTTTTTCCTTTTCTTTCTTTTTATTTATTTAACAGTTTTTAAAGACTTGTGCTAGGTGATTTTTTTAGGCCTAATATTTCACCTTTAATAGAGGATAAGAATTTCAATTTAAAGAAATTGATTTCAACATAGTTTTCTAACGGTCTGATTGTGCTCTCTCTCTCTTTCTCTCTCTCTCTCTCTCTCTCTCTCTCTCGCTCTAAGTCTTTCATTCTCTCCCGGTGACCTGGGTCCAAAATGCCAATCATTTTAACACCCACCACTGAACATCCCAAATACTTCAGCTGTGAAGACACTAACATTTACATCATTAGTAAGCTGTTTCCATTAGCACAGCTCTGCACTTCAGCCAGATTTTTCATATTTCTAACATATAATAAACACTAATTAGTATTATTAACTCCCTGCTAGCATTTAAATAAGTGTTTACTGTATACACTTCACTATGTCTGATTATACAGTACTAGTACACAGATAGTTATACTGATGGGAAGAGAGTTGAGTTTTTGTCTAAGAAAGAAATATATAATTCCACACAGTACCAGTCAAACATTTTAGCCAAGACATGGTACTGGTGCTAAAAGGTGTGTGTGGTAAAGTGAATTGTCAGATATCATGGAACTTAATCCTTCTTATCTCCCTATTTGTGCACACATTTATATTTTTATCAAATAAAAAGAAACGCATTTGCTACATACAAATGCATACCCTTTTATGTAGTGTCTGTAACTTCTTTTTTTTTATTCAAAGCTTTCATTGATCTTAATTCTTATTCAGAAGAAACTTGGCTAATTTTGATTCCACATGAAAAGACACGAGCCTGAAAAGGTTTTTACATTATTCTAAAATGCAAAATTGCTTTTCGATAAAAAAAATTACAAATATAAAAAAATAAAAATATTGCAACATGAATTTCACACGGTTATGGACACTACAGATATTTTGCTTCTCAAGCTTTTACCCCCCCAAAAAAATCATATGTCTGTAGAGACTTACATAAATTCTAGTATCTATACTCGTAAAGAATTATGAATAATTTGAATGTCAAATTATTATTGTTTGAAGCGAAACAGTATAACACACAATATATATATAACACACAGTATAACAAAAGTGACTATTTTAGGGGCATATATAAAATAATCTCTTCAGTAAAACGGCTGAAGTTAGCAACTTGAAATTTTGAGGAAAGCGAGATTGGACACTTCCATGGTGCATGTTAGGGTTAGGGCAGTGGTGGCTCAGAGGGCTAAGGCATTGAGTCACTGCTCGGTGGGTTGCCGATTCGAGCCCCAGCTCCACCAGGTTGCCATTGATGGGCCCCTGATCAAGGCCCTTAACCCTATCTGCTCCAGGGGCGCTGTACCATGGCTGACCCTGCGCTCTGACCCCAGTTAATGTATGAGTGACAAATAAAGGCTTGCATAAACTTCAGAAGTATTTTATTTGGAATACACAATTGATGTATTATATGTAGAACATTTAAAAAAAGAAAAAAATCTGTCTGTGTTCTGTCTGTTTGAACCCTACTATTTTTTTTTTTTTTATCCATGTAATTCCTTAAGTGCTAGTTCATGATGTCTTCAACATAGACAATAGTATTTAAAATGAATACTGATACTGGACAGGTTAGAGCTGAGTAAAAGTAAAGTGTGTGAAGTAAAATCCACAGTTGGTTTCCTGCACCTTTTATTAAAAAAAAAAAACACCACGACAAGCTAAACCCCAGCATGTTTTTCCTCGCCGCTGGTATTTTGTGTGTTTCACCCCCACAGCGTCTCCCAAACATGGGCAAAATCACTCCTGCGCGCGGGGCAGCTCGAGCGCGCGCGCTCGCTCGCGCGACGTCACTCCTCCGCCGAGTCACTTCAGTGAGCTTTCCTAAAAAAGTCTCGGCTCTCGTTTTGGACAGGATTCCTCTGCTCCTCTCTCACCGCCCAATCCGAGTCAGCCCCCGGACCTTCACTCTGCCGGAGCCCTCGGTGCTGTTCAGTACTTCGCATCAGCCCTGCGCGTGCGCTCCCAGCTCGCTCTCTCGCGCTCTCTCTCTCTCTCTCTCTCTGCAGGAGACTCTGTCCCAAAGCTGCAACCATGGAGGCCATCAAGAAGAAGATGCAGATGCTCAAGCTGGACAAGGAGAATGCCATAGACCGTGCTGAACAAGCTGAAGTGGACAAGAAAGGAGCAGAGGACAAATGCAAACAGGTATTAGAGTCTAGAGTCTGTGTGTGTGTGTGTGTGTCTGAGTGTGAGACAGAGACAGAGAGAGAGAGAATCTCAGTGCTGTCATCATTCTTGCACTTTTTAGGAATATTAATTAGGAAATAAAACTTTATAAGGTTTCAGATTGTATACCACCTGCAATCTAATAATGTCATCTGAAGTTCATTATAGACTTCCTGTACTTTTCATTTCAACAGAAAAATATACATACTGCTTCCAATCAAGTGATTAACAATCAATCTGAAGTTATGTTTTATACATATAACATATAGCAATAAAGTTTTTCCTGAAGTTTTTTTCAGATTTTTTTTTTTTTGCCTGACTCAATCTGGAGCCGGACACCAATCTAGATTAAATACTAGAGTAGTTTCTCTCAGTTGATGCATAGATTAAGCCACGCCTCTGCTAATGGTTTCTGACGTCATGAGAAATACAGACAGCTATTATCGTCCATTATTTCATAAGTTATTAATTCCATAAGGTCTGTCAAATCCTAAATTATTTAAGCAATGCTAGAGATGAATACTGTATGTATGTATGTATGTATGTATGAGTTCTGTACCCAGGGCTGGGGTATCTCAGTGGTTAAGCCATTGAGCTACTGATTGGAAGGTCCCAGGTTCAAACTCCAGCACCACCCAGTTGCCACTGTTGGGCCCTTGAGCAAGGCCCTTAACGCTCAAATGTATAATGAGATAACAGTATTTGTCGCTCTGGATAAGGGCGTCTGCCGAACGCTGTTCATGTAAATGTATGTGAGGATCCATGTAATCAAACAGGTGTGACATATTATCAAGGGCCACAGCCCAAGGTGAAGTGTGTGTTGCGGTTATTATAGGCTTTTGGATAAATGTTATATTTACACAAGATGCTTGTCTGGTCACTCAGAATGTGCTTCTTGGGTAGCAAGAATGTTCTCGCTTTCCGATTGTTTTTCATTCTCGTCTCAGTAAAGAATCCTGGCTTCAGATTACCGGCTCATGTTGATAAAGAATCCGTGTCTTACATTTTTTCACCCTTGTATCATTAATACCTTGGCATTTCTCCATGGCTTCGTGGATATTGTGCTCATGCACTTTAACGATGAGGAAACTGGCCTCGAAGTTACTGCAATGTGGTTTTGCTGATCAGGAATTTATCGAGACTCTTCGGTTCTACTGTTTTTTTTTCTCTCCCATGGGGCCCCTGATGTGCAGGTTTTTAAATTTGGATTCCCTTTTTTTCCTTTTAAGTAAGAAGAACTACATGGAGTACACAGAAGCATGTGTCCTTGAACATTTGCCAGTCCTTGGATATGTGTGTGTGTAATGCAATACAATTTTCCAATCACCATAAAATAGACTCGACTCACTTAAACTGTAGTATATGATCAAAAGATAAAAAAAAAAATATATATATATATATATTTATATATATAAGTTTTATGTCATCTATAAAACTTTATATTGACCTTTTATTTAATCTCGCCAGACGACTGGTGCTCTACATATGAGATTCTTCTTCTTAATTAGTATTACTTCAAAGAAGATTAACCACAGTCTTGAAACAAAGCGCTCGCTACTGATGACATCCTTATGTTTTCTGCCTATCCTGACTGTCTTGGAATTGTTCCTGTACACACTTTGGGTCAAGGCTGTATACGGGGTTAAAGGTTATCCTATGCAGCAGCCTATGCAGTGTTGATGTAGATGGAAGATTACTTGTCTACACATGACGTCCAAGCGACCGATGTTTCACATAACTCCGGACTAAAGACATCTCAGTGTGTCTATCATGATCGCATTGTGCTCTCACCAGCAGCTCTGTCAGTCAAAACGGGCTTTTTATAGTCCTTTTATTTCTGGTTTATGGCCTATTGTGTCTCCTGTTGCTGTGTGGACAGGGGCAGCTGCAGGTATCTATTTAAACAGCACTCCGAAGGCTTTTACTGACTTTTCAGAATGTCTAGTCTTTAGTAGTCTGTACCACTTTCAAGCTTAATCAGTGGGCAAAAAAATAAATAAATCAGAAGTCCCGTTCTTATAACTAGAGGCCTAGAGTTCTTCACACATCAAAGTCTCTGGGTTTGGCAGATCATGGAACGCCTGGGCTCGTGATCTCATGAGCTTAGTAGAAAGCTTTAATCATGGCCGTGCATGAACTGTTGTCTATTTTCATAACAGGAGTTGTGGTTCGCACTGCCATATACAGTAGCAGACTGTCCCTAAGGATCGAAGAACACAATATACCAAATACATAGCTATTGCTGTGTTATGGCTGCCTGGCTACTTGGGGAACGTTTTATCATAGCGTGTCGAAAGGGCAAAACGTGCCTCGCCAGCTGGAGCCCTGGTCAAGGCCTTCATCACAAAAGGCTGTGTCGTACCTTCCCTTTATAATCCTGTCCTCATGCCATCTTCAGCCTGCATGCCATTCAGCACGGCACCAAACTTATTTATAGTTTCCAATAGACAATACTTTATGCGGCCTTCTATTTGCTATAATGTCACTGGGAAGAATTTATAACTACAGTATATGTCATGCCTTCACGAAAATGACAGGTAGGTTATATAAACGGGTTTAATTAGTAATCCATAGTACTAACCTGTGCTATGTGTTTATGTGTGTGTGTGTGTGTGTGATACAGCTGGAAGAGGAGCTGCAGGGTCTGCAGAAGAAGCTGAAGGGTGTGGAGGACGAGTTAGATAAATACTCCGAGTCACTTAAGGATGCGCAAGAGAAGCTGGAGCAGGCTGAGAAGAAAGCCACAGACGTAAGTGATGCACGAGAGAGAGAAAAAACACACTTGCACTCTCATTGGACTAAATCACAGTCATGTCTATTCATCGTACAAGTGAATTTTATTATTATAATCTGACCACACAAGCATTTGAGGGATGTTACCACAGTGTGGCGCTATTTCCTCATAATGCTATTCTTTTTCTTTCAAATCCACATACAAAACATATGATTCATAGGTTCAAAGAAAATGCCCCCTTAAGACACCTTAAATAGAGAACAGCAAATCAATGTGGTCACATTAGGCACATTTTAAATCCATTATTTAAAAACTTAACTATTAATCTTTCAAAACTGAAAAATCAAGTGTTAAATACAGGACTATGTAAAAAAAAGTTAAGGCATCCTTTATTTTCTAATAGTACTCACTCACTCACTCATTCACTCACTCATCATATATATCGCTTAATCCTGTATTCAGGGTCGCGGGGGGCCAGGAGCCTATCCCAGGAAACTTAGAGCACGAGGTGGGGTACAACCTGGACATGGTGCAAATACATCGTAGGGCACACACACATACACAGACACTCACACACTCGTTCACAGACTACTTGCGAACGCCAAGTAGCGTAATCTGCATGTCTTTAGACTGTGGGAGGAAACCAGAGTACCCGGAGAGAACATGCAAACTCCAAGCACACAAAGACGAGAATCGAACCCGGACCTGCAAAGTGCTTAAAGATATATATATATATATTTTTTAAATGGTTGTCAGCAACCTCATTTCCCCTCTCATCTGTTCCAGCCACTCAGCATTGAGCATTACCAGTATACTAATCACCGCCCTTATCATCTGTCATCCGTTTCTCACTTCTTCATGCCTTAAGTTAGATGTTTATTTACGCATGAATGATTCATAGTGTGACTTAAAAAAAAAAACATTAATCCGAAACTGAACTTACAAGAAGAGGAAGAAATGCGCAGCCTCAAGACTTCTGCATAGTACTGTATGCCTAACCATCTGCCTATCATTATATCTGGTGTTATCTCAGACTAAATCTCAGCAGCATGTCCCTGTCAGTCACTCTGACTCCGACCGGTCCTCCTTTCTTTACCATGCCAGAAATCCCTGGCATGAATCACTTAGTAGTAGCTGTGCTGTCGACAGGCACTCTAGAGGAAATGCCATCCGCTCTCGGCTATCACTTGACTGTAAACACTCTATAAAGCCAGTCAGCACCAGCCGTGCCTTTTAATCAGTCAGACAAGATAGCAAAAGTGGGACTCTTTTGGACTATCTTCATTATCTTATACTGCTTGAGACCTACAGTACATTGCAACAGTAAAGAAGGACACAAAATGGCTTACAGCGTGCCTGTGCATAATTATTATCAGGGCCTCATGTCATGTTGCTTATGGTGACAGCTGTGATAATAATGGTAAGTCCGGGGATACTGGGCCAGACATGTGGCCTGTGCTCTCTGCAGCAAAAAAAAGTGGATCATAAAGTTAAAAGTTTAATAAAATAAAAAATTATATCTATGACTCATATGCCATAAAACCATTTATTTCATTGGATCCTGCTTAATCAAAAGCACAAGGTACGTTTGCAAAACACAATAGTGCATTTCTAGGTGTATCTATATTTTGACTTGTATATTGTATTAGCTCATGATTTGGCTTAAAATGGTTTGCCCGAATGACACAACATAAGCATTGTCTGTCAGCATCACCTCCCTTTCCTGTCCATGTTCCATGATAACACCCTTCCCTTTACATTTCTCACCCACTTTCTAATCTTCCCTGCCCCGTCTGACCCCCCTTTAGTAATATTCTTTAAACAAACGCTTTCCTGCTGTTGAAATCAACAGATGGCAAACATCTGTCATGTGAATGCGCATCACGCAATATACTTGCCATCACTTTTATATATCCACCTCTCTTTGAAAAGTATGATTGTTGCTTCCATATAATTGAAGAAAAAAAAGAACATGTGAAATATTACAATATAAAGTTTCATTACATTCTGCAAGCTGTATAAGTTTAGAAAAGTGTCCCAAATTAACATTTCTTATTAAACTGTCCAAAAATGCATAGGATTATTATAATTCTCAAGCTTATTGTCACTTCAAAGAACAATAGTGATGAATAGAGGACGGAAAATCCCTAGTAGTATATGGTAATATCAAGTTTTACCGTGTAGGCTAGAAAGATTTATATCCACCCCGAGTCTTAGTATTGTTATTGTATGACCAAAGAAGGAAAAGAATCAAAAGAATGCAGTCATTTGTTTATAGTGTACTGAAGTAATGCTCTCCAGCGCTTGCTCACCACTTCTACTAGTGTGCCTTTCCAGACAGCAGTGCGAAAGAGCATGTGTGAATCAGTGTAAGGTCCTGCTGACTAAATCACTGCGAACTCTCTTTGTCATGTACAGTACAAAATGGATTCACACTTGAAGACATGTCAGAGTTCACTCAGTGTAGCTCATTTAACAGCTCTTCTACTCTGACATTTAAAAAAACATTAATTTTATTTATTTATTTATTTATTCATTCATATGTTCATCTAAGGACTAAGTAATAAGGGGTGGGATGTTATCGGAAAATAATCAATGACAGGGTTTGGTGGAAAACCTCAGTTACTGTTACTACCCTGTAATTTCATTATTTTCCATGTTTTCAGTGTGAATTATCAATATGTTTTCAGCAGGAACAGTCTAAAAGCAGGTTTTTATCAGGTTTCCACTAAAAGTAGTTACATTTGTGCACAGACTGGGAATCGAACCCAGGTTGCAAGAATGGGAATATTGCATGATGGTTTTTAGTCGAAAAGAGGTCAGTATGCTTTCAGTAAGAAGGATCATTTTCAATGGGAATGGTAGTAAGGTTTCAGTAGGTACCGTCAGTATGTTTTTAGTAAGAATGATCAGCATGTTTTTGGTAGGAAAGATCAGTATGTTTTCAAAAAACAGTCCAGTAGAAATGGTCAATAGGTTTTCAGTAAGAACGGTCAATAGGTTTTTAGGAGAAAAGCTCAGTGTGTTCTCAGTAAGAAAAGTCAGCATTTTTTAAAAATAGGAATTTTCAGTAAAAACAGTATTTTGCAGTGGGAAAAAAAGTTTTCAGTAGAAACTATAAGTTAGATTTCAGTAGAAATGGTCAGAAAACCATCTTGACCATTTTGAAGTCAGAGCTGCTCTTACGTAAAATAATGTTTTTTCTAAAATATACGAAGAAATATCAATTTAGCAATAAGTAGAATATATTCATAAAAAAAACTTACAGAAAAACAACAAAAAATGTGGCTATAACAAATTTCTGAAAGTTACAATAAGTGCATTATATAGGAAGTATATTCATATGTTTGCAATTACTCAAAAGTACACAGCAGTTCTCAGGAATGTACTTTTTTGACTCATGTGGGTCATTTTACAGAAAAGGTGGAATTTGGGTCATAAAAATCTACTGAAATGTATTTCTTCATTCACAGCTAGAACTTCTGTAATAGAAATAACTTAAATTCTTGAATTTAAAAAAAAAGTAGAGCTTAATGCATGTTAAAAAATTTTTGTACATTTAGTAACTGGTGTTAGTTCTCTTTCTGGTAACACCAATGATGGTAACACTCACTCACTCACTCACTCACTCATCATCTATACCGCTTAGCCCTGTATTCAGGGTCATGGGGGCCTGGAGCCTATCCCAGGAGACTTAGGGCACAAGGTGGGGTACAACCTGGACAGGGTGCCAATCCATCGCAGTGACGGTAACACCAATTACTATTTAGGGAAATATACCTATTTACAAAATGGCTTCCATGTGTAAGTCCATATGGTTTTCAATATGTTAAAATCAATGAATTATTCGATGTAAACAGTAAACAGTTTTTATGTCCAATTTTTGACATGTATAATTATAAAATGAGTAACACCAATGACGGACTTAAAAGCTTCGCATAAAATTGCTCTTCATCTAGTTACGTCTGACGCAGGAACGATTTCTAATTGTCAAATGCATTCCAGAATAACACTATTTTCGTGTTACAGTAACACCAATGTCACCTTGCACCTCCAGGGTCCTGGTTCGATCCCTGCTTCGGGTCAGTATGCATGGATATTGCGTGTTCTCCTCGCGCTTGGTGGGTTTCCTCCAGGTACTCTGATTTCCTCCCACAGTCCAAAGACATGCAGATTAGGCTAATTGGCATTCCCAAAATTGCCCATAATTTGTGAATAAGTGTGTGAATTTGTGTGTGTGCCCTGTGATGCCCTTAGTTTCCTGGGATAGGCCACCCGTTACCCTGTGTACAGGATAAAGAAGTAGTTAAACGACATAGTTTTGGGTGACGGATAATTATAATCAATTATTGTTTCAAGATTTTAATGTTTAACTTATTTGATAAGTTATTAATTTTATTAAAGTATATGAAAATTATATGGTCTCACTTAGATGTATGATCATAGTGACATTTCTTTGAACTTGGCCTTTAAGAAAAAACAGCTACAATTAAATATTGATCATTAAAGTAAGAAAATGTATCTCGTGGTTGAAAGTACATACTACATTTTCTAAACCTATATGTAAGCAATGTGTCTGTTGTGGTAATTTAAAGGATTTTTGGCAAAACTAAGTGACAGGACTTTCCACCATTTTTGTAGAATGGCCCAAGTAGTGGTTAAAGTGGGCAAAATGTGTTAGCCAGCATTAGCTCCGTTAGACGGTAACATTAACCGTTACTTTTTTGAATTAAACGTAGAAAAAAAAAAAGAACAAAGAAATCGAAAAAGTCCGTTGTTTAGCAGCGCGAGCGCCCTGATGGCGGCACTCCAGAGAAGCGCGAGAGAGAGGGGGTGGAGCCTTTGTGACTCAGTGGCGTGTGTGACTTCTACAAGCGCAATTTGCTCCTTCTGCACAGAGCTCTGAAACAAAGTAACCGCCTTTCCCCAAGTCTGCTATAAAGAAGAAAACTTTAGCAGGTTTGGTGCTTTCAGGGTTCGGGGGTGGCCCAAAAGATATCTCTCTCTCTCTCACCTAGGCCTGAATATTAGTAACGAAAGCGAAGGAGAAACAAACAAACAAAAAGAAAAACACCTCGCGGTTATAGAGTGGGATTTAAAGGAGCGGAATGTCATCCATCGAGGCCGTGAAAAGGAAAATCCAGACTCTGCAGCAGCAGGCGGACGATGCAGAGGACCGAGCCGAGGCGCTGCAGAGAGAGGTGGACTCAGAGAGACATGCCAGGGAGAGGGTAAGACCTCAGAGACAGACAGACAGACAGGGACTTTGTTCCCCTGACCATAGAGATGAGAATTAAAAAAAAAAAAAATATATATATATATATATATATATATAATAACTTAATGTGCATTTTTTTTTTTGGTATAATCTCGAGATGATGGTAGATGTTGGTTTCTGCTTGTGGAGAGCAGATCGAGTTACAGGGTTACTATAGAGACTCTGCCTCAGGCTGCTTTTGGCCTTCAGGCAACATGAGACTGACTGTCATTCATAAACTAAACTAAACCAAAATGACCATGAAGGAAATAATAACTAGCATACTTGAGCAATATGGAATAGAAACAAAGAAATTTTTTCGGTTCATGAAGTGCATGGTGTCTAACTTAAAAAAGAAAAAAAGAAGAAGAAAAGGGCAACTCCTTCGATAAGAGCTTTCAGACATTGATAGTGATATCGATCAAGATCCTATACTTTGACACTTATTATGTAATTTATTACAATACCCTTTCATATTAGTTGAACTCATGTTTTGGAAAGAAATTATACTAAACTATGGCTATCCTCCTCACTACTATGTAGATCAATTAAGTTTGTTTATCAAAAAGTCTGTTTATCTAATAGCAAATGGGTATGAAAACTATTCTCAACTTATTATATATTTTTAAATGATTAAAGTACATTATCGGGCTTAAGTTTTTTGAGTAAAGCTTATAGTTACTTCCATGTATGGATCGATAAACTTTCCAAGGTGGAAGATACTAAACATACTAAAAGGCATATGCTTGATCGTGCCGCCCTATTAACACTCAAAGATACGTTTTGTGTATTGGAGAGTTGACATTACCCCTCACTACACTATCCATGTCATGTTAGCTGTTTCTGGGACATTCTGCTGACACAGATGCCTCCACGTTACACCTCATTTCCACAGCCTAACCCTATAGCTGGAGTTTGGTTTGACCCAGCTAGACTGTTTAGCCAGCCTGCTCCCACTTCCTGTGTCTCCTCCCAGTCTTCATCTCCATTGGCTTGACTCAACCTGGCCTCGATCCCAGAGAGTACAAGGTTAATCATTTCCTGTGCTCTTCGTTGCATGTGAGCAAATAAAGACCTTGGGAATGTCCAGGCTTCTCGTATCGTATCAGATACCAGCGGTTGATTTCACTCTAGGGAGATTTCATGCAGACGGGAAAACTGTGAGCCAACTGAAAACTTAAAAAACTTGGACCCCCCCCCCCCACACACACACATTAAAATTAGAAAAACTCATTTCCCAACTGTTTCTGACTGATGGCACTTAGTTAGTAACCTAGTAACCCAGTGTAAGTATGTATCCAAAGGCGGAAACTTCAAACTTTTTGTAAGTCGCTCTGGATCAGACTGTCTGCCAAATGCCTAAATGTAAAAAGCTTAAACAAGGAAGGCAACAAAAAAATCAGATTGCATCATAAGTTTAGAGTGAATACAGGCTGTAGTTTAAGTGGGATTATATGAAGAAAAAAAAGAAAGAATCCAAGGTGTGCAGATACTTCACCAAACAAAGCTGCTCTCACTTTGAGTCCTTGAGGGCTCTTGGAATTGTTGCTTTCTCTTAACCAGTTGCCCTTCAGCATTTAAATCGACAAAGAGATTTGCACTCATTGTGAACTATTTCTTTTAGCCATAAGGAATGTTTGAGATGCCATTTGCGGCATTCCACAGCTGCCCTGCTGAAGCACACTGGAATTGGTTCAGACTGTGAGGATTTGACAAAGTGGGGGTCTGATTATAGCTGTCGTCTGCTGGGGAGTGAGAGTAGAACACTAGCTCTTTTGTGCTCCCTCTGGCTCAGTGGGAAACGTGGAATGGTGGAATGTTAAAGCCAAGGTCTAATCATCTCCGTCATCAGCATCTCCTCCTGGACCTGCTACTTCATCTCTCCACACTTGGAGCAATAATGGGTGTACACACCTTTAACCCAAAAGTATAGTAATAAATAGTAACAAAATTCCTTGCATGGGATTGGCATTCAGGCTTTGCTTTGTATACCAGTATGTGGTATATGTTTTTGTTCCTATCCTAAATTCCAACATTCCCTATTCATTGTTAATAGATAGGTTAAATATGGATGTGAATTCCATTTTAATTAAAAAGGCTACAGTAAAAAAAAGCTAAAACTAAAAAGGTTCTATAAAGTTCCAGCTATTATTTGTTATTTGTGCTAAAATTAGTATGCTGGGAGATGAATGGTTGAACATTTGGGGCTGGGATATACAGTAGATCTTCCTTTTGAAGAAGAAACAATGCTGTTCTTTTTACAGGCAGAGGAGCATTTCCTTTTTATGTGGCCTAGAAGGTTGCCTTGCATTCACATTGAGATTCACATAATTTGTGGTTTCTATGGTATTCAGGCATTGGTCTTAACATCATTGGCATTACAGACTCTTGTATATATTTGCTTTAGCTTTCTGAGGACACATGATACTTGATTACTTGGAAGGGTTATTGAACAAGTATTTGGATATCCGTGTGAAATGAAGGAACTGCAATTGATGCTGATATCAGTCTATCGTATACAATTATTTTTGTTTTCAGCTAACTTTCCCCCAGTTATTGGTGCATTTATCTGTGTTGGACAAATCTAAAATACATCCATACATGTATATGGTCTGGCCAAAAAAAAAAAATTCATCAGTCATTCAGTCATCCTTAGCTTTGATTGCAGCACCCACTGTGGCGGCCAGTTGATGTGTAAAAATGAACGCTTCCCTTCTAACCCTGACACGCCCATCGCTTTGGAATCGGGTCAGTCTGGACTCATTAGACCACATGAGTCCAATCTTTATCCCCCTAGTATTCAAGCCTTTAATTAAAATGGATGAATGTACAACAAAAGCTTTACTGAGTATCAGTCCTCACCACAATGATGAAATGAAAAAGCAGACCTATGCACACAAGATCATAACTGCATTAATTAATGCTGGTAAGAAGCCTAAGTACACAATCAAACATTTTGGGTTGTGCTAGATTTTTTAACAATGTGATCGTTTCATTGTTCTAATCACTGAGAAGTTCACTAATTGTTGCAAAACTTAATGCTTTTTTATGTGAAGTATAAAATAATAATATAATTTTTTTATTATTCCTACAGTAATCCTTGTAAAACCTTGAGTCAAACCTGTATGGTGAAAGAGTTTCACTTATGAGAATTGCTGTGTTAGTGAGCACCAAGTGCCTATTTTTAGTTGACCTAGTGATTGTGTGCATGACATTTTTATTTTCAGCGAATTGTGTGCATAACTTGCACACAATTGATTACAAAATGAAAAAATAACCAAATCATGACTTAAGTAGTTTAATCCTCAAACCTAGAACCTGTGTATTTATTAGTTTATTCAAATGCACCTCTGTTTTAAACGCTCAGGCTTGATAATGCAATGCCATCTTTTGCAATACTGTTATCAAACCTTTCAGTTTTTACACTGCTTTAGGAAGCTGTCAGGGTGATGAGTAGCTAGCTGGTCTAACGGTCTACATTTCCCATTTCCCTAAACTTCACATTGAGATTCTTATCCGAGATGCTTCTGAAAGAAAATTATTCTTAATGTCCCATAAGAGGAAGTCTGTACATAATATAACCTCTAAAATCACTGGTTCCCATGGTGTATGTCAGTAAGTAAAATACATTGATTGCTTTAATAATGTCCCGAGGGCTATTTTGTTCTGAGTATGTAAAAAAAACTTTAGCAAAACAGCTGCATACCTTGATTTACAATGGTGACCCAGCTATACAGACAATGGAAATTCTATTAAACAGAACGTGTACACTTTATACTACAGCGCTATACTTGCCTGTTTAGTACAAGAAAAAACCCTTCTGTTGTTTTTTGATAAGTGTATTTGATCATGGCTGTTTTTTCCTCACAGGCAGAGGCTGAGGTGGCCTCCCTGAACAGACGTATCCAGCTGGTTGAGGAGGAGTTGGACAGGGCGCAGGAGAGACTGGCCACAGCGCTGCAGAAACTCGAGGAGGCCGAGAAAGCTGCAGATGAGAGCGAGAGGTTGGACCTAGAATTTCTAAAAAATGGGCGTGTAGAAAGTTAGACAAGTCTGTGAGTCTCTGACGAGTTTACCTGGACATTCTAACTTTGTTCTTCTATAATGTAAATTCAACCCAGCTAATAATTATGTGGTTCATTGTAATGGAGGACAGCACAAATAAGTAATGTCATTCAAGAAGTGGTGGACTAACCAAGATTTATTGTCCCTTTTTTTTTTTTTTCTTTTTTTTTTTTTTACTTCGTTTGTCCACAGAGGAATGAAGGTCATTGAGAACAGAGCAACAAAAGATGAGGAGAAGATGGAGCTTCAGGAGATGCAGCTGAAGGAAGCCAAACACATTGCAGAGGAGGCTGACCGCAAATATGAAGAGGTGTGTACCCTCAGTTATACAGGGTGTAATGTCTAGATCCATAGTAATATAATATAAATTGCAGCAAAAAATAATGGTCTCCAACGTTGCTCAAAAATGCAAAAAAATGCATGATAAATGCAAAAAAAAGAGCATTGATGGTTCTGAGCCGATTCAAGTGACTTAAGATTTCAGGAGTGCGTCTGGTTTTAGTTGATCTTCTCTCGTCAGTTGTGACACTGGTATTGGGTTGAAAAACATTTAATAGTCTACATAACATGTTTCCCAATAGAGTTCTTACATTTCCCTTTGGCTTCTCAAGGCCTTCTGACTTTTTAAGCTATGAACATTTTTCCCTTATTTTGGAGTCAATTTCCTTCTCTCCAGGGCTTCCTTTCACATCGTTTAATACGTTCCCAATGCCCGATTGGTTCACCCTTTTGGCACACATGGTACTATTTAACGTGACCTGTTTTTGTGTTTCTTTTGCTTTCTTGTGTATATCTTGTTGTCCAGTTACAAATGAAATGACTTTGGCGTGGAGAGAAGCTATATTAATATTTAGCTAATAGTTAAACTTTGTATTAAGCAAATATAAATACAATATTGATTAGAGGATTGACCTTTTAAGACAATCACCGGTGTATTTATTGCATGCTGCAGCAGGCTCACGCACCTCAGTGTGCATGCTTGTTAACAATTTCAAGAGCAGACACACATGTGACTTGACTCTTGATCTCACAGCAAAGTCAACACTGCGTTAACCTTTGGAATACAAACCTTCCGATTTAGTGCTTGCAGAGCAATTTTTAAATCCTTACAGCTCAAGTGAAGTGCTGGAATCCTAGAGTTTGGTTTCAGTTCAATTACACGTGTAGTGCAGTCCGACTACAGATTTGAGAAAACTTATGGATATAGAGCTGACATGTTATTGTCCTTCCTACAGTATACTTGTCTACAGTCTGGCAAGTCCACTAAGACCTGCAGCGTATTAAGGAGGAAGCAGCACTTGTCCTTGTCGCTGTGTTACTGTGTTGTTAACTGTTTATTTGTTGTTTACCTGCAGGTGGCCCGGAAGCTGGTCATCCTTGAGGGTGACCTTGAGCGTTCTGAGGAGCGCGCTGAAGTAGCTGAGGCGTAAGTATTATTTACAATCAACAGAACACGTGTATGAAGTTCAGCTGTTATATGTTAACAATGGCAGATTTTTGCTTTGTCGTATTATGTTATATATAATATGTATTCTATATATCCGTTTTAAAATTTTATATATTCTAAATATTTATATATTGTGTCATATAGTATTTGCTGTTATAGTTTTATTTTGCATGAACCATGATGCCATATGCTGCATGTTTGTGGGGTCTGAACGACTTTCAAAAGCAACAGGCGGGATACATTCTCATATTTCATGTCGTGAATGATCCTTTTATGATGCTATATCACTGGGAAATTCGTCCCAAGGTATTATTGTCTAATCTCAAGCCACACCCACATAGTATGTTTACTGTCATGCTGCTAAAGGGACAGTCATACAGTTAAGTCTACTACCACTGGGCATGATAGACAGTTTTGGAAATCAAGAAACGTTTACAGAATTACAGTAAATGGATTATGTCTAAATTGAGAATAATCATTTGGCTAATAATTTGTGACGTGTCAAGACATGGCTCAATTTGTCTGATATCTGTGTGCTGTTGTGAAAACAGACTTGTCTAATCGATTCAGTTTGTCTTCAGACACTGTCAGATTATCTGCAGGCAGAAAGCAATCTTTACGATTGACTTTTCTTTCGAAATTTTGTTTGTCGGAGATCGCCAGTTCGAATCCCGGGTGGTGCTGTAACCTCTCGCAGCCGGAGGCCTAGAGAGAGCTGATTGGCCGAGCTCTCTCAGAGGGGAGGGATGAGAGGTACTTAGTGCTCCCACATTAATCACGGCTCTACAGCCAGTCAGGGGCGTCTGTGAGCTCGCGCAACGGAGGGAGCGGATAGCGCTGTCCTCCGAGTGTGTTACGCCGCCCCCAACGGTGCGCGAGCGAGCAGTTCGAAAAGATGCGGTCGGCTGGCGTCACGTGGTTCGGAGGAAACACGTGATAGTCTTCGGCCCTCCCGGCTGAGTGGTGGTAGTAGCCTTAATGTGGGAGCCCCCTAGTGACGGGGAGGAATTGGACACGACTAAATTAGGGAAAAAATCGGGGAAAAATCCAAAAAAAAAAAAGAAATTTTGTTTGTGATTGAAATGCATGCAAGCTTGAGTCATACAGACTGTTTCAGTCATACAGAACCAAATGTCACTTGCACCACATGGGTACTTAGTCAGACTTTCTCTCAGTACTATGTATTAACTAGCCGCATAGGGAAATGTCTGCAGATCCACAGAACAGACCGATCCGTGCGTGCTTGCTAAAGCTTTGAACGCTTGACTAAAGTAATAACGGATTCACCATCGCAGTGGTTGCTCGGCAATAACTGTGTGGCCAAGGAAAAAAAGACTGGGCTTGAGATTCGAATTTGTTTCACTGTCTATTTGTTCACCAGCTGCCTGTGGTCTTTCAGTCACCCCAATACTGTATTTAAAAAAAAAGAAAAGGAAAAGCTCTTGGGTTCACTAACCACAGCGAGGATCTTGGTCCTCTCTCTCCGTTTGTTTCCTAAACGCATGCTCCAATGCACTCCACCCTGGGACACACCACGTTTGTGGCTCCCTCTTCTCCCCCATTCCCTGCTCATGTTGGACTAACCCAGTCGAGCCAGACAGCTGGAGGAGGAGCTTAGACTCATGGATCAGAATTTGAAGTCCATGATGTGCGGGGAGGAAGAGGTACAGCAGTGACTGTTGCTCAAGCAGCCTGATATTAATGCTGGCCTTTTTCTTTCCTTCTTTCTTGCTGGAACTCACTAACCTTCAAGTGAGCTTTGTGCGACTCCTGCCCTGTGCCTGGAATGGCTTCTGTTTCTCAGCTTGTAGGTGAACCATCTGTTCTGCCTGGCAAAGGTGGCCCCTACTAAAGCCTTAGGAAAGAGACTTCTAATAAATAGAAATATATATAAAAAAGGAAATGGTTCTGATTGTACGTCTACACCTCTATACATGTATAAAACCACCAAGAAAGTCTTTTTCCTAATGCGTATTAGCTAAGCACTTTTTTAATGTCACTCAGGTAAGTTTGTATGGGTATACTGACTGGTATTATCAGAAACGCCTCTTCACCTTCTTCAGGTTGGGGTCTCCTTAGCCTAGATTTCTGCTTTTTCCATCTGCTTAAAATGCTCTTTCTTTTTCTTGTCTTTTCTCTCTCCTCTTTTTTCCCCCCTTACTTTTCATCTACCTCTCCTGCTATGGCACAGCAAATCCGGTGACCTTGAGGAAGAGTTGAAAAATGTCACCAACAACTTGAAGTCTTTGGAAGCCCAGTCAGATAAGGTAGGCCAAGCAGCTGGTAACTGTGTATCTGTGAAAAGCCATCAGGGCCTTCCAGTTACAAGCTCACGGGTGTTTGGGTAACTATAGATACGGTTACTGAAGCACTAAGTGGGACAGTATGAAGCCAAAAGGCTTGATTACAACACAGTAGGACTAGTAAAGTAAAAAACATTTCTCATTTGTCCCAAGTGATAAAGAGCACTTCTCTGCTCAAGTTATAAATAATTATATATTTAAAAAAAAAGACTTCTGGTAGACTGCTCTTCATTTCCTCTGTATTGCTGCAAATAATGCAAAATGCAATCATCTGTAAGCA
The DNA here is from genome assembly GCA_030347435.1 of Clarias fuscus. Taxonomy (NCBI): domain Eukaryota; kingdom Metazoa; phylum Chordata; class Actinopteri; order Siluriformes; family Clariidae; genus Clarias; species Clarias fuscus. The sequence continues at coordinate 20,131,671 of CM059223.1, forward strand.
TCAAGTAATGCAGGTCTTATTATTAATGTTGTTTTACACTTTTTAATATTTAGTACTCAACAAAAGAAGACAAATATGAAGAGGAAATCAAAGTTCTTACTGAAAAACTGAAAGAGGTGAGCAGTCTGAAAGCTTTTCTATTAGAATAAAATAAAGTGCTTGTGCCTGCTGCAGTTGTTTTTTTTTCACCTGTTGGTTCACTTATTATTATTATTATTATTATTATTATTATTATTATTTTCTTAGGCTGAGACTCGTGCTGAGTTTGCAGAAAGATCTGTGGCTAAACTTGAGAAGACCATCGATGATTTGGAAGGTACGTTAGAAAGTTATCAAAAATCATGGCTTTCTATGAGTACTTGACCTCCTGGTCACTAACTGCATCTGTATTAAGAATGTTTCACTCTAACACTGGTTTTTCACCAAATTGTGTTGTAAACATATGCTTGTATTCACTGGGAAGTGTTCACCCAGTATGCAGAAGCATGTGAGTGCGAATCCCGCACACGCAACAGCCATTCATTGCTAGGAGCCCAAGAAAGTAAAATGTTCCATGAACTATTGATGAGAAGGATGGTATGCGTCAGTGAGTAAAATGTCAGCCAGTCATTAGGCTCTGTAAAACTCATGCATACGGAAGAGGGCATATAGCGCATTTCTCGCATGGGCAGCGAGATTTGAAAAAGGTTGCCAACTTCGTGTTCATGCTTCAGTCTTCACCTTTCTCGATGATATGAGGGAGCTTGCTAGTGAGTGTAGATTAGCGCAGAAGATTATAAAAGATTGTAAAAAAAAAAAAAAAAAAAACAGTAGTGCAACTTGTACAATGGGCTGTTTTAACCCTTTCGGACAAACATCATTTGTGGGCTGTAGACAGGCTCATTATGGAGCTAATCAGACAGTGAGCACTTTATGATAACCAATATGTGTATGATTTTCAAGCTTCTAAATAAGACCGTATAACTTGCTATGGTGTGACCTATCAGAGCCAAAAAGGTTAAAAGGGCCATTTTGGGATCGCTATCCATCGTCTCCTGTTCTTACTCTGTCTGCAGGTCATTATAAACCATTTATGTGAATTTGACCAAACCTCCAAAGAATTTTTATCATGCACATCTTTGCTTATCATAAAGCATAGATGTGCATGATAAAATTTTCCTTTTTTTTCTGGAAAAAAATAAATAAGTAAAATCTCTTCATGTTTAACTAATTAATGTAGTGCCATGGAAAACTGACTTGTGTAGTCGATGTTTAATACATCGAGTAGCTGTGCACTAGCTGTTTCCTTTGTGTCACCAGCCTTAGGACACATAGGAATCACTATCCGCATCTAACGCAGTCGTCACATTGTCCATCATCCCTCATTGTCACACTTTTCCTCGATCCGTAACTCCTAGTAAACCCTTCATGGAAAGTTGAAAAAATTTTCACAGAACTTTTATTACGAAGTATAGATGTGCACTAACTATTTCATTTCTAGAACTAGCATGTTTATTGGCCGCAACTTGTCTTCTGTGGGAAGACTCATCATTTATTTTCCCTTATACTGTATCTAAAAATGAGTTTTCTGATGGGAATACAATATCTGGGGCTTTTCAAATGTGACTAGTGTCTCTAGTGTCATAGAAAAATGTTGCATCACTCTCGATGGAAAGTAAAGATAAATACATTAAAACATGTGGATTGACAATTGTTTGCTGTGGTTAAGAACTAACCTGTGTGATTCGGTATGTGTGATAAGTATTGCATTTTATTATTGAACAAATATGGTGTAGTTGGAATAGCGAGATTTGCCAATATTAACATTAACCAATTGCTGGTATTAATGATGAATAACTTGCTTATTTGACAGATCATGATAAATAAGGTGCAGCTTAGCATGCTTAATTGTAAGGATTGAGTTTAATCAGGTCTTTTTAGCTTTATTGCATGTTCGTTATATGGATATTTAAACCCCATTAAAGCTCTACATGGTCATGCTTTTATGTAATCTGTGTGAATCAACCGCACAACACTAACAAGTAATTGTTGCGAAGTTCATTAACTGGCTTTGGAACAAATGTGTGTATACCATGCTGAGTTTGAAGTCCAGAACGCATGTTTTATTTCAAACATAAGATCCATACTGCCCAATAGTTATGATCGCCACTATGAATTCATATGATTTAAAGCAGTGGTCTTTAATCTTATTAGCAATTTACCTATGTGGCTGTCAGCTTTCATAATGAGAAAACAAAAAAAACCTAGTAAACCAGTGGAATCAGATGTGACTCCTGCTTAAAATACTCCTGCATAAGTCCTGCAGCCGTTCCAGCAGATAAGATTGATGACTCTTTATACCGGGATTAATTTAGTCTATTTTGTCAGTATCATAGTTGCCAATCATAGATTTGTTTTATGAAGCTAAGAACTATTTCTGCTTTCTGACTGTCTCTGCCCCCCCCCCCCCTCACTCTGTTTCCTTCTCTCTCTTTCTGTCTATTATTTTACTGTTTCTCTGCTGTGTGCGCTTGGATGAAACACAGACGAAGTATACGCTCAGAAGCTGAAGGGCAAAGCCCTCAGCGAGGAGCTGGATCTGGCTCTCAACGACATGACAACCCTCTAAACGCGCACTCTCACCCTTTCTCCACCTGTGCTTTCTTCATCATCCCTGTTCCTTCCGTCCTTCTTCCTTGGCGCTTCCTACATCAGGCTCATCTGGGGTTCATTTATTGTCATCCTTTTGGCATGTTTTTATTTAACTTCACTATTTAAATCAGATCCCGGGCTCAGTCATGAAATCAGTTTTCAGAAAAAAACTAATGTATAGTTTCTTAATAAACGAGTTTGGTACTGCGTACCCCAGGGAACTGGTCTGGGTCCTACCTTTTTTTTTCTTTTTTCTTTTTTTTTTCCTTTCCTCTTTTTCGAGGTAACAACACTGTTCTGTTTCATTGCCTTTCTGTTTAAAATATATTTCACTTCTTGAGCTTTGGCAGTTCGTCAGTGTTTACACATCTGCTCCATTGTTCTGCTGGAACTTGTTCAGTATTTGTTCTCTGTGTTTCTGTAGTGCTTTATTTTCTCCCTCTGTAATAAAAAGCAAAAAACCTTTACTTTCTTTCCTCTTTATTTTTCCACTCAGACACTATTAATGCTTCTTCGTCACCAGTTCATTTATAGCTTTGGATGGAATTTTTGCATTTTGTTGCCAAGAATATTATGATTTATGTATGTGTTAACTAAGATTATTTGTCCTATTTGTTACCTTCAGCAAGGATGTGCCAAATGTCTGTTAGTAATTTTGAGATTCACTTCGTGACTGGAGTTTTGAAAAGAGAGAGCAATGATACATTGACAATTATGACTTATTATTTAGTATTCTTTTAGTAGAACTGATTTTATTTATCTTATACATATCTCATTACTTTGATATGTATTCCAAAAAGCAAAAGCCTCTTTATACCACAGAATACATAACTCAAAAAGGAAGATGGGGGGGGGAACAGATAATTGTCCTATGAATGATCATAGTGTTAACAGTTGTAATAAAAACAGGCCTAAGAATCGTGTTTGTATTCATGATATCTTTCCCATATCATTCACGTGTATTGGCGTATTGTATTTTATTTTTGTATTTTTAAGAAGCAGTTCTGTCTTACTGCGCTAACCTCTCACTCCCTGTCTTTCTTTCCTCATTTATCTTTCTCTTCATCATCTCTGCTCTCTCATTGATGTTGAAATAGATTACCTTACACGATGGTGGAAATGGTGGAGAAAAACACACTTATGACCATGAAAGTAGGTCTAAATGAGCTCAGCAGCTGAGTCTGTCCAGATGAAATTCTTTTCGTGTTCAAGATTATTCGCCCTCATATGTGGTGACTGAATTTGGCCGACTTTAGAGGTAATAGTGTAAACTCTAAACCTATGCTGTCAGACAGCAGACTGAAGGGTACTTTGGTGAGTTGTGTCTTTTGGCTCATGAAATAAAACCTTTGCATGTTATGGAATGGATTGTGCATCAGCTCTGAATTAGCTGCTGCAATATAATGATACAGTAACTTTATTTATCGCACGCAATGTGAAAATGATTCCTCATGCTCCCAGAACCACTTGATTTTTTTTAAAAAAAATTTTTTACAATTTAAGTCCTGTAATATATTGAAGGAAAAACTCCATTGATGTGATACTCTGGTCATTCAGTACATTCAAGTTGTCAGCTGACTTCATTTTATTGACACCTATCGTTGCTGAGTCTAGACATGACCAACTGAAACAACCCCACATCATAACACTGCATCCAGAGGCTTGTACAGTGGTTAATGTGCAATAATTCTTCTTGTCCAGAATCACCCATCTTTCTGGAATAGGGTCTACCTGTACTCATCAGACCACATGACCTTTTCCTTGCTTAAAGTCCAATCTTTATGGTCATTAGCAAATTTAAGCATTCGTTATGATCAGCATCACCGAAAGGTGTTTTTTTTTTTTTTAATGACTACACTGTTTTTTACTTCCAGTCATTGGTGTTCTCATTACATTAAAAAGAAATCCATTAAACGAATTCCATTAATTAAAAAAAAATCTTTAGTTGTTTTCTTTGCTTGATGCAGGCTAATAGTCTCAACCTTCTAAAGCAGTAATTGTTTGGGCAAGCAGTGTATATTCCTGCCTGGAAATATGAAACCCAACAGTATACATGAAAAACCTTTCTACAGCTCCAGAAACATGACACACATTCACTGGCCACTTTCTTAAAAACACCTTGCTAGTACTGGGTTGGACCAGCTTTCCCCCTGCCTTAATTCTTCATGGCCTAGATTCAACAAGGTGCTGGAACCTGATCCACTGCTAGTTCAATACTGATATGATGGCATCACACAGTTGCTTGTTGAGATCTGGTGACTTTGGGGGCCATTTGAGTACAGTGAGCTCATTGTTATGTTCAAGAAATCAGTTTGAGATGATTTTAGCTTTGTGACATGACGCATTATCCTGTGGTCATAAAGGGATGGACATGGTGAGCAACAGTACTCAGATAGGGGTCCAATGTGTACCAAGAAATTATCCCCCACACCATTACACCACCAGCAGCCTAAACTATTAAAACAATGCAGTATAGATCCTTGCGTTCATGTTTACCCAAATTCTGACCCTACAATCCGAATGTCTCTGAGACTTATCAGACCTGGCATTGTTTTTCCAATCTTTTATTGTCCAGTTTTGGCAAATCCAAATCCTAGAAATTGTAGCTTTGGTTTCTTGTTTTTAGCTGGTAGGAGTGGCACATGGCGTGGTCTTCTGCTGCTGTAACCCATCTGATTCAAGGTTTGTGCGTTTAGAAGTGGTCTTTAGCGTACCTCAGTTGTAATATTATTTCAGTTACAGTTGCCTTTCCTTCAGCTCATACCAGTCTGACCAGTCTCCTTTGACCTCATGGCATCAACAAGGCGTTTTTGCCCAGGGAACCGGCCCTCACTGGATATTTTCTCTTTCCATTCTGTGTAAACCCTAGAGGGTGTGCATTAAAGTCCCAGTTGATTTTAGGAGAGCAGCAGTTTAGGAAATACTCGGACAACTAGAACCCTTAAAATACTTGGAACATCTATGACCTGTTCAAAGTCACTTAAATCACCTTTCTTCCCCATTCTGCATTGAGTTGCTGAAATCTGATTGGCTTTTTAGATATTGCAGTTAAACAGCTGCAGTTGTACCTACTGATGTGGCTGTTGGGTATATAAGGTCATTTGTTATGTTCACCTTCCACGTAGCTTCAGGTAGATGCTATTCACTATTTGTCAGCCCTGTTAATCAATCAATCCAGGAAATAAAGTAAAGAAAAAACTCAGCATATTCCAGTCAAATGTGCCACATTTGGAAGACTAAAGGACAACAATCTTGATTTGTGTATGGAATAAGTAAAAAAAAAAAAAAAAAAAAACATACACACACAACAGAGCATGCTGTTATAGGGAACTAATCAGTGGTGTGGTGGTGTAATATGCTTTGTGAAGGTACTCTTTATAGAAGGTGGCTATTTATAGTTACAGTTTATGCTTCGGGACGTCTGCAAAACAAGTTTTTGCTTGTTATCATTAAAACTATAGGAAGAATAAGTCGTTGCCTCAACAGCATTTTACTTGAAGGCTACACTGTAAGAAAGCAGAATGCGGAAAGTTCTAAAGACATTCTTGTAGTAAAGGATGTATTTTTTTTTTTACAATGCTGACACTGACGACTCCTTTCCTAAATGTTAAGCAGTTGTCTCTAAACAGAAAACTTCATCTTACGAACAACAGATCACTTTGCATGTGCCTGTCATAAGAGAGTTTAGCACAGAGGAAATGGACCTTGCAGTTTAATACCCATATGAACCCCAGCAGCAAACTCATTTCCCCTCTCATCCGTTCCAACCACTCAGCATTCAGCATCACCAGTATACCAATCACTGGCCTGATCATCTGTCATCATCTGCACTTGTTTCTCACTGGTTCATGCCTTACGTTAGATGTTTTTTTATGCTTGAATGTTTCATAAGTCACTGTGTGGCTTCGTAAACAAAAAAACATCCCGCTGAAACTGCTCAGTTACGAGCACTGGACTGAAAATGAGAGCCAAAAACCTCCCAAAAATGAGAGCAAAAAAGTCCTTCAGGACGCCTGGAGCTCCATTTCTCAAGATTATATTAGAAATGCAAGAAAGTCTGTCTCTTTGGAAAAGAAAATATGAAGAAATGAGTGAGGGCTCAGGACAGTTTTGTATGTTCCAAAATGTGTTGGTGTTTTCCACACAGATTTTGATTCACTTGTCTACAGGTTCAGCACTGACCCAATAATGAGAAATAGATTTATGTTTACATATTATTCGTAAACTGAAAAGTGGTCTATACAATGTTTTTTCCCAGGGTAAATTAAAGTGAAAGTGCTGGACCGAGACTGGTCTACCAACCAAATACTAAAATACTAATTGGTCTTGTGGTCTCTTTTCTTGTCCTTTGGACTCCACGCTCAGCTCAGCGTCATATCAAGCTAGATTCTCCATGATGGGAAATACATGGACTTGTTATTTATTATAATTTTCAACTCAGAGCACTTTAATCTTGTTCAAAGCCACAGTAACAAACATAAATTCCATTTTTTTTAACCTCAGGAAATATTTGTCTATACTTTAGCTATGACTTTGAAATCAAGGCTACTGTTTATTAGTGGGAGTAACTGGAGCATGGGAATATGGTTTATATGATTCCATCCGTCCCTTTATGGGATTAGTAATGCTTATGTGAACTGGACAAACATTTGTATACAAAGACATGTTCTGATTTTCAGGCTGTGATTATTTTTTTATGCTTTGTAAACATGCTTGTTTCTTTTGGACTAATGCATTATTTTTTTTCAGCTGATTTATAAATTAGCTATTAAATAAATCTCTGTATTTACAGTCTGAGGTCATTTTCCACTGTGACTGCTGACTTAGCTCTTTAGATACATTTACAATATTGTTAATTAATATACCTGTCACACTCAGTTCTCTGTGCCTCTCAGGCTTTTTGACCTCCGGCGGCTGATTACAAACCGCCTTGATTAGATTTGTGTGTGTTTGCTATGGCATGTAGTTGATCTTCACTATTTGAAGAACGTGCACTTAACTAGGAAGTTTTTAACACTTTAAAGGCCTTCAGGCAAACTAACTGAATTTATCCTTGAATTTGTTAAACTGGTTGCTCATGCTTACAGTATATGTGCAGGAAGGTAGCATATACTGTACTAGTGTGTAAAATAAATAAAAGTGGCCAAGAACATTTTCTTTTTGCCCTTTATTGGCTGTTTACCAGAATTTGACCACAGATCTCCCCGACAACTTTTCCCAGTCCATCGAATATATGGTTTAAAATCTCTCTATATATTTTTTCTACCAGAAGAAGCATTTTTGGGACATTACAGTATAATTTTGTCCCATTAATTGTGCCTGAATGTTTTGGCTGATCACTCCGGTGTGGTGGAGGCGCTGAGCCGAAGCAGACGCTGTCCTCTGTGACTGCTCCTTTGTGCTGAGTGAAACCCAAACCTCACCTGACATTTCACTCGCACAGCACACACTAACCAGTCTCTGTGCTGAGAGAGACCTCAGGCTTGCCTCGTTTAGGGACGAATCAAGGGTCTGGAATCTGCTTCCTGCTTATGATCGTCTAAACAAAATCACATGCTGCTTTAACTGTCTACTCTATTAAAGACGGTTCTAATGTTTATTAAGTAGAAAAATTGATTTATCTCTACTTTAGAGAGTGACCGCACTTTTTGTACTGTATTTTTAATTATTTTCTGAATTTGTTCTTGTTTGTTCATCTTTGCCACCAGAGAAACTAGCCCAGGCTAAAGAGGAGAACCTAGGCATGCAGCAAGTGCTGGACCAGACTCTAATGGAGCTGAACAATTTATAAAGTGCGAAATCTGCGCCACAAACAAGAGTCTTACATGGCATAGAGCTTTCCAGTGGAGTCCATGCGGCAAACATGTGCAAACACATCCCTCAGAGGGCTAAGGTCTGAGTAGCTTTAGTTTGATAGCTCCAGATTCCCTGAAATTACACTCTGCAATTTTATACAGTAGGTGTAGGTAGACTCTAGGCCCATTTGATCAAGTTTTATTCGTAGTTCTAGAACCAGTAGTATACCCATCAAGACCAGTCACATGACAGTGTTTTGGCTTTTTGAGTAGTCCTGACACATGTGACCAAAATAACTTCTCGATCTAATTACTAATAGGTGTTTGTTCTAACCTCGGAGCTATTTGCTCATTCAATAACAGTGATGCTTTAACTACTCCACTGCCTCATCCCCCGTGCTTTAGTCATTCCATTGTTTTACTTGACCAAAAGATATCAAAACAACAGAGGGACTTATCGTTTTTTGATTATGGATTTTGTTAATTGTTTATGTAATATGGACTGATTTCTTGTGTGTAAACAAAGCACAGAATAATCTTAAATGGTTATCTATTACTACCATCAAATAGACCACCTGCATGGCTGTACCTGCTTCTGTTCATGAACAGTCCGTGACAGGTCATTGATTCATGTGCAGTTCACACACTCTCTACTGTACTAAAGATCAGCTAGCGAACTGGTTTTAGTACTTTTGATCAAATTCGTTCTTAATATATGGGTCAGCACCAGTCAGGGTAAATACAAGTGGATGTTTACAGATTTGAAATCAGTCTATTCCTTTTTTTTTTTTTTTTTTTTTTTACTAAAATGTTTGTAATAGCCAAAGTAGCCATGCTGATTAAACACACTCTTAATCTAATTTTTTATTTCTAAACGTGGATCATTTGGACAGTATATAATGTCTAGGGTACTTCCTGTTTCATGGTGTTTCCCCCTCAAATTATTACCATGATGTATTAAATCTGACTCGTATGCCATTGAGTTACACTGTTGATGTTTTTTTTTTTCTTTTTTTTTTTAAATAAACAGGATTTTTTTTTAAGGTTGTGGCCTTTTAGAATAATTGACAGGAATGTGACGTGATACTTCAAAAATGGGCTGATCAATATCATCTAACTATGCAATTATGTAAGCTCTTTGTTAAAGATTATTAAAAATGTTGAATACAAGCAATCTCTTTGTGCATTTATTTTTACTCTTTTTCTGGTGTCTTCATCAACTAGTTCATCATAACTACAATAAATACTAATTCAATACACACAGTGTTTACCCACTACCACTAATGTGGGTGTTATGATTAATTGTTTTGCCGGCAATGATCAGGCAAACGTTTAGCAAAGACATTCTTGTTTTGAGACACTGCTGTTTCAATTCTTGGGCTTTTATTCTTATTTTTATTTTTTATTATTTTGCCTTCTTTTTCAAAAGTTTGCATACTAACATTTTTTTTTGCACGCATACTGTGATATGGTAATAATATATCTGCCAAAACTTTGGAGCAGCATGAGGAGCGGCAGCGTGTTGACCGCATACTCTATTCGCAGGTAAGGGTAGCACGCGGGCATCAGGATCTGCATGCGGTCGGTGCTACGTGTAAATAATTAGGAATCATTTTGGTTTTTCCCAACTTAGGATCCATTGTGTGTCCTAAATATCTTAAGTCAGAAATGTTAACCATTCTTTTTGCACCGTCGTAAAGTTGTAAGGTAAACCATTATGCGTCAGGATCTTCACTTATATACCATATACTGTGCATTTTTTCATATGAACGCATAATAAGCATGCATATTAAAATATTCCTGTGCTTAAAAATAAGTTCGTAACATGAAACTTTCACTGAACGTTCTTTAACATTACAATCAAGGAGATTTATGATACTTTGGGCCCGGAGGAAGATGTATGCCTATTTTCTATTTGATTGGTCCATCTTGCGTAAGTCGCTTACGCAGGTCACTATGAATAAGGGCGCCTAAAAATGTCATGAATGTAGATGTGCTATAAATCTTAACCAATTCCCTTGTATCTGGTAATATAAAACTTCATCCTAACATTGTAAGTTTTCTTAACATAAAATATTAAAGGTAAGATGAGAGATACCCTTAGTACTGAATACACAAAAATACAGGGTGATGAATGTTTATTTTGCCTTACTTTTAAAGTATGCATATTTATTTATTTAAAAAATATAAAAAAAAATGTGTACTTATTACGCATGTATACCATATCAGTTTTAATCTTTATATATAGTATATGTAATAAATCTATATTTTGTATGCATCCTCAGTATTGCCGTAGGTTGCTGTTAGTTTTCCTATTTACAGGAAGCTGATTTCTGAATGTACTTTAGATTCTTTTAATAGATCTAAAGATTTGTAATGTGTTAAATACTTCCTCTTTCATAATGATCTCTACCTCAAATTCTTATCATGGTGTATTAAAGCTGGTGATTGTGTCATTTAGCTACAATAGCTGTAAGAAAATAACGTGAAAAAAAAACGTGAAAACGTGAAAAAAAAAATGTGATTTATGTTAACCTGTAACAACATGAAATATGTCTGCTATTCTGTCTGCTAGTTTCCTACCCTAGTTAAAGACTTTCACATATGGCGATAAAGTACGAAAGCACACAAAGTACAAAATAAACATTTGACACTGCGTAGATGAAAGGTTTAATCTTATGCTTTCTTATAATAATTGAAACACAGAAACATAAACCGAAAATAAGTAGATAAACATTTATGCATATTCATTTTGCATACAGTGTTGTATACATATGTTTCTGCGCCTACTGTAAATGTGTATATTTTTCATGTTGGAGTTCTATGCTTGCTGGTATGTATGTATTTAGAAATAAGTATGCATACTAAAATCAAGTCAAGTCCAGTCAAGTAGGCTTTTATTGTCATTCCAACCATATACAGTTAGTACACAGTGAAACGAAACAACGTTCCTCCAGGACCTGGGTGCTACATACATGCAACAACATAAATTTACAACACAAATTTTTAAGTTAACCTAAAAGAACTATCAAATTCTATACAAAAAAATACACAATAGACAAAGTGCACGTGCAAATGTGCAAACAAAGAGGTACATGACAGACACAACAATGTAACACATAACAGTACTTTTTTTGATTAAGTATTGAGTAGAGTTGAGGTAGTGGGAAGAGCAGCAGTAAACAATTTACATTGTGACAAGAATATAGTGTGCAGATAGCAGTGAAATAAATATTGTGCAAAAATTGCGAAGAGCAGCACAGGTAGGTAGGTATGAGCAGGTTGAGATGGATGTATATCAGTGTGATTGTGCATGTGTGTTTATCAGTTCAGTCCAGATGTTATTTAGTTCGTGTGTGTGTGTGTGTGTGTGTGTGTGTGTGTGTGTGTGTGTGTGTGTGTGTGTGTTTGTGTGTGTGTGTGTGTGTGTGTGTGTGTGTTTGTGTGTGTTTATCAGTCCAGTCTCTTTGTGTTGAGGAGATGGATGGCTTGTGGGTAAAAACTGTTACATAGTCTGGATGTGAGTGCCCGAATGCTTCGGTACCTTTTTCCAGATGGCAGGAGGGTGAAGAGTGAGTGTGAGGGGTGTGTCCGGTCAGCCACAATGCTGGTGGCTTTGCGGATGGAGCGTGTGGTGTATATGTCCTCAACAGAGGGGAGAGAGACCCCGATGATCTTCTCAGCTGTCCTCACTATCCGCTGTAGGGTCTTGCGGTCTGATACGGTGCAATTTCCAAACCAGACAGTGAAGCAGCTGCTCAGGATGCTCGCAATAGTTCCTCTATAGAAGGTGGTGAGGATTGGTGGTGGAAGCTGTGCCTTTCTCAGCCTTCTCAAGAAGAAAAGACTTTCTTGTGCAAAGAGCTAGTGTTGAGGGACCAGGTGAGGTTCTCCTCCAGGTGGACACCCAGGAATTTTGTACTCTTGACGATCTCCACAGAAGAGCCGTCGATGCTGAGTGGAGAGTGATCGCTTCGTGTCCTCCTGAAGTCAACAAACATCTCTTTGGTCTTATCGATGTTCAGAGACAGGTTGTTGTCCTTACACCAGTCAGTTAGCCTCTGCACTTCCTCTCTGTACGCTGACTCGTCGTTCTTGCTGATGAGACCCACCACGGTCGTGTCATCGGCAAACTTGATGATGTGATTGGAGCTGTGTGTCGCTACACAATCATGAGTCAGCAGCGTGAACAGCAGGGGACTGAGCACGCAGCCCTGGGGAGCCCCAGTGCTCAGTGTGGTGGTGCTGGAGGTGTAGTTCCCGATCCGCACTGCCTGAGGTCTTTCGGTCAGAAAGTCCAGGATCCAGTTACAGAGGGAGGTTCAGGCCCAACAGGTTCAGCTTCCCGATCAGGTGTTGGGGGATGATTGTATTGAATGCTGAACTGAAATCTATGTACAGCATTCTGACGTAAGTGTCCTTCTTTTCGAGATGTGTCAGTGCCAGGTGGAGTGTGGTGGAGATGGCGTTGTCCGTCGAACGGTTTGGACGATACGCGAACCGCAGGGGGTCCAGTGAGGGAGGCAGCAGGGTCTTGATGTGTCTTATGACGAGCCGCTCGAAGCACTTCATGATGATGGGTGTGAGTGCAACAGGGCGGTAGTCATTGAGACAGGACACAGAAGACTTCTATGGCACGGAGACGATGGTGGAAGATTTGAGGCATGTGGGAACGACGGCGCTGCTCAGAGAGATGTTGAAGATGTTGATGAGAACATCTGCCAGCTGTTCTGCACATTCTCTGAGCACTCACCCTGGGATGTTGTCTGGTCCAGCAGCTTTACGTGGGTTGACTCTGCGTAGAGTTTTTCTCACATCAGCCGTGGTGAGACACAGCACCTGGTCGTTCGGAGGAGGGGTGGTCTTCCTCGCCGTCATGTTGTTCTGCATGTCGAACCGTGCGTAGAAGCTGTTCAGCTCATTCTTGTATACCCTGTCACATGCGCCGTGTGTCGCCGCTATCCCTGAAGTGATTGTGGATTCTCTGGGCGTGTGCGCGCTTCGCTTCTCTGATGGCCCGGAACAGTTTGGCCCTTGCTGTTCTTAGGGCCACCTTGTCCCCCGATCTGAAGGCAGAGTCTCGGGTCCTCAGAAGTGCACGCACCTCCGCATTTATCCACGGTTTCTGGTTTGGTCGTGAGATGATGTTTTTGGAGACAGTGACGTCATCGGTGCACTTGTTGATGTAGCTGGTCACTGATGACGTGTACTCCTCCAAGTCAGTGAAGTCGCCGTAAGTTGCAGCCTCCCTAAACATGTTTCAGTCAGTGGTCTCGAAACAGTCCTGAAGAGCAGAGATGGCTCCAGGTTTTCACCTGCTTCAGAACCGGTTTTGAACGCCTGACGAGTGGTCTGTATGCTGGAACTAGCATAACAGAGATGTGGTCTGAGTAGCCGAGGTGCTGGGTAGTTATAGGTAGTTTGCAACTTAAGTACAGTATGCATACGTAATAAATAAGTGTGTGACATAAGTAGACAACAGTGTTAAAAGTAATGCTAAAGATATCACTGCTTCACAGTTAATATGTTAAAATGTTAGACAAAAAAATGAAGACGTAAAAAAAAAAAAAAAAAGTGTAAACCCTGGAAAATGAAATGCCCATGCTTAAGTGTTCATCAACATGCATTCATCGCTTCATACTCGTGATTCCCAGCACAGATATTCCTCTGACACTTGTGCTGATAGTTCCCTGTGCTCTCTATTAAAAATAAAAAAACAGTTGAATTAAGAGGCACAACTCCAAGAATTGCAGTCTTTTATTGAAAAATAGCAATTGCAACATTTATAGATTTCTCTAACACATTCACTTATGGAAAATCCATCAAAGGTTGTGGAACACAATCTACTGTAACAGGCCATTCTGTTGTGAAGCGGTGAAGAATCTGTTTACTTGCGCTGTTTCTAAACTTAAATTTACTGATCGTTGAGTGTTTTTTTTCACACAGATCTGGCACAACCATCCTCATAGACTGTATAGTGACTTTCATCAAACTCAAATTAATGCAACATGTGTGAAAATCACATGAAGGCCATCTTTCAAACTGCTGCCCTGTGTGAACTCTACCTTAATTACTAAGTGTTTAGTGATTTTTCATCTGTTTTTTTATAGCGTCTGTTACCGTTTGCTTGTGCGATCTCTGTGTTAGCCATGATTATTTCTCAAATATTTTAATGAGCCCAAGTTATATGAATAAATACTAACAAAAATTTTCATGTTAAACAAACTTCCAGTCTTTTTTACTACAAGGACTAGTCATGTTATACAATATGTTTTATTCATCCGTTCATTCATCTTCTTATCTTCTTAACTTATCCTGAACGGGGATGCAGGGGACTGGATGGTATCCCAGGAGACTTTGGGTACATGGTTGGGTACACCCGGGACAGGGTGCCAATCCATCTCATTGCAGGCACACACACACATGCACAATGAGCAATTTGAGAACGCCACTTAGCCTAATCTGCATGTCTTTGGACTGTAGGAGGAAACCGGAGTACCCAGGGGAAACCCACCAAGGTCCATGTGTGTGTGTTCCTCCCGTGCTTGGTGGGTTTCCCCTGGATGAAATAGCCCATTTAAAATAGGATTTTGGCATCAGGTGTAAAACCTGTACCAAGTTCCTGTTTGGAATGGATGGTCCGTCCTGGCGACTCCTTGACGGGAGCAGCTGAAAGACCAAAAACAAGTTCCTGTGGATTTTGCTGACAGTAACACATGGAGAGATAAAAAATAAATTAATTCATCTTCTGATTATCCTGTACAGAATTACAAGGGGCCTGCAGCCTGGAGCCTATACCAAGAGACTTGGGCCATGAGGCGGGGCACACCCTAGACATGGTGCCAATCCATCACAGAGCACACACACTCTCTCTCTCTCTCTCTCTCTCTCTCTCTACGGGCAATTTGGAAATGCTAGTTAGCCTAATCTGCATGTCCTTGGACTATTGGAGGAAACCGGAGTACCCGGAGGAAACACACCAAGCATGGGGAGATCATGCAAACCTTAAGAACTGAAAATGTATATGAAAAAAAAAAACACAAACACATTTCCAATTTCCAAGACATTTTATCATTTAAATTATTCATTGTAATTATTAACAGAATTATCTCTTAAGATAGTAGAACTAGACTACAAGCCATAAATGTTACAATCCCTTCTTGTTCCTGGGGCCGAAATCTCACTTAACACTGAAGTGCACACTCCGGGGTGTGTGAGAGAGAGAGCGCGAGAGAGCGCGCGAGAGAGGGTAGGTGTGATTGGAACACGGCCCAGAGCTGCTGGTCTGGAAAACCCGGAAGTACAACAAATCTGACAAACAAAAGCCTCAGGAAGTCGCATGCTCCGCTACAAGACGAAAAAGAGGAATTCAGATGACACAAGAGAAAAAAACGGATATAAAATCGGATTTAAGTGGCATTTAGTAAAAAAAAAAAAAAAACCGTCTCAGGTTTTAGTCCCGAGTCGGCTAGCAGCAGTGCTGTTGTTTTAGCTTTCCCTGCTGGGCGTGTGTGTGTTTGTGTGTCAACCGGTGAAATGACTGTGTGCTCGGATGGGTGCTTTCTTTGTTCTGTTTAAGGGAAGTTCAGCTCGTATTATCTGTTGAAGCGTTTACGATACGTTTTACAAAACGTCCACACGAGACTTGTTAGGTGTTTGGGAACAAACCCTGGTGCTAACTGGCTATCTGGAAGTTTGTAAAGGAGGAGGAGGAGGAGGATGACTGTGGCGGTGTTTTTCGGCTGTGCTTTTATAGCATTTGGCCCTGCGTTCGCGATGTTTATTTTCACCATCGCCAGAGACCCACTGCGAGTCATCATCCTGATCGCAGGGTGAGTATAAAGCTAACGCGCAGACTCTCGCACACACGCGCGGGGACACGCAGACCCTCGCGCACACTCACGCGTAGACATGCACAGCCACGCAGACTCCCGCGCGCACCAAAGCAGCCTGGGCTCACCGTTAGATCCTCAGTTGACTGTAGCAGTGGATCACTTTGATCACAGTGGATCTCTAGTTTAAGCCTGACGCCTGATCTGTGATTTTACAGCAGCTCAAGGGTTACCCAGGTCTCAGGGTTTGGTTCAGCATTACTTTTCCTTCTCAGATAACACTAACCTGGATGAGTTTGTCTTTATGGCTTTGTTAAGTATCCATTAAAGTCAGCTTTTGTTAACCGATTGCATGTTGTTATCAGGTTTAAGTCTCAGCACCACCCATCGGTGGCCCTTGCTTAACCCTGTTTGCCTCAGTGTATCATGGCTGACCCTGTGCTTCGACCCCAACTTCCAAACAAACTTGGATTTGCAAATATGTCATATAAGTTAATGCTAGAAAATAATTTTCATCACGCCTTAGTAATCAATGAACCTCTTAATATATTAACTATAAATCTAAATCTCAACACAAAAGAAATCTGCATCAGATTGTGGATGCATCATCTTTACGTCTTGAACATTTACACCCAGGTGTGCAACAACTTTTGATCAGTCACATAATTGAACATGTTCTATATATGTTGAATGTAATGTTCAGGCAAATATAGGGAGGAAAAATAAGCCAATAAATCACACTTCTTTCACTCGAGAGGTTTAATTAATGTGTTTACAAATAAAACCACAGTTTTTTTCCCCTAACATTCACAGTAGGACCACAAATCATTTTTCGCTCCTGCTTGAACTACAGAATTGCCCTCTGTAACATGAGTAATGACCTGTGTCTGTATTTGACATACAATCATGCATAAAGTTATTAGAATATATGTGTGTGTTTTTTTTTTTTTCCCCTCCAGGGCTTTCTTCTGGCTTCTGTCCCTCCTGTTATCCTCTCTGGTTTGGTTCATTGCAGTGAAAGCTAGCAGTGCAGACGATGTCAAGCTACAGAAGGGTCTTCTGATATTTGGGGTAGTCTTCTCAGTCCTCCTTCAGGAAGTTTTCAGATTCGCCTACTACAGACTGCTCAGGTAAGAGCCCTCGCTATTCAATAGTCAGTAGATATTCAGTAGTTTCTAAGTAGATTGATACAAACCCTTTCACACATGTACTGACTCAGAAATTATGGGACTGTTGGACAGAATAATTTATCACGGTGCATTCTGGGATGCATCAATTTCAGCCAATCAGTAACGCTTCCAAGACTTCCATAATGTAGCCTGAACTTGTCTGTTAACACGCAAGTTTTTTTTTGTTTTTTTTGTAAAGCTCATTTACTACAACGACAGTTGTTGTCCGGAGTTCTATACAGTACATAACGTACGTGAGAATGAAAATAGAGCATACTAACAGGGCACATTAAATAGATGATGCTGTAATGAGTTGTAAAGAGAAAAAAGCTCATAAAAATCATGCATAAACATACAGAGGGACCTAAAAAAAAAAAACTGTATACACACTTCAGTAGTTGTTATCTAAGCCCCTTTTTAAAAATTTAATTATGGTAGCAATGCATAGTATTATGTTTCCTCTACAGATGTCAGTTGTTGCACCATCGTTGATGCTATCATGTGACCGTCAGAAGAGAGGCATATACTTTTCATATTGAAGTGTGTTTAAATTGTTTTGGGCCCATCCGTATATGATTTTATTTTTGATTGGGGGGAAGACAAAAAAAGGTAACCGATGAGGCTGCCAGTGCTGTGAGCAAGAAAATGCTTCTCTAATACCTACTCCCTGCTACCTACTCTAATACAACCTTAGCCTTGAACGAACATCGTTTACGTCTGTCGTCCTGAACATTCCAGCCGAGGAAACACAGTGACTACAGGAAGTGTTTATTAATGAACAACTGTGAAATAAGATGATGAGTTGGCGAGGCGTCAGCATTTTTTATAACAGTGTCAAAGGTTTATGTAGAACTGGTGTTCTGGGTAGAGGTGTTATGCCATGGTTTAACGCCACTGATTTAAGTTTTATGAGGAGCAGCACAGTCAGTTAAACTCCAGTAAGATGTCCTGACATATAGCTTTCACAGTTTTAAAAAACATTTTTTTTTTACCATCAGCAGGAA
Organism: Clarias fuscus; assembly: GCA_030347435.1. Lineage (NCBI taxonomy): Eukaryota > Metazoa > Chordata > Actinopteri > Siluriformes > Clariidae > Clarias > Clarias fuscus. The sequence goes on from CM059223.1 coordinate 20,150,102, forward strand.
TCGGTTTAATGTTGCATGTGATTTGCTTTTAGTATTTCCTCTACTTCCTCTTTTACTCTTGTTAGGCATGTCTAATGCTATAAAGTGAAACATGTACTGTACATAATGTTTTCTTACAGAAGGAACATTATCTGTAGCTGTAATTCAGTCTTAAAATCAGTCTGCTCCCTGCTACATCTCTGAAGGCCTGTATTTTTTTTACAGTTAGAATCACTGTATGTGTGTGTATGTGTGTGTATGTATGTGTGTGTATGTGTGTGTATGTGTGTGTATGTGTGTGTGTATGTGTGTGTGTGTATGTATGTGTATGTGTGTGTGTATGTATGTGTGTGGGTGTGTATGTATGTGGGTGTGGGTGTGTGTGTATGTGTGTGGGTGTGTATGTATGTATGTGGGTGTGGGTGTGTATGTATGTGGGTGTGGGTGTGTATGTATGTGTGTGTGGAGGTTACATGCCCCCCCTGAGGTGTAGGCTGATTGGCATTTCAAAGTTCCCTGCAGTGTATTATTGGGTGTGTGAGTGTGTGGGTTGGCACCCTGTCCATGGTTCCCCTGCCTTGTGCCCTCGGCTCGCCTAGACTTCTGCATGTATTTGAAGTGCATGCATGGTATTATTATAATTATTATGATTATTGTTGTTATTATTATTGGGAAATGTGTAACTTGAGAAGAAACACATTAAGAAGGTTTAGGAATGTTAAACCTCAGTGTCAGAGTATATTATAAACATAGTTAAGTATAGACTTAAGATTCTTTTAAAACAAACCATTGAAACTGGAACAAAAGAGGAGTAGAAGGATGAATGTTCAGTTATACATCCAATAGAAACAAACCTGAGCTTTGCAGAATGTGTGTGTTTTTGTGTGTGTGTTTCGCATCATTAGGAAGGCTACCGAAGGCCTGGCAGCGATTAGTGATGAAGAAACTTCACCCATTTCTGTCCGGCAAATGGCTTATGGTAAGATATGCTGTTTTAACTTTTTATTATTATTATTTTTTTTGTAATTTGTGAATGACTGTGTGTACAGTTACAACATACAGATTTGAGTTCTAAGCCACCTCATGATTTACGGATGTACTGCATTCTTTAAAACGTCGCACCATTCAGATGTTTTACTGCACCTATAAGTCTCATGACCGTATTCTTCTGGATGTTTTGTTGTAATTATTATGATCAAGTCAAGTAGGTTTTTATTATCATTTCAACCATAGACAGTTCAGTACACAATGAAATGAGACAGTGTTCCTCCAGGACCAAGGTGCTACATTCATTAACAGAAACTAACTAACTAGGAGACCTGATTAGCAGCAGAGACTGGAAAGAGTACTGTACTTGTGCAAATAGCAGCTAATAATATAAATATTGTGCAAAAATACTATTTCAGGTTGGTGTGTGAAATTGCTGGATGGTTGTAAATCAATGTGTATGTGCATGTGTTTTAGTCCAGTTCCATTTCATTGAGGTGAATGTTTATCTGAGTGAGTGCGTTTGAGTGCGCGCGTGTGTATCAGTCCAGTCCTTTCTTATTGAGGAGACGGATGGCATGTGGGAAGAAGCTGTTGCACAATCTGGATGTAAGGAGCCGTTTTTCAGATGGCAGAAGGGTAAATAGTGGGTGTGAGGGTGTGCATGATCAGCCACAATGCAGAACGTGGAACTGGGGTCTCTCTTCTCAATACAGAAAAGAGAGCCCCCGGTGATCTTCTCAGCTGTCCCCACTATCCACTGTAGGGTCTTGTGTCCGTGATGGCACAATTCCCTAAACAGACAGTGATGCAGCTGCTCAGGATGCTCTCGATAGTCCCTCTGTAGAAGATTAACAGTGAGGGTGAAAAAAAAAAAAATTGTGGGTAGTCCTTTAAAAGAGCTGTGCGTGCAAGACGAACAAAGAATATATTTTGCAAGGAAGAATGGGAGAAAATCCCAAGTACAGTACAAGAATTGAAAGATTTTTAGCTGGCTATAAAAAGCGTTTGCAAGCTGTGAGCTCTGTGCCGGCAGAAGTTACTAAATACTGATTATGTAGGGTGCCCAAACTTTTGCACAGTGCCACAATAATGTTATTTTTGTATCTTTGTTTAATTTGTGACATAAAAAGTTAACATCTTTTCAATTAGTTAATGATTTTTTTATCAAACTTTTGCACAAGACTGTATATACACGTACAGTGGAACCTCGGATTGCGAGTAACGTGGTTTACGAGTGTTCCGCTAACTTTTAGATCTTAAATAATTTTTTATTTGGAAACCGAGCAAGTATTAGTTTATGAGCGCCGAGTATCATGCTTCACACATGCGACTCTTATTTTGACACCGAGCGTCACTCTCTCACCTTACCCCCCTCCCCCTCCCACCCTCCCCCCACGGCTTCGCAAACACAGAAACTCTGCTCGTGCGTGCGCAATTTGCCACTGAAACACACACACACGCACAGACGCTCTCTCGTCTTTTCACCCCTCCCGGCTTCACAAAGACACAGAAACTCTGCTCTGTCGTGATTCTTTTCAAAGGTAAGGTGCTGGTTCATTTGTTTTTTGTTTTTTTTACTTTACAGCAGTGATTCCCTTAGTATGCGCTCACGCCTGGTCAGAGAGATTTCATTTTTTTCCCTGTTAAAACGGTGTTTGTGTTTGTGTTTGTTTGTTGTGAAACTTAAGTGATTCCTTTAGCATGCGCTCGTGCCAGTCTCGCTTTTTTTCAGTTAAACCGGTGTTTCCGCTGTCTTTATGCGCTTGTTGTAATACTTAAAAAGTGTGTCTGTTAATAAACGCTCATGTCAGTCTCGAACAGATTTCTTTTTTTTCCTGTTAAAACGGTGTTTCCATTGTGTGTGCGTGCGTGCGTGTGTTTGTTGTGAAACTGTTGTGAAAAAGCGAGGTGGGGAGAGGGAGGAGGAATGTTACTGTGTAAAACGAGGCGAGGGAAGGGGCTAATTCCCCCCCCCCCCCCACACACACACACATGGCGCGTGCGCGCACCAATGGAAACACTCATCTGTCAGGATTTTTGTACTTTTTTTTAAAGGTAAAGTGCAGATTAATTTGTTTTATTTTCATTTTATAGATTGTATTCATTATTTTTATGTATTTATTTTTGGGGGCTGTGGAACGAATTATGCTCGTAATCCAAGGTTCCACTGTACGTATGTGTGTGTGTTTGTATGTGCAGTGGCAGGGCTCGGCTTTGGGATAATGAGCGGCGCTTTCTCCATGATCAACATCCTCTCCGACTCTCTGGGTCCAGGTACTGTGGGCATCTTTGGAGACGCTCAGTACTATTTTATCACCTCAGGTCAGTCTACACACAAACATCATCTTTTTTCCTCTGTGAATGTGTTGCAATTGTTTCTTTTCTAAAAAGTAATGGAACTGTTTTTTTTTTTTTATTTGAATTATGATGATATGATTTTATTATGAACACAAAGACCACATAGCTTTGTTCTGTGATTGATAACGCAAGTACCAAGTGTTTTTTTTTTTTCCAGGCTTTTTGAAGCTAGTTTGAAAATGTTGCATAAAAAATGGGATATAGTATCTACAGTATTTTAATAATGTGAACTTTACATGAAATCTTATATAATTGTTTAATATCATGCACATTATCATGCTTGTTCCTGGATGTTCCGTATACCATTCCAGATTTAGGGTGCAATTGATGTTCCAGTTCACACCAAAGGTGTGTGTTATGGTTGAGGTTAGTGTTCTGAGCAGGGTAATGTAGTTCTTCATGAAGCTCAGTATGAGTGCGGTGTCACTGTCATGCTGGAACCTGTGCAGGCCTCGTAGTCTCAGGGAAGGGAAAGTGTAATGCTACTGCAAATAGAGACATCCTATACAATAGTGTCCTTCCAAATTTGAGACATACGTTTGGTAAAGATGTAAAGTAGCAGTCAAAGGTTTAAACACAAGTTTGGATTTATTTTCTACATTCCAGAACAATACTGATTTTTTTTCCCCCCCAAAGTTATAAAATAACATATGGCTTTGGGTAATCATGACGAGAACAGTTATAAGACACACAAACACAACAGTATTGTCAAGTGCCTTTACGAAACCCATCAAGCACCATGATGAAACTGGCTGTCATGAAGACCTTCCCAGAAAAGCAAGACCAAAACCTACCTCTGCTGCAGAGGAGAAGTTAATTCCGAGTTACCAGACTCTAAAATCACAAATTGATGTTATTATGAAGGCTTTACAGCATACAGCAGACACATCTCAATATCAATTTTAGTGTTGCTTCACAATGTAGAAAGAAATAAAAATCTGGAAAGTCCAAGAATTAGAAGGTGTGTCCAAACTTTTGATTGTTAGTGTACATATGATATGATCGTCAGGTGTCCACAAACTATTGGCCATATAGTATTTTGTAAACTTTTTATACTCCATTGTGAATATTTGAAAACTTTATGTAAAGTTGACATGAATTTGTAAAAAAAATGCAAACTTTACATAAATGCTTGATGATGGTTATGTTAGTAAGGTAAAGTTTGAAAATGTTAGCTATTAGTGGACAAAATGGTAATCATTAGAATGTCGACATAAAAGTTAATTATTTATAATAATGAAATTACTATAGCGGATGATGCTGATAAAAATGACTTGTTTTATATCAGGAAGTAAGTACTTTTATTAAACTTTAGTCAGTGTTGATCCTTATTAGGAGAGTAAGTAAATGCAGATATGAATTAATTGTATAGAGATTCCTGAAATATTTTTCTCATGTCAGTGTGTCATGAGCAGCTCAGTAGCTTAGGTTTGTATGCTGTAATTGATTTGAGAGTGTGATTATAATGATGGCATGAGTTGTTGGTATTAAAAGTTGACCTGTGGACCTCTTACAGCTCTGATGACTCTGGCCATGACATTGCTGCACACGTTCTGGGGTGTGGTGTTCTTCGAGGGCTGTGAGAAGAGCCGCTGGTGGGTCATCGTTGTGGTGGTGTGTCTCCATCTGCTGGTCTCCAGTCTGGTAAGCAAACAAGCCGTCATGTGACCCTCAGGTTCTGCACTTATCAAGTCAATATCATTTCTTGCCTGGTTTGAAGCACTGCGTGCTTACCATGAGTGTAAAATGAGACACTGTGATTTAATTGGAATTAATTTTAAGAGGGAAAATAGTTAGAACTGAATCATTTTAATTATTTGACCTGCGCTGTGCGTTAATGTTGCTCTTATGCCACGCTTAACCCAAGGATTATGGGTTCACAGTTATTGTTAATTATTTTAACAGATTTAACTCTTTAATTTTTCTGGACATAGCCGTATATACAGCTAGTTATTGGGGGGGAAAAAAGTGTCACCTATTTTGATTTAAGACCTGACGAATCCTTTTAAGGAGCATCAAAGAAACTCGGTAGCATCATTTATAGCCACTGGGGGGAGACACTGCTTGTCTTTCACACAGCCAGTTCAGGTTACTTCTGTTTCCTCATCTAATATTGTCTAAATGCTTTATAGCTTTTTGTTTTCCATCCACCCGATTAGTGTAATTAACGTCTCTGACTCTGCATATGAAGGAAACTATCGATTCTGTTGAACAAAATGTCATAATCTGACTTCAACTCAAGTTGAATCATACGTTTCTTGGATATTTATTAATGCCAGATATCTCCAAGGTTCAAAATACATGAAAATATATAAATCCAAGGGTTGGCAAAACTCTTTATAAAATAGTGTAATATTTCACCTCATGTAAGCATTAATAATGTTTAGTTAGACTACTGAAAAACAAAAACATCATTCCAATAATAAATTACCAAATATTTACAAGCAAGAGTGAAACAAAGCTGGTAAATTGCCTGTACACTTAATGCTGAAAGAAAAGCATAATGGATTCATAAATTTCTGTCAATAAAGCTAAATTTTTCCCCATGATTTTATAAAATAAGTTGTCATTCAAGAGGGAAATGTACACTACCACTTACAAGTTTGTTTTTTATTTCTTTCTACATTGTGAAACAATGGCGACAGCATCCAGAATCTCCAAGTAACTGGAAGTTAATTAATTCCCATTAACGACACCTAAAGTGTTTTATAGCATTATTGTCTTAGATGTGCCCGAGACTTGGCTCACATGGAATTTAATTTCATACTCAAAATTGAGTTTTAAAAAATGTACAGCGCCATTTATTGAATTTTGGAATGAACTAAAATTTTTACGTGTTACCATGAAATGTGCAGAGTGAAGGTGTGGGATCGTGTTTATTAAGTAGATTTCAATGGCACACTCATAAGCGCGTATTAAAAAATGTACAGTGCCATCTGTTAAATTTTGAGATGAACTAATGATTCTTCCAAAATAGATTTCTTTCTTTCTTTCTTTTTTCTTTTTTTCTTTAAATTATGATATAAGGGTGTTTTCCATTTACATTTCAAAGTAGAATATCTTTTCTTCCCGAGGGCCGATTGCGATGAAACAAAGCCTATATGTTACCGCAAGCTTGGTCAAATACACTTGTGAAAACCAACAATTTTTTCTAAAAAAAAAAAAAAGTTAAAGAAGGAATGTTGATGATAAGGTAGTTTCTGTTATCACCTTTACACATTATAACAGCTAATAAATAAGTACAACCAAATGTAAATCAGACACCTGTAATCGACTCCCTCTAGATTTCTCTCCAGCCCTCAGCAGAACCTGGTTATTTCTTGATGTAGTCTGTTTAACATGACCAATTCCTGTTAAACTTCCTTGCAGATGTTTGCATGTCTGTACTTATCGCGTAATAGTAGTGAGGAGAGAATGCAAAATATTTTGGATGTTCCTCTCTCGACCCACATGGTATCTGTACTCTTCATTGTGTATTAAAGAATGAAACTTGAGAATGTACTTTGATGCGTTGATAAGAATTAAATCACACGATTGCGTCCAACCAGAACAGAAATACATTAGTGATTAGGACTTGTAACAAAACAGTGACACAGATTGGGATTGCAGTCATGACTACTGCTACAATAATACTGCATTTCATTAACATTTTAGCCAGACATGCCGTTTTACTGTCTCACACCCTCCCTTACTCTGCATTATCCTCTTTGTCTTTCATACACACATGTACACCGACAGTCTCTGATGAACCCCCTGTACGAAGGCAGCCTGCCCCCTGTGTATGTTGTAACAGCAGTCATGGCCGTGTGGGCGTTTTTCTCTTCAGGAGGGTCTCTGAACAACCTCTCAAAGCTCTGTACACGTAAGATCTCTACTCATTATTTTTTAAACCTTCATAGTTTTTAATTCAATTGCATGTAAATAATGTAACAGGATTGTGAGGTTATTGATAAAATCCCCACACAACTCTCAGCCATAGTCTCTGAACAAAATACATTTATTCATCTCAGTTCATCCTTACTGCAAGTTCTGGTAAGAAACATTATAAATGTGACCTGTACAGGTGTTAACAGGTTTTCAACTCCTGAACACCCTTATCTGCTAATCCATCAAAGAGCATGAGCCAACCTGTCCTATCCTGGCTTCTGGAAAACAAAAGAGAGAATCGCCACATACAGTCATGTGCCCCGTCTTTCAATTGTATGTGCTTTTGTTTAAAAACATAATTAAGCTAGCAGGTATTAGTACTCTGTTAGAAAAATACATCCTCGGCCGAACAACTATATAAAATAAAAATGTGAGCAATACTAAATATCCTCATGATTCAGTAACTTGTAGTTCCACCTTTAGCAGCAACAACTTGGAAGTAATTATTTCCTGTATGACTTTATCGTTTATGTCTCTCGCGTCATTGTGGAGGAATCTTCTTTACAACATTGTTTGAGTTTGTTGAAGTTTTTGGGTATTTGCGTATAAACAGCTCTATTAAGGTCCTACCACAGCCTTTCAACTGGGCTGCGGTCTGGACATTGACTAAGCCATTCCAAAACCGTTCTGATGTAGTTTTACTGGTTTGCTTCAGATCACTGAATGAACCGATTTCAGCCAAATCTTCAGCTGTTGTACAGATGGCCTCACGTTTCCCTCTAAAATACTGTGGTATACAGAGGAGTTCATGGTCGACTCAATGTCCACCAGGCGCTGTGACTGCAAAACAAGCCCAAATCATCCCCCCCTCCATATGATGTGTTTCTGCTGAAATGCCGTGTTTATCATTAAGGCTAAACCACATGTTTTTTTTTTTTTTTTCCGAAAGAAGTTTATTTTAGAAAGAAGTGTTTCTCCTGGAAGTCCTCCCAAACAAACCATACTTGTTCAGTCTTCATCTAATTGTGTGATCATGGACATTTAACATGCTCAGTGAAGCCTGTAGGGTTTGACAAGTAACTTAATTATATATATATATATATATATATATATATATATATATATATATATATATATATATATATATATATATATATAATATATTTTGTATTTTTCTGAGCATTGCATGGTGTGAGCTTGGGGTGAATGTGCTAGGACGTCCACTTCTGGGAAGACTTTGTCATTAGCAGCAACGGCTGCCACTTACCCTCTTAAATCCTGTGAAAGCGACTTAGTACGAGACACTTGGTATTGCCCACATTTTTTATTCATTTTTGTTAAATAAATAATGTTGTTGTTTTACCTCTCAGGTTGTATTTGCCTAATCTTAAGTTTTTAAACAAAAGCACATAGAATCAAAAGACAAACTTTATCACATGATGTGTAAGGAATGAGGAAGAACTGAAGAAAAACAGAGACCGTGAGAAAGCGAGAGCAACACATAAAAAAATTAACTAGATTGAAACTGTTGCTGAGGCACTTTATATGTAAAGTACTGCAGTACTGTGCAAAAGTTTGCCATATTAGGTGCCATATTATCTGTAGTACAAAGTTTATTATGTCTGCATTACTATGTACAAGACCATTCCCTACAAAGATACACTAAAATTAATGCATAAATAATATTACAGGCATGCAAATATTCTTCTGTAAAGAAAGCAACATATTACATGACGGACCAGTTTTCAGATGGGGGGGAATCAGTAATGTAGACTCTTGGGTTTTGCATGAAAATAGAAAGGAGCGAGTGTGACGAAGTTACCAAAAAAACTCCAGAATATGCTTTCTCCAGAATATTCTCCAGCATGCTCAGTAAAACCTGAGTTCTTTTGGTAACTTTGTCACACTCGCTCCTTTCTATTTACATGTACTAAATTTGTACAACAGATAACATGGCACCTAAGACTTTTGCACATTAATGTATATCTGTATAATTTTGTAGGTGAACATATTCAGAGGTTTATAAACTTAGCACACACCACCTCTCTCTTTAATATTGAGTAATTAAATTACCCAGTGAAACAGATATTATAAGCTGACCTTGTCCTGGACATTGACGTTGTCTTCCAGGACCAGTGTTCTGTGCCAAAGTTGAGTTCATCCAATATAACCTGCAATGTAATATGTTTAGCCTAACAACACCCTACTTCCCGTGTTTTTCTAGCCAGTTTGTTTTCGTTAGAGAGAATGTTTGCAATAAAGATCTAGGCTGTCTCTCTGCCTCTGTTTCAGCCCAAGTGCATGACTCTGTCCGCAGGTAAGAGGACCGAGGTAGCGTCTTCGTAAGGGAGCCTTGCCCTGACCTCACCGCGTGACTCAGGCAGTTTGTTGGGAAGCTGCATTTACTGCTCGGAGTAAACGAAACAGCCGGAGAAAGAACAGCAGTAGCAGCGGCAATCTGTTCTGATGATGCCCCCGGGGTTGAACTCGAACCCCCAGCAACAGGGCTGCCTTATAGGACTCTCAGATCATGCTCATTGTGTAAATAGCTTGACATCTTTACACACATCAGAATCTATGCTTTTATTGTATTTCTTTGATCACGAGCAAGCATTGCAGAGTAGTATTTTACAGTTTTTTTTTCTTTCTTTTTGTAAACCGCAAGTCATTTTTGTGTTCCTTTCTTATTTCCTCTGATGAAAGTGTTGTGTAAATATTAATAGTAAGCCTTACGAGGATTTTTAAAAGAAAAAAAAAAATCAAGGTAGGAGAGATGACCTGGGGCTGGACTGTGTCCCCTTTACAGTCTGGATTTGTTCCATTTAATCTGTGGATTGGGAATTTTACTTCTCTATAAAAGCGAAACCGAACCTGAATAAAATAAATGTAATTTGCTGTCAAGCTTAATATGACGTTGCAAAAGAGGTTCAACACTTCATCGGTGTGTAATTCCCGAAGTCATTACCACAAATTGTTTTTGCTGCTGCTAATGTGTTTTGCATTTGCACTGCAGTAAACTAAATACATTAAGCCATGATTGACTGTGTGAGTTTAATGTGTCAATCAGCAACCTGGCCATAAAAAGGTGCCTTCTGGGTTTGTTGAATCATAAGAAATCCTGACTTTAAAGCTGCAGCAAATCCATTGCTCTGACACGGTCTTTTCCCAGGACGTTTTAGCTGCTAATGCGTTCCTTTAACAGTTCAGCATCCTCCACAGTGGATCAGCAATTTCTCCATTTCACACATATTGCACTTGTTGATTCAGTGAGATCTTGCAGCACAGAGCGGGAAACATTTGCATTTTATTATTATTATGATGTTTTTTCAAAATTCAACATGGATAGAACCTCCGTCTCACGAGTTCCACATTGGGGCAAACATATGCAATGTGAATGTTCAAAGTCCACTGGCAAATATATTGACTCACCTACTGTGTATATATACTAATTATGCAGAATTCGCTTTGTAATCAGTGTCTCTTACATTAATTCATTGAAACCCGTCACTACAACCTCAGTTTTTACATCATTAAGTCCATCTATATCACCGTCCAGTAGAAGTCAGGAACACCGGTCCTCCTCCTTAATGTAGCAGTGATTTCACCTGCATCCTTTTCCTTTTTTTCCCCCTCTCTCTCTGGTTTCTCTACTAACAGACTGTTGAGGGCTTCATTTTTAAAATCTCTCAAACTCTATCTTGTGCAACTGGGTGCAAACATGTCCCTGTAGACAACAAGCAATACAACAGCTCTTTCTTGCGTTCAGTTCTGCCGCTTCAAACCCTGGTGCTGGCTTGTGTTATTTCAGGAGACGTACATTGATTTGTGTTTCCATTTCCGTGAAACCTTCACTCTGTCATGGATGAACAAGTGCTTTCTTTTTACCCCCGTATGGTTATTTAACCAACATAATGCTGCTTTGCTCTAAGTGAGATTATTTGTTTGACTTTCTGCTGGTTTTGACTTGCCTCTCAAAAGAACAGTTTCCAGACCAGCACACTGATAACACACATCCATAAACACATCTGTCATGGCTTTAATATAAATCTGTGCTATATAAACTTTTTTTTCCTTCCCCAGCAGAACCGTTCATTTCGGTACGTTACGGGCCTGAGCCGATGTTATTGATTGCTTTTTTTCCCAATTTAATTTTCTCAGTCATTTTGTACCTGGTTAACCTGTGCCGCATCATACAACAGTACAGACTTTCGTCTCAGGACTCACTGTGTGATTAAGAACAAGCAAACTGACGTTCTGGACTAGTCCAAGGCAGCTTCATCTTTCTGAGGCACGACTGGATTTTAACAGCTACCTAGAACACATCTCTTTGGGCATTTCTCTGTCCTAAATAAAAAGCCACCTGGTGCACCAAGTTCTGCAGAAGAACACATTTCTCTTGTGGTTTATTTTACTCTGTTATCTAGTCATTTTTACGACTGTCATGATGAGCAAACTTCTTATAACCTTAAATGAACCTTCTGAACATTGATAGAGGTAAGAACACTTATCATAGTTGCAGTGATACTCCCCATGTCTCTGCCATAGAACAAGATTTATACAAGCCTTCTACAAATCGTTCTTCTTGCTGGTGTGCTACCTTTATCTTTTGCACACTTACAGTTTATCTTTCACTTGGAAACATGAATATTGCATTCCTTTTATTAAGATACTGTACAGGAGTAAGGCTAAGGAGAACACCTTTTAATACCCAGAAAATTTACATTTGAGTCTACCAGATGATAAAAATATCACTCACCAGATGTAAAGAGAGATCATCATCTTTCAGTTATCGGTCTTCTCTCAAGATTTACCCAGAACACAACTGCGTTTGGTTGCCATTATTAAGTTGTAAATGTGTAATATTTTGTTCTTTAAAATCTGTATTTAACACTCTATACTAACAATAAAAATTAGGGTCTGTATTCACAAAGCTTGTTAGAATTCATTTCTTAGCCTTAAAAAGTCCTAGCCTAAAAGTGATTTAGGTAACTTTGTAAAGCAACAAAGTAAGAAAAGTACAAAAACCTTTATCTTAGTGAAGAGGTGTGGTCCACACTGTTGCTAGGGATGAGGCAGAAATTCAAGGACTGTGATTGGTTGATAAAATATCTGTAAAGATCTCAAAATGTGCTCTTTGTAAAAATAGAATAGACAGTGAAATCAATGTTTGTATATAAAGAAATAACGTAAGCAGGCTACTTCATATTAGGTTATTAGGGCTAAGATGTTTTGTGAATAATTTTTATTTTAAACTAAGATTTAATCCTAAATTTTAGGGGAAATTCTAAGAAAATGTCTTAATGCTAAGAATTTTCTTAGAATTCCATCGCTAGGAGCAACTTTTAGGCTTAAGAAGCTTTGTGAATACGGGCCCTGAAGTTGAGATGGCTGTTTCTTTGGATTTTCCTATGTGGAAGTCAGAAATTTCCAGTTACCAGTTTTTAGACAAATCCAGCAATAATCATAACTAGTGTGCACCAGGATTTTGGGAAAACTATGATGAGGTTAAAATTCTTATCACACATTTTTATTTTGGTTCGTGATATTTAAACAATTATGTAATGGATAGGAAAACTTTAAGTTAGAAACTCTGCAATTATGCAGAATTTGTTTGCAGTTAGTGTCTTTTATATTAATTCTTTTAAAGCTGTTCCTCAACCTCAAGAGCTCAGTTAACAAGGATTTTGGAAACTATGATTAAAATTCACATTTGTATGCTACTTTGTAATGTAACACACTAATTGTAGTATTTATTATAATTAACTTTTGAAAACATATATATATATATATTTTTTTTTTAACTTTCATATTCCTTAGAGTAACAGACCAAATTTTGCTTGCAGTATCTGAATGCTTCTGGTTACATTCTTCCGTGAGTTGTTTTGGCACCATTTTTGCTCGCACTTCAGTTACAAATGAACTGCTGTAACACATTCACACCTGCACAGCAGTGACTGGGGAGATGCTAGCCTTGAACAGAAAGCGCTGATAAGACAAGTTTTTATATGACTGGAGTACGGATAATTTTTAACTCACTCTCATAGTTTCCATTAAGCTGAAGTGAACCCAGTGGTGGCATAAAAAGTAATGATAGTTCCTTTTTTTTCTGGTCCATAAACAGTCCGTCATAAACAGTATAAAGTAAGGCGTATAGATAGATAGATAGATGGTTGCTTTTTCTTAGATAGTTAGGGCACTCTTAAATTTCCATCTTTGCCAGAGTATTTTTTTAGAGTATTTACGTAGTGTTGAGAACATAAATTATGACAAGGTATTTTAATGATCATATGGAATATCTCCATCCTTTCAAGAGACTATATGGCCGTAGATTTATTACCTGATGATTATGGATCACTAGGCGTTTAATACGCTTTGGTGCCAAACTGAAAGGTAGATTAACCCTCACAAAAGGGGTCAGTCTTTTGCTTTGGCTGTAAATATTTGCCTCTGAGGTGTGTTTCTTTGACGCATGCGCCTGACCCGGGTCATACGTTTGTGAAATCTAGCCAAATCAAACAGTTCTTGGGTTGTACCAGTTGCCTTCAAATACTACGAGTTAATACCGATGTTAACTTATACAAATGTATTTCAGAAAATGAATGTGTGAGCTAAGACATGGCTGTTTGGTTTTAACATGCCAGATAGGTGTGTGTTGTGTATCAGAGTTGAAAGGACTGTGAATATTTAGAAACAAGTTAGGTTTAACACCATTTCCCTTAAGGAGCGGTCGGATTTATTTAACCTGCATACCTTAACAAAGGACAAAGTTAAAATTTGATCACATTTGCTTCGGTCACCTGACTACTATCAGATGTGCAATCTGGAAACTGCACTCACATCATTTAAAAAAAAAAAAAAAAAAAAAAAAAAAAAAAAAAACCTTTTTAAAATTTCCACCGCTCTTGTCTACAGTGACTACAAACTACAACAGCCCTGATCGCTCTATAGAACTGCCAGTGTGGAAAAGGTGGAAAAACACTGGACTGCAATTATGGTGTAATCACCCTCAGAAGGTCATCACCTATAGGACTGATGGACACACTGCATCAGCTGTTTGTAACATAGGACATAAATCAGTTCCCTAAGACTGAACATATTCCTTCTGGAAATAGAAAGATTTTGTGCATAAAGTTTTATGGTATCCCTTCACTAAAAGGATCAAATGGAAGGAAACAAGACAGATGGACTAAACAAGACTGTCCCTATACTCATTTCTGCCTTATGTTAGTGTATTTGCTATTCATAAGGTCTTTGGTTGCAGTATCATGAGGCGGCAAATCAGCAGCATGCGATTCCTGCTTGAGGATTGAATTCACTTTTTTAGATGACGAATTGCGAGATCGGTTCAAACAGGAGAATGCACTTTGTCCGAACTCTGTGTGTGTTATCAGACTGCATCTGAGCCGACGGAGCAAATGACTCACAAAGAGCCACCACATTACAGTGATATTATTATGACAATTACTGTATATTATGACTACTTTGCTCGGTCACCGTGTTTAAACAGTTTGCCTATTGATCCCGCTCTCTGCCGTCCCATTTAACTGTGGGAAACACCTCACTGGATTGTTTCATATATTATACCTTTAAGCCATTTAAGGGCCTGGTCTTATCTGTAAAAGATCCGTCTTGCATTATGGATTCACTTCAACTTTTACCTCAGAAACATGAAGACATTTTATTTGTCTGGATCGATTTACACAAAACATTGCTATTCGTTCATAAAGAAGTTGCTTTTGTGCGCATCATTAACAATTATTGCTATGGACAGTTTATCAACATTTCATATAATTCAATGCTTAATTTAAACATGACAAAATGACAACATGAAAATGGTCATAAATAAGACGATAGTGGATAAGATTGTGAGACATTCCACCTTACAACAGTAAAACACGTTTATATACAGACGTTAGAAGAGTTGCCTTTTTTGGGCAGTGAGACAAGAAGACTATCTTCCATTTTCCAATAAAAAGCCCACACAAGTCAAGATATGTCCATTTTCTTAACCCCTACATGATCAAACTTAATTCTTATTCCTCATGTTTTAAGTAACTACAATAAAAGTTGTAGTTACAGGAGTGAGGGGTGTAAGTCTACGCTCGTCTAGGAGTTTAAGAGGTTAAAATACTGTTTTTTCTATTTACAGTACATTCACCAGTGTCTTTACATCAACTCCAGAAATGTTTTCCAGTGTAAATATGACCTATGTTTGACATCCGATCACACGTCGCAGCTCTACACGTCTTCTTTGGTCGCTGGTTTATAGATAACATTTTGTCTGGAGTCAGGGTTAAACCTGTGGGGCAAAGAAAGTGTTATTTTTTAAATAAGGTTCAGCTCTGATCTGTGTCAGAAAGTGTAATTTAAGTATTACAGTGTTGGTTCATCATGAAAGTGAGAGAAAATGAGAAATAAAGGTCATCCAGGTTTCCTACATGAACACACTCAGGTCGGTTCTCAGGAATTGTTAAGTGTTACTCACTTTGAGTGTTTTCGACGCTGTCGATAAGCATAAATGCAGAAAGAAAGCACAGTCAGAGCAAACAAGGCTCCGAAAGCAATGGCCAAGATATCACCTGCAGATCAGAAAGCAGTGCTTTAGAAATATGATATTAAAAAAATGTGTATTTGATTAAAAAGACCTTAAGAATGTTGTTATTGGGATGACGTACCTCTAGAAAGTCCATCTATAAAGAAAGAACAGAAAATAATTCATTTTATAAACTGTATATAATATTATATATATATATCTTCTTAATATATGTCTCAAAACTCATTTTTGGAACATTGAGGGAGACAATGTTCCATACATTACAGTGCAATCTGATAGAATGAGAGGTGATTTATCCTGGAGTGTCAGTTGACAGGAATGAAAAAAAAAGAAAAAAGAAAAAACACTGAATTAAGCTTTTTATCTGTGCTCATAATCTAACATACAATCTACTGTATTTCAACCCCCTCAGCCAAGCATTTGCAGTGATGTACTGTATGTCAGCCTGTTTCAGCTCAATGCACACTCATACAATTCAGCATCAGCTCAGCACTACGGTGCTTATTAATTATTATCTGAAAATTGTAAAACTAGCAATGGGCAAAGTGAGTTTTATGTAGTGGTTCTTAAGATAAAGTTTATTTATCATTTATGGTTATTATCTTATTCATTTTTTCGAACTGAATGGGTTTCATCCAATCTGGGCAAACAAATTAGGGACAGGGTCAAATATGGCTCGCAGACACGTGTTCACTGAATGTACGACAGGATAGCTGACCTGCTGACTAATGTTTCATTTTTTCCCCTTTACCTGACACTGTTAGCAGACTTATCTAAACTGCAAGAGCATTCTTTCTTCTGCCCAGACTCTCACATGAATGCATGCCTTGTATGTCTAGACACTGTTGTGGTTCTTAAGGAATTTAATATAATGAGACATTATGAAGCAAATAACAGTCATTGAAAAGACATACTCTGTGGATGAGAGGGCGTAGAAATGAAATGCTTCCTGTCAGAAGGAACTTCTTATCAGAGCAAATGGGTCAAAGAACTTTACTTAAGGTAATAAATTGGATGCTACATTTGCGTGCACTCACTACTGTGCAACTTCAAAATAATTGTTTTGTGAACATCCCTCTGGTATTTCCATATGACCTAGTCTATTGAACTTTTGAAGGAAATTGGATACTGCCCTAGACATAGAGGTGGCACCACATACATCAACTGGGTACCAGTGCTAATGGAGTGTGTATTCAGAAGCCCTCTGTCCTTCATTTTAAATCTATTTTGTGACCACTAACCAGATTATGGGTTTTACAGTTAGATCATGTTTTAGGTTGCATAATGTATACAGACCGAATCCAAATGAGACAGGACCACGTCTACTAAGTGCCTTTTAATTACAAAATATTAAGCTAACAACAACTTGCAATCTTACCCTGTGTATCATTTCCTCCAGTTCTTGAGGAAGTGTCTGTCCCAGATGGTGCACCTGCTTTAGGACATGCAAAAAGACATTCTTAAGTCCCCATCTAAAACGGATGCAATAATGTGAGCCTGTACATAATGTTGAAAACAGCTAATGCTTATAATGATTCACTCACCACGTGTAGAATAAGTAGAACGGAAAGAGGCCAGGACATGTCTTCCGTGAAGATTTTGTGGCGATCTGAAGTTTTCTGCTAAGCTTTGATTGTGTCCTGCTTTCAGTGTCTTCTCCAGAGCAACCAGCTATTATTTAAAAGAAAAAAAACAACAATATATATATATATATAAAAAGCTATTCATGTGGTGCTCATCAGGCATTACCCAGGCATGACACACAGTACAGTACTATAAACAGAGCCTGATACTGTAACCTTCTACTGTGTACTCCAGTTGTTTTCATGATACACACAAACGTGATACTCTCACGGTACCAACCAGTGCATTAGCACTTCGTTTAAGATTTTATAAAGGTGATAGAGCTGACCTGTTTCCTTGAGACTGTGACTGTGTCATTGAAGACAGTCCAGTTTACTGACTGGAAACATGGCGGAGTTGTGAGAGACCCAGTGTATCTGTAAAACTTCTCCAGGCTGTTCGGCAGAAGGTGACGGACATTGAAACTGGGGATCCTAGTGTTCGATTCTGTAGAGACAACAAAAAAGGTACATTAAATTTCCCCTGATATTCAAACCAAATGTGAGAATATAAAATATACAGCCAGGTCCATTAGTACCATTAGTATTTGAACAGTGACACATTTTATACTTTTGAAAGCCACAGTGGATTTGAAATGATGGTACTTGTTGTATATGTAGACGTCCAGCTTTAACTTAAGGGATTAACAAATATATTAAATCCATTTTCACAGGCTCAGAATTAATAATGCAAATGACTATAATTATACATATACGGGTTATTTTTAATACTTGGTTTTAAAACCTGTACAATCAATGACTGGATCCCACGGACATCATCAAAGGAGTTTCCCTTTTTCTGATGCTTTGCCAGGCCTTGCTGCAGCCGTCTTCAGTTGCTGCTTGGTTGTGGGTTTCAGTAAATGAAGAGTGACTGACTCTGACCTTAAAGTGCATTTATTTATCTATCTGTTTGTTTTGCCTTTGAGTTGCTTTCCCTGTACATTTTGCATCATTATTTATCTGTACTGTTAAGCCCTGCACGTGCAGCGTTCGACTGAATCTGAGCAGAAAGCATAGCTCTATATGAGTTCAGAATTCTTCCTCCTACTTTTATCAGCAGTCACATTATCAATAAACACCAGTGACCCAGTTCCACTGGCAGCCATACACACCCATGCAATAGCACTGCCTCTAGCATGTGTGACAGATGATGTGGTATGGTTTGAGCATAAGCCCTTCCTTTCCTTATCCATATTCTTCAAATCATTCTGTAAGGAAAGAATTCTGTAATCATCCACTTTAGTTTTCTTCTGTGGCCTTCCATTTGTTGTTGTTGAAATTACCAGTGCGTGCCTACTTTTAAAGAATGTCCCAGTTTGTTGATTTATCCACTACAACAATTGCTGCTGTCTCTCTGATAAGTCTTGTTTTGCATTTGTTTGTTTTTTCACTTGAACCTCATGAACATTTGCACACTTGGAATCAACTCCACACCTTTCACCTCCATAATCTGTCATGGAATAACAAAGAAATAAGCCACAACTGGTCATCAAACTGCTTATCAGTCAGTTGTCCAATTACTGTTGAGCCTGTGAAAATGGGAGGACTTCAGGAATACCTGTATTACCTAAATATTCAATGCAACATTTCGGTTAAGCTGAAAGCCTACAGTTCAATCTCATACTGGTTGCTCCATTTCTAACCCATTGTGGCAGTACACGGAGGAGAAAGTACAGAAATGCAGCGCTGTCAAATACTTATGAACCTCTCTGTATTAATATTGTACAAATGCCGGTGGAAACACAAGTATATTTACCTTCAGCGCTAACATCTTTAATCACCGACAGGATATTTTCATAATTTTCATTCTCATGCAGACCGATCTGTAAGGCAAAGCATAATATTTATATTGCATCATTTGTTTCAGTTCTAAAAACGTAAAATCAATTCTGTTGTTAAATCTTTATATAGACGCACGTTTGTTCCTGCATCACAAACATTACATTCTGTATTAATGCACTAGGTTTTAAACCAGTAGAACTGCCGAATTAAGCCATTGTTCTGTTAACACTATGCCCTCATCTGATATGTTAGGAAGGTTACTGTTAAAAATGTTTATATTTCGGTAACTGCCTTCAAGGGGACTCCAAAGCAGACCATCTGATCCAAATACAACTTGGCACAGGTTTTACCCTGGATGCCGTTCCTCACACAATCCTCCCATTTTATCCCAGCTTGGGACCGGCACTGCATCCAGTGACTCATGGCAGGCGGGAATCCTGCCAGCAATGTCACCAATGGACTTGTTAAAAGATTATGTGTTGGAATATTTTTTTTCTGATTTTTCTTTTCAAGAAAAAATTGGTACAACACTAATGCTTTGAACAGTATGTGTTTTAAAGTAGATTTTAGAAAGGAAAAGAACAAATATAATAGCTTTGCATTGGTTTTCAAGATTCAAGATTCAAAGGACTTTATTAATCCCAGAAGGAATTTGCTTTTTTTTTTTTTTTTAGGTACGTTATTCTGGGGGAACCCTTATGAGGTAGCTCAGGGACATATTTCGACTGACTAGAAGCTCAAAAGGTCATGAGTTCAAATCCCAAAGGCTGCCACTTTCACAAGCTGCCACTATCACTTAACACTCAACTGCACAGTTGTATTTTGCCTTAATTGTAAGTTACTGTGGATAGAAACATCAGTCAAATCAAGTGAACGGTGAATGCTGCAGATTTCTATTCCTAACCGAATGTTTTCTGTCTTACATGAGTACCAAGTAGCACCATTTCAGGAAGCGTCTCCAAATCAACTCATATTTCTCAAAATGTACAGTATGAATGAAGAGCGGTTTCTCTTCAGACAGTTTATTCTTACCTGAATGAAGGCACCGAACACAGCGAGTCCATCTGGTTTGCTTGCAGCCTCTCTGATGCTGGTATATTTTGAGTTATAATGAACCACATGGAGCTTGAAAGGAGAGAAAAATCAGAAAGTATGATGATTATGTTGCTGTACTGTATGACGTTGGGTTTATACCACACCATGCACCATGAAGGTTAACACTGTGAGTGTAAACACTGAGCTTAATTGAGTGTAAACAGGCATTGTGTTCATTTTTAACATTTGAGAATAATTAATAAGTAGATAGATCTATGTTCAGTGGGTGGATATAATAAACATTAAGATGTTGGCAGTTCAAACCTCGGCAGGAAAGTGAACATTATCAATGGTGTGTTCCGAACCAGGAACCTCTATGGTTCCCCAGTGGAAATGCAGCTGGGCTGCCAGGTAGACCTCGTCAAATCCTTTTACTATTTGCATGGTGTTGGGCAACTGGAGCTGCACTAAAGGACAAAACAAAAGCCACGGAGATATTTCTCAGTGATACATACCCTAAGTAACAACATACAATAATTCATTATGACTGTATCAAACTAACTGACTTACAAGTGTGACCGTTGTTTTGCAGTGTCAGTTCAGGCTGACCGGTTAAATCATAACCTTCTAGTTCTATAGCAGGCAGGCTGGGAGAGTAGATGACGTCTCGCGTCACAATGTCAATAGGAGACTGTGAAGTTCCACTGCAGTTGGTAAAAGCTCTCTTCCATGATCTCTGATCTGCGTGAAGAAAAAAAAAATGCTGATCAGTGCCCTTGTGGTGTCACGGAGTTAATTATAAAACTTTGTCATGAGGACATTAGTGTCAGAAGGGTCATGGGTCTCAAATAGTGAACAGTGACAAAGGTATGTATTCAATCATTAATGCAAAATTATTTGCACATGTTAATACTTAACATCACTTAATAAAAACTTAACTTTTTAAACTTAACTTATTATTAAGTGTTAAAATATCAAGATATAAACATTTGTACCTGCTCTCATTAAGCTCAATGCCAATATGTAGTATTGTGAAGCTGTATGCTTTTTCACTTGCACCCAACATCCTATATGGTCCCACAGTAAAACTAAATTACTGGCATGTGATTTTTTTTTTTTTTTTTTTTTTGCATTAGGCATAAAATCCCATGTTATCACTGCTATCACTAGTATTCAGTGGAAACTTGCTTCAGAGCCAGTCGTAACTCTAAATTTTGAATGGCTGGTTATGTATGCCAACATGTTTCCAGTAACCCCACATAACCACCAGGGATCATGAGAAACATCTTGGTACCATTTTGTGGAAGTCATGAAATTGTGCATATAATATACATGATCTGCTGTATATTGCTTATACTGCACTGGCAATCTTAACCTTATACGTAGAACCTGGAGGACATGCCTTTAGTACTTGCCCAAGTAGTAACAAAGGGGACTTGTTGAAGCTGCCAAACAGATGAGGGGGAAATGCTCTGCAGAGAATGGCAGGTTATAAATTGGGCTGCCTGGCCTGCCTAGCTCGTCTTTAGGCCACATGATGATGTCCGGAGTTCAGCGGACCAGTGTCTGAGTAGTCATGGTGACCCACGTCGTCTTTTCTCAATGACAGATGAATCGTTAGTCACTGGTATTGGGTCTACATAGTAGTGTATTGGATTTCAGGGCAAAAAAAGGAAGGCTTTGCAGGCTTGTGTTGATGGAATGCTTCAAGCTCAATCAATTGATTAATAAAAACTGGGTGATATCATAGCTTCAACCACAAGGTCACCACAAAGTCTGGCCAGGTTTATAGATTTGTGACCAAGTTGTAATAGGCTTATACAGAGCTGCTTCAAGGGACTTCAGCAAGCATGGGCAGTAGGCTGCTGGGGAAATGGAGAGGTTCCTCTCGATCCATGAAAAAATCTATGCTCCACAGGAGCAATAACTATCAAACAATGCTGTATGTGATGGCTAATAACAATACCAACCTCAAAGCTAACAGTTAGCATCAAGATCTACAGCAAAAAGAGAAGGATTTTGTCAGCTTTGGAGAACAGGTTAGTTACAAGCTGCAAGACACCACAGATAGCACCATATGGTATGATTTTGTTGAGTGATTATACGCAAGAAGGTATGCAGATGATTCTCAGCACCACCGGTGATTAAGAGACATTAAACAAATCATTGAGTCTGAACAAAGAATGAATGAACCTTGGCTTTCAGTCCAGTCAGGCTGAAATACAATTGAGGATTACTCAATGAAAGGATCAGCCTTGAAACATCGATTAATGTTGATTAATAAGTAAACAGACTTTACAACGGTAAGGTCTCAGGAAGCTCTTTCATGATACATTCAAGATAATGAATTGTTCCATTTTTTTCAGTTGCTATCACGCATGAGTCAGATAATTACCACTCATTAATCATAGTGGACTGGTTAAAGGTCTTAGAGAAAGGGTTAAGAATCTGTGTGAGATATATTATGATATTAGTGTATTATAGCACTTTGGTGTAATGTGATTACATACCATGATAGCCCCAGTGATGACTATGGGATGGACCTGTAAGGAAATAAGAAATTGAGTCAGAAATGTATTAAAGTCACATATTATATATAACTTTGCAAGTATTAGAAGGCTCAGAAATGTATCTGTTAATTTCTGTAGTCTGTTAAGTTTCTTTCTGTTTTACACCTTTTCCGAACTCATTGTTTCAGGGTCTGTAGCTTTAAATTAACTTCCTTTGGGAAAGTGCATTTTTCTAGCCAATCAGAATACAGAGACTGGAAAAATACATTTTTTAGGACCGTATCAAGCATTTCTCACCTATTTTCGGGTGTCTCCTATTTACATTTTCGACAGACAAAACAAAGGGAAAATATATTTAAGTTTTTATTTTTTGGTCAACAGATACTCCCCTCATTGGAGTAATATCCATAGTTACTTAAGGGGTCGAGTTGTCAGCTCGACACCCGACATAGTTCACATTCTACCGGCAATTTGGGAACGCCAATCAACCTAAACTGCATGTTTCTGGACTGTATCAGGGTACTCGGAGGAAACCCACTAAGCATGGGGAGAACATGCAAACTCCATGCACACAGACCCAAGGGCAGGATTCGAACCCTGACCCGTGCCATATTTAAGATGGTGTACACTTTAATTTATGATGATATCTGAATATTTATTGATATGCAAGTTAAAACACAAATAAGAGGTAAAGAAGAAAGAATAGGGTAGCAGTTAGTAGTTCACCACTACACCCTTAACTAGCCTTATTTACCATAGCTCTAAAACATGGCAATCAGAGACTAGCTGAGTGGAGCAGAGCAGAGTTGAGCTGGGAGATGAGCAGAGTTGAGCATTACAAATGCACTCTAATAACATTATACTACAACCAAGCAAGAACAAATAGACATGCATGATGTGAGTCAGACATTGGTAACACACAATGTTCTCGTTGAACCCCAGTTTTACATTCTCCCAGTGTAAGAAACAGGTGCATTAGAGGAAAAGTCTTCACTGTTCTCTCATGCCAGCTCACTTGCACAATCCGTCCTCCGTCCAGCTGGCTGAATGCAGGCATTATGCTCCTGAGATTGAGCCTTATATGGAGCCCATTTAAAAGAGCTTTGGCAGCTAGCTGATGGCCATCAGGACTCCAGGCACTTTTGTTAGATTACATGGTGGGTCGTGATAAAGTTACAAAGATCAGCTTTTTAGCTTGCAACTTAGGAGCCCCAGAGGAATAGAAAAAGAATGGGTCACATGGCCAAAGTTTTCTTTGATGTTCAGCCCGTAATGCTTAATTTGTTTTTTTTTCTCTTTGAAATGTTTTGCTTCATCCAACAACTGAAAACCTGAATGTCAAAACAATGCCAGATATTGTCACGTGGCCTCAAATAAACCCAGGTATTAAATTATTGTTAATTTATAAGTAACAGAGATGAAATATTGGCCACACAATAAGTGAGGTATTAACTTGATTAACTAAATGTGAAGTTTTTCAGGTTTTCTGTTTTCTTTTTCATGTCTGGGTGATGATATCATTGTTTCAGAGATCCAATTCCAGTTAGAAACTTATAGCGAACTTAGAATCCTTAATGGCAGTGGCACAGTGGTGTACAATGGGCACAGCTCCAGGGTCCCCTATTCCATCCTGACTTTTGATACTCTGCTTGGAGTATCACAGTGTCTCCCATGGCCTTGTTGGTTTCCTTTTAAATCTCAGGTTTCCTTCCTTCTCCCACAACATGGGGTAGAAAGTGAACAAGGAAAAAAAAAATCTTTTCCAGGTGTGGATGGGTATGCACATGTTGCCTTGCAGTAGAATGCTGTCTCATTCAGGGTGTGTTCCTGCTTCATGCCTTACCTGATGAATGGATGAATAAGCCCTTAACTATCTAAAAAAAAAAACATCTTTTGGAAGTGTTTGATTTAGTAGTTGCTATAAATGATTCAGTAACTGCAGTAAACCTGATGCAGGTACTGTATACCACTACATGTATTGTTTGCCGTGTGTAACCAGTATACAGTGGCAAGAAAAAATGAGTGAACCATTTGTTGGTTTTCTACATGAATTGGTCATGAAATGTGTAGAATTCTCTCAGAGAGCTCCTATCATAACCTAAAAAGTCCTAGCTGGGAGTCCTAGACTAAAAGTGATTTAGGAAACTTCTCAGAGCAACTCTTAGTAAGGAAAGTACAAAAACTTTTATCTTAGTGAGGGGATGTGGTCGACCGACCCCACACAGGAACAGGGATGACGCAGCAATTCAAGCACTGTGATTGGTTGATAAAAAATCTGTACAGGTCTTAAAATGTGCTGTTTGTGAAAATAAAATAAAGGAATTAATAGAAGAAATTGTATAATCATGACTACAGGCTACTGTATGCAAAGTGTCTGTTATAGGCTAAATATCTTAAAGTTAATTAAAACAGCCAGATGTTGAAAATGTATCTACTTTTGAAGCAACCAATTTCCATGCAGTAGTTATGTAAGGTTTCTAATTTTGTGCACATGTATTTTTGATTAAAATATGCTTACAGTTACTATATTTAAATTCTTACATTTATTTACTGTACTGATTTTATTACTTGTAATCCATTTTAGATTGATGAGAGCAAAATGTGTCACATTTTACCAATTTACATGATTGCAGTTGAGTCTATTTCAGTTGCAATTTTGGATGATGTGTAGCTAACAATCCAAGAGAGATGTAAGGAAGTAAAACAACAAGAAAACCAAATTGGATTCTGGTTTTCAAGAAAGTCACAAATAAAAAGATCTAAACACACAAAAAAGAGATCTCAGAAGACTTACGATAAAGAGTTGTTGATTTGCATGTGGCTGGAAAGATTACAGAGTAATTTAAAAAAGTTTAGATATCAATCAGTTCAGACTTCGACACATTGTCCATAAATGGAAATTTTTTGGTACTGTAGATACTTTGAGCTGACATGGCCGCCAAGCCAAGATCACTACAAAGGCCCAGGACAGAATGTTGAATGAAGTAAAAAAAGAAGCCTAGAGGAATTCAAAGTCTTGAAGAATTCATTGGCACTGGTCCATGAGTCAACCATATGCAAAATATTGAACAGTCATGATATCCATTGCAGGACAGTCATTGCTCTCCAAAAAAAAAAAAAGAAAAAAGAAACGTGACGTTTATCACTGACCACCTTGACTCTCCACAACAGTACTGGAAAAATGTATTGTGGAAAGATGAAATGAAGATACAATTGTTTGGAAAGAACACACTGTACGTACATCGTATGACATGAAAAGTGAACAGCATACCAGCAGGAAAACATCATTTCAACAATGTAGTATTGTGATTTGGAGCTACTTTGCTGCCTCTGGTCCTTTACAGTTTGCCATTGTAAAGGGAGAAATGAATTCCCAAGTTTATCAATGCATCCTACAGTCTAATGTCAGGGTGGCCGTATGTAAGATGAACCTCAGAAAAAGCTGGGTGATGCAGCAGGATAATAACGGTGAACACAGAAGTAATCCTAGTACAGAATGGCTTTGGCGACATGAAATCAACTTTTTGGAGCAGCTCAGACTGAACCCAGACTTCAACCTAATGGAGAAGCTGTGGAAGGACCTCAAGATAGCCATTCAGTCCTAAGATATCCTAAGAATATCACTGAGGATCTCTCACCATCATTCTCTCACCATTATTACGTTTAATAAGAGTTCATTCATTCATTCATTTCACTACAACGATTATCCTCTACAGGGGCCTGGAGTATATCGCAGGAGACTTTGGGAACAAGGCGGAGTACACCATGGATAGGGTACCAATCCATCACAGGGCGCACATGCACACTATGGGCAACTTGGGAATGCAAGTTAGCCCAATCAGCATGTCTTAGGAATATGGGAGGAAACAACCAAACACACACAGACGGGAATCGAACCCCTCGATCCTGGATGTGTGGGGCCATAGTTTAGAAATACTGTTTTTGTTTACGTTTGTGACATTGTTGAAAAACCAGACCATATTTCATGACCAATTTACACAGAAAACCAGAAAATAGCAAATGGTTCACATGCTTTTTCTTGCCACTGTACGCACAACAAATAAGGTTCATTTGAAGTTCTTGTCTGACTCAGATCAAAGTATATTTGTCAGTCAAGCTAAACAAGTCTCTCTACATAGACTCAGGATTGTACCTTTAAACCTGACTTGTGTGTTTAGACGGAACACATCCCACCAGTGTTTACCTAACTACACAAGTTATGCAGGGAATTGATTTCCCATTTTTAAAGCTAGCAGCTAGGCAACAAGTGTTGTGTGAATAAACAAGATAATGCAGAGATTTTCACAGAGTAACCTTCTCGCTTATGTTTTGATTGTTATGTTTTGAGTGTGTATTGTGCATTAGCGAAGGCAAGGCTGTAAGTCGCTGCCTTAAGCTTAGTGACTTGCTTGGCCAGATCTTTTAGATTAAGTTGGTGTGACTGTCCATTTCAGGAATGAAGAAAAATAAATAAGGAAGTCCTGCTCCATCATCACACAGTTTCTTATTAATGACTAAGGGGGAAACTGAGTAATACTCTTCATTAGAAGCTTTTCCTGACAATAATACACAGTGGGTTAGCGATGGTGAATCCTCACTCTGCATAATCCTAGCCTCAGTACAATACAAGATTACAAGATGTATGGTGCATTTCTACACCCTACTCTTAAACAAGTTCCATGTTTATTGCCTCAAACTTCTATGGGATTATATGAGTTAGTGTCGGATTAATTCGTTGGAGTCGTTGCGAAATCCGCTCTGGTGTAACGATTTCAGCCCATATGCATGGATGCAAAATCAAACGACTTGTGTGTGTGTGTGACTGATTCTATTTTTGATTGTAAACTGTTCGCTAAAATACCCACTGTGGGTCTGCAAGTGGGCTCTTGCTTTTAGGTGTTTAATGGATTTATTCAGAGCAGACCTGGCAGGTACAAAAGAAATTTGTTTGCTGGTTATTCAGCAAATTCTGCGGTAGCGATTTCCTGTGATAAGTTAGTTTAGTTTAGGTCCTGTGAGTAAAAGAAAACACTGTGCTCTACGTTTGTAGGACCACTGATGCAATGAAACATATTTAAGTGTGCCAAGTGTATCTTCTCATCAGTGTAACAACCAAACTACACTCATTTTAGGAATAAATATATCTCTAATGGTATTTTGCGCATTTACAATACGACTATTTCTTCATGCAAAAATTATTCACAGCTAAGACGACAGTCTGTGCATACAGTCAGAGTTTGTGAAATATCAAATCTTCCAAAAGAATTTGGGATAAATTATTGGTAGAGGTTTGCCAGTGGAAAGATGACCGTATGCTGAGCCAGAGAAACAGTACATCTACTCTCAGCATACTGCAAAGGGGTTGAAAGAGGGCATGATGGCTTTCACCCACATGTTTTCCATTTCTTACTTCT
Organism: Clarias fuscus; assembly: GCA_030347435.1. NCBI lineage: Eukaryota > Metazoa > Chordata > Actinopteri > Siluriformes > Clariidae > Clarias > Clarias fuscus. The sequence continues at coordinate 20,178,216 of CM059223.1, forward strand.
TAGCCTTAAGAGGGTTGGGGAACGCCGGCACTTGCACGTAGTCGCAGGAGTTTCACCATAACAAACCTCAAGCTGTAACTAACATCACCAAGAATGTCCTGGATGAGCTAGTGAGACTGATCTCATCTGAATGAGGTCTTCATTGAAAGGAAGCATTGAACTAACGCATAAAAAATCTTATGGCGCATAATTTTGAAATGCAACGGGATGCATCCGTTTTTGTTTTTTTGGCAGAAAAGTTGAAAAAAAAAAACAGGCACTATTTCAGTCATATCATGGTACTGAGGAAAGAAGTGATCTGGAACACATAATATAAACAATACATACAGTATATATAGCAATGTATAATTACAATATCTAGATATCTATATATATATCTTTATATAATTGTCATACCTAAGCTAAAACAATAAGTCTTTTAAAATAAGACCAAAACATGAAATAGACTAAATGATATAAAATGCAGATGAGGGTTCTATTTGATTCCCTTTAAGTATAATGTATTTGACATTAAAATCTTAAAATCCAGCAGCATATAAATCTATATCTACATAGTACTGAAAGCATACAATCAATCAAATTAAACTGGAACTTGGGAATAAATGCACTATTTCTTGCCTTTTTTTCCCCCTCTGGAGTTGCATACTTAAATACACAAATGGAAAAAACTCATTCACTACAAGAATAATTTTCCCTCACAGAAGTTCTAACCTTACTACGGATCACTGCACTTGCAGTACAAGTACTTTAAGAATAAAATCCTCACTATATTGAATATAGCATTTTTATTACACAGATTGCATAATGTACTGTACGTCACATCTCACAGTCTCATCATAAAAGATTCAATAAATGTTTATACATTAACCTGCATTTCTGTGCTCTTTCTTTCTTTCTTTTGGCGGTTTGCTGAACATTTTCATGATAAGTACTAACCTACAATTGAAAAAGAAAATAATGCATATGTTTTACTTACGTTCTTTATGCTTATCATCATGTTCTTGGCTTGAATTTTGTTCTTCCTCCGAGGAACTTGTGTCTCCCAGTACCTGGCTCTCAATGAGGAGTAGGGTGATAAACAGCTCTAACAGCATGCTGAAGTTGGCTTGTCTCCTCTTTTTTACTAAGTAAATGTCTTTATACCCAAGCAGGCACACTCATACACACTTACCTATACACTCACACTTTATATACACATTCACAAAGCCTAACCTTCACTGACTCGCAGGCCTGTCACCTGGGCGGAGCTTCAAACTAAAGTCACCAATCAGGAGCCATCATCAGGTGCCCAGGACTTCTCTCAATCTCGCTCTCGCTCACTCTCATTTAAACAATGAATGCAAACTAATCTAATCTCTTAGTCTCCTAAATGTTTGGCCAGTTTGGCACCCCATACCACCACCTCACACCCAACACCCGAACAAAGTCCAGTCAAGTGTTATAAGCTATTAAAAAAAAAGCTTTAAACTCTTGTCTGTTTAAAGAGTCCACAGAGTGCCATGTGCTTTTTTTGCCCACCCTGGACACCCCCACATCCTTCCCCCTTTTGCTTGATGTGCTTAAAATGACCATATTCCTTAAAATAAGACCCCTAGTCCTAGAACTGAGCATTTCTGCTTATAGTGGATAGTTTGTAAAAATGGCATTTCTTCTAACGAACTACATTTTCAGTTTCATTTTTATCTGTAAAAACACATCAAGTAAAATAGTAGATAATACATCATCACTACCTTTTCATTAAACAAAGCATCTTTATTAGATCATCTCTCCATTCCTGGAAGAAGTAAGAAAACTTCAACCGTAAGCATTAGATGTAATTTAGACACCAGGAAATAGGATGCGAGTCTTTCAGCAACTTTCTCATGAAATGTCCGCAACATCACTTCCGAAGTGACCTGTCCACTCTGACTTACTCGTTCTAGCTCTAAGCGCAATACTTTAAAAGTTGGACAACAGCAATGTGGACACGTACTTGGCCCCAGGATTAAATGTGCACGTTGTCCTCTTATGGTAGGCGTGCGTACAGTATATTTGACTTTTATGGAACCTGTAATAATATGATCCAAGACTGATTATTTCAATGTGTTTTAATGTAATTCATATACTGTAGGAGAATATCTTTAATAGGAACCGATCCCAAATCCTGTAACAATACATGTAGGGAGAAAATGGAAGCACTGGGTAGTTTAGAGGTCGGGCAAAAGGTTTTAGCCTGTGGCCAGTTTTAGCATGACAATTGAATACTAATGGCCCTTTCAAAAAAAAAAAAAAAGCGTTACATCCTTGACCCCCCACGCAAATCCACTTTAGTTCATTTAAATTGCTCACCCACACCCACTTGACTGTTGTGACTGCATCCTTGAAAAAAAAGAAGGAAAGAGAGAGAGAGAGAGAGAGAGAGAGAGAGAGAGAGAGAACATCTGATGAGTGTGATCTTTGGTGACGTACACATCACCTGCTCCCTTTTCCCAAAAATAGTGAGAGGAAGAAGTTGGCAACAGTAAGCATTTGAGGTATTTTCAGAGGTCAAGGCAAGAGGGCCCTGTATTGCAGGCTCTTCTTTAGGGGGGTTTTCAAACAAATTTCTCACACATCAGTTAAATTAAACTTTCTTACTCGCGTTACTTCACTTGCCATTGGACAAGCATGAATGTGTCTGTATATTTACTGTATGTTTGGATATGTAGCAGACTATTGTGATTATTAACATACCTGTTAACATACAAGTTATTTCAAAAGGACCTAGAGAGCTGAGCTGGAATCAGTATAAAATGGACAACAGGGATCATTAACTGATTTCAACCTTTACAAACAGCCTTATCGAGAAATATGTGTTAAGACACACAAGGAATTTGGTTCAGACAGCTGGTGACCCTCAGTAAGTAAATACATAAATGACACTGAACATATTATATACTCAGGAAATACACAATATTCAAGCACTATATAGTTTAAATAAGATAATACATAGCATGTATGCAGCAGTAAGAGGTAGTAAGTTGTCTATTTGCATTTTGCTGGATTTCTGCATAAATTGCTCATGAAATGTGATCTGATTTTCAACAAATATAAATAAAAACAATATTTCTAAGCAGATAAAACACAAACAGTTGTGATCACTTATGTATTTAGTGAACACAGCCAACAAACATACAATGTGATGGTGGGTCATGTGGGATAAGGCATTTGACTACAGGTTCAGAAGGTCCTAGGTTCAAACCCCATGACCACCAAGATGACATTCCTGGGCCTGTGAGTAAGGCCCTTAACCCTCAACTGCTCAGATGTATAATGAGATAAAAATGTAAGCCACACTGGATAAGGGCGAATGCTGTAATGGAAATGTAACACTAGGCTTCTGATGTCTCCAAACACCAACTGGAATAAAGGTTACCAAACTTGTCGAATCAATGAAATGAGAATGAAGGAGAGGTTGAAAGCTAACTTGACCAATAAAAACACTCAGTGTCTGTGTGTTATTCACACGCTTTACAAAAATAAGATCTCAAAAGACCTACGATTAAGTGTTTTTCATTTGCATGTAGCTGGAAACATTCCAGAGTAATCTAAAAAAAAATTTGATATCTATCAGAACACAGTTTGACAAACTCTCCATAAATGGAATTATTTTAGTACTGTGGCTACTTTGCATTGACGTGACCACTCAGCCATGATCACTCCAAAGGCACAACACAGAATGCTGAATGAAGTAAAAAAAAATTTTTTAAAAACCCTAGAGGAATAACTAAAGTCTTTAAAAATTCATTGGCACTGGTTCATTCTATTATATTTTATAATTTATTATATATCATATATACAGTACATTATATCCATATGCAAAACATTGAACAGGCATGGTATCTATGGCAGGACACGACAGATGAAGACATTGTTCTCCAAAAAAAAAAAAAAAAAAGCTGACGTTTTTGTGGAAAGATGAAATGAACATAGAATCATTTGGAACGAACACACAGTACTAATTTTATGGCATAAAAATAGAACTGCATACCAGCATGAAAACATCACCCCAACACTGATGTATGAGAACCATGATTTGGAGCTGCTTTGCTGCTTCTTAAAATGAACAGTTTGCCATTGTAAAGTGGGAAATTAATTCCCAAGTTTATCAATGCATCCTACAGGATAATGTCATGGTGGCTGTCTGTAAGCTGAAACTGGGTGATGCAGCAGAACAACGACCCTAAACACCAAAGTAAATCTACTACAGAATAGATTTAACGACTCCAAATCGACAGTCAGAACCCAGATCATAGCTCAAAAGAGATGCTGTGGAAGGACCTCAAGATGGCTGTTCACAGCAGACATAAGAGTATCGTTGAACGAAGGCAGTACTGTGAGGAAGAAAGGTTCAAAATTCCTCCTGAATGTTGTGCAGGTCTAATCCACAGTAACAGGAGGCGATTGCTTGAGGGATTTGTTTGCCGAAGGTTCAACCAAATATTAAAACATTTTTTTTACTTACTTTTTCCACCATCACTTTGTATATATCTACATCTAGGCATTTGGCAGACGCCCTTATCCAGAGCGACTTACATTTTTATCTCATTATACTGAGCAGTTGGGGTTAAGGGCCTTGCTCAAGGGCCCAACAGGGACAACTTGGTGGTAGTGGGACTTGAACCTGGGCCCTTCCGAACCATAATCCAATGCCTTAACCACTGAGCTACCCCTGACCTACATGATGGGTGTGTTTAATCAAGACACATAATATAATGACTGTCTGTGTTTTTATCAGCTAAGAAATATTGTTTTTTGTGTATATTACTGACTTTGTTGCAAATCAGATAACATTTCAAGTCTAGAAAACCAAGAAATTGCACATGATTCACTTACTTTTTCTTGCTGTTGTACTATAAATATGAACGCTAAAAGCAATGTACGCTACCAGTCAAACGTTTGGACACACCACACTGTAAAACAATACTTAAGGTATGCAAAACATACAAATAATGTCCTTTGAACAGTTGGGATTGAGATGTATGATTTTTGAGTCTGGTAACTCTAAATGAACTTCTCCTCTGCAGCAGAGGTAGGTTTTGGTCTTACGTTCCTGGGATGGTCTCCATGAGTTTCATCATGGTGCTTAATGGGTTTTGCAAATGCACTTGACAACACTGTTCTTGCAAGAACTATTGCAGAAGATCTGGCCTCCATGTCTTAAAATAACAACTGCCTGCTGTTGTTACTTACTTACCTAATTCCGTATGCGTTATGTTAAAGTTTTGAAATATCCATTATTGTTCTACAATGAGGAAAATAAATCACTAATCAAAAAACATATGCTACATACATATGGTAAGAAATCAATATAAGATGCATGTTTAGTGCAAACATCAAAGCATATTCCACTGGAAATAAGGTGACGAGTGTAACTGTTCATAATGTGAAGTATGAAGTGACAAAGCATGTTGGTGTTTTTGCTGACAGCAGGTGATTATGGAAAGCTATTTGTGAAAGTGACTGCATAAGAAAATGAACTGCTCTGTGCATGGCGGTTCTGGTGTGAAGGGTTTTGAAGAGCCTGCCAAAAGCGAGGAGTTGAAAAAGGATGTGTCCAGGATGTGAGGAGTCTGTAATGCTTTCTCTTTTTTTTTTGCCCCTTTCTTGGTTCTTGTGAAGTACAAGTCATGGACGGTGGACAAGGGACAGTATATTTTTCTGCAGTCTGCTCTTATCCTCTTTAGCGGCTGCTCCAAACCAGACAGTGACCGATGTGCACAGGATGGATTCCATGACGTGTTCACTCCTGTGGCATACCATACTTCTTTAGTTGATATAGAGAGAACATCCTCTGCTTGACCTTTTTCATGATGCCATTTATGTTAGTCTCCCACTTCAGGTCTTTGGAAATGATAGTCCCTAGAAACCTGAAAAAAATCTACAGCTGACAGATGAAGGCGTGTCTGTCTCCTGAAGTCCAGCCATCTTCATAGAATGTGTTCAGCTCCAGGTTGCTTTAACTACACCATAGCACCAGATTCTCCACCTCATGCCATTATGCAGACTCACTCAAATTGGATAAATCCAATGACTGTAGTGTCTTCAGGAGTTTAACAGCTTGGATGTCCTTTGGGTTATTGGAAGTGCAGTCATTAGGATAAATGGAGAAGAGCAGTGGTAAGAGGCTGTCTGTTTGTATACCCCATAAGAATATCTTTATTGTCATTATAGTGAATATACAATGATTTCTTTTAGCATCTATCTCATGAGATCAGAAAAAGACAAGTTGAAACAATTGACAAGTTGATGTAATGCAGAGCTTAGTGATAGTCACAGCTTGTGTGTGGTTAGGTGTGTTGGAGGCCACAACGTTGGGATGGAATCTGTTTCTTGGACTACTTGTGTGGTATCTTACTGACCTGAACCTTTTGCCTGAAGGCAGTTGTTTAAAAATGGAGTATCCAGAGTGTGTTCTGTCTCAGATGCTGCTGCATGGATGCTCTCCAAGCTCGGCAGCTCTGTCCCGACAGTACACTGAGCCACATTAACACGATTCAAGTGCTTTTCACTCAGTCCCTGTGCAGCTGGAACACCACACAATCGTGCCGATTTGTCAGGATACACATCTGTGAAAAATGACCAAATGTTTCTATCACAGTTGAGCTTTTTTCAGCATTCTGAGAAGAAAGAAAAGTCTTTGTTTTACCCTCCACGTTAAAGGTCCAAGTGAGATGTTCAGACAAAAAGACCCCAGGGAACTCCACTCTTTCAACTGCCCTGCCATTGATATACAGTGGTGATGGCATTCTGCTTTGTTTTCCTGAAGTCGATGACAATATCCTTTGTTTTAGAGGTGTTAAGGACCAAACTGTTATCCACACACTATTTCGGCAGGTGTTCCAGCTCTTGTCTGTAGGCTTTCTCGTCATTGTTAGAAATCTACCCAACCCAAATTTAATTATGTCCTCAACTGTAATTATGGAATTGTAATTGTTTAAAGTCAATTTGCATTTGAAATGGGAGTGCAATCATGTGTAAAGCGCATGCACAGATATTATGAGGAGACACAAACTGCGCCAGATGCTTTTCTGGTGTTCTCTCTTTGGAAGAGAGAATACAGCTTGAGTACTGTGAGACTTAACAGGGGGTTGCCAGTGGTGTGCTAGGGTGGGTTAGAGGTGTGAAGAGGTCCTTTTCAATTCTGCAGTAGAAGCCCAGTCTCTGGCTCAGTAGGGAGCCGTGGTCTCCTGTAGTTGATGTTTTGCAGGCTTCTCCCTACTGGAGCTTTGGCAAAAAAAGGTTTTCAGCTTTCCACTGTATCTTCTATTCATTACTATGATATCCTTTATTAGTGAGTTCCTGGCCTTGGGCTCTGTATTAGATGTCAGATGTTGGAAATTCCTACTAAAGCACACAGATTTTGAATATATCTGTGGTACAGCTCTGTGCAATAAGCAGATATGGGGTCAATAAATAATCTTGTAACATTAATTCCTGTGTTATCAGTGAAAATCCTCCTCACATGTCACTGTACCTAGGATTACAGTGCCACAAGGCCTATATTTATACAATCAGAGACATGAACGTCATAACATAAAGGGTCAGAAAAACTTCCACCCTGTAAGGAATTTCTCATGGTATCAAGCGTGCTAGATCAGATTATTCAAAAGCTAAGCATTGGCGTCAGTACCCTCATGCATTCCTGCTTATCCTTTAAAGCAATCAAAGATTCTGCCACTTTTACAGCGATGTAATAAATTTGACGAGAGTCAGGCCCACTGCCTGTTTGAACAGTCACAGAATGCAATTTATTCTAATCCAGAAGTGAAAACTAAACAAGTGTGTAATTGTACAAGATGAGCAAGAGTACCGATCGTTTAAATTAGACATAGTGATTTCATGTCTCTAATAATTGCCATAAAAATAGAAAATGAGATGCATAATGTAAGGTGAAAAAAGAAAACCTTGGAAAAATGGGAAAAAAACAGCTTGGTGAAAAATAGCTATAATGGATACCATCTTTGTAAACAAACTCTTACCACACAAAAAGTTCCTAAAGAGATATTTATCAGTTGATCGAGGAAACATCTGTATCGATAATGTTTCTGTAAGAAGCCTGAATCATCCATACACTTTCATTACTGTCAAAAAACAGCAGCTTTATTTAAAAAAAGGAATTACACACATGGGGAGACTGAAAGTACCCACTGGATAGAGGTGCAAATACATTTTCGTACAAGTGAGATTTCCACATGTACTGCATTTACTTTTGACAGAATCAGTGCCACTTTACAGAGGACGTTGAAAAAATATGAAAGAAAAAAATGGCAGAATTTTTTTTTTTCAGGTGACATGTAAAACTCTAGCAGCATTTTAAAGCATGTTGGAAAGTAAAATACAGTTGCTCCTTTAAAAACAACGTAATTACCACTTATAAGATTCACATTCAAAGGCAAAAATGTGATTTTTTTTTTCCAGACACAAAAGTGATAATTTAGTCTGATCATGGAAACTAGATCAGAAAGCTCTTACATGAGCAGAGTATAATAACTCCAGCTTTAACAGCTCAGCATAGAGAAGAGCAAAATAAGAAACGATATCCAAATTTGAACGACTTTTTGACTTTAAGGCTCTTGTTGTTATTGTTATTATTACTTTGTCAATATGTTTACACCATGTTTACTCTAGATTAGAGAATGCAGCAAATACATGGTTCTGAAAAAATTGTGTTCTGAAAAAATTGTGTTCAGATCCTAAGAATACAGCAGTGCATCATGGTTTTGTTGCATTTTTTTAAGCTGAGACACATACAACACTGGATTTAAAGAACTAGAATCAGAAATAGTTTTGTACTCACTCACAGAGAACCTGGGAAATTAGAAGCGTTGTTTTATTGAGAAGCTTTTACTGTTTCAGTGCCAAAAGCTCAACAACGTCTCTGTGTGACTGTATGTAAATACCAAAACCTCAAAGAAGGGGAAATATTACAATGATTGCACATATCTGAATATCATCGCTGCCAATCTAAAATGACCCATGATTCTTAGCATTTATGAGTCAAGCACACAAACTTGTTTTGTGGATGCCAAATGTTAAGTCATATTGGTCCAACAACCTTTATATGACGGTCCTTTTTTTTTTTTTTTTCAAAGAACGAACATGTGAACATGTGAGTGTACAAGAACGGCTCAAACTGCAACAAACTGTGCCTTTAAAATTGAGAAACTGAAGATGGAGGTAGTCAAGAGTCAAAGCATGACTTCATGATTGCCTCGCGATCGAACTTGAAGTTAAGGAAGGACTTTGAGGAGTGAACCTGCTCGTATTCCGACTGCCCATTCACAGCATGCACGTCACTGGCTGCATCTGGAAGGACAAGAAAATGTTTATTTTTTAAGTTTTTTTATTTTTTATCACTATCACTGTATCGGAATTTATCACCCTGGTGATTTTTGGAGACGTGGCATTCCAGTCGATGCCAGTCCGACAGGTTTAAGGGTCCAGAAACTGATGACCTCTAGGGATTCTCATGCACTGCAGCATACAAGCCTAGATCTTATATGAAATTTGATATGTATATTTTTTATTTCAGACCCAAGATGGGTTCAGAAACAAGTTTCTTCCATGAAGTTAACGGTTCTGCACTATTCCAGTTTAAACCAGGTTTAAAATAATGCATTGGACAGCTCGTTATCAAATTCCAGTATTTTCAGCAATATCCTTAGATGTTTTCTTTGCTTGATTCAGGTCAATAATTTGACCCTTGTAAAACACAGTAAAATACATCCATGGGACACATTTTCCCACGTTCCTTTAGTACACATTTTTCCCATGGTTCTTTAAGAAATTAAAAGGTATTCACGGTATCAGTTAGGGTTTAAATTATTGTTGCCAGCTAGAAATTATTGCAGTAAACATCAAATCATAGGATGTTTATTTAAATCCAAACAGTGCCTTTTTTTCTGGCTGGGTAATCCATCCATCCATCTATCCATCCATCACACACACATGTTGATGAGAGAGCCAGAGGAGAATGCAACTAGTCTAAGCTAACAGGAAGGCTATAATATATCAAATAACAACCTGTTATAATCGTTAAGATGAAGAATACATAAAGTTGAACCTCTTATCAGTAAATGGTTTTCATCTACAATACAACATTATTTGTTTGTTTTTTGTATTTTTTATTTAACACCATTTCATTTTTCAACTCTACATTTGCAGTTCTTGAAGGAGTCTCATTATATTCGCTTTACTGGAGTTAACTACATGAATGTACACTTATCAGAGCAATCCTGAGCCTTAAGTCTTTTTTAAAAGGGGTTGCCAATCTTATCTGCAAAGAAACTGGCTGCAGTTTTTCCATTCAAGCCAAACAGTCTAAAAACTAAGAGCAACTGATTAAAATCCTAGGGGTTTACAAAGAAAAGCTACAGGCAGACAGATCTTCTGCAGGTAAGATTGAAGCCCCTACCGTATATACGGTGGCTCGTCTGTTAGGGAAAAAATTCTTAAGATGTTAGTCTGCAACCACATGAACCGTAAACCATGTGCAGATGGAGATTATACGGACTTGTGAAGATGAGATTATCATATGAAAGACGTGGAATGCTGCTACGACTGGTCACATGCATAGTCAGGAGACTTAAGACAATTATTTCTGACTAGATAAACTTACTCATTTTTCCAATGTAAACATCGAGGCATTGTAATGATAGTGAACATACCTGCATCAAAGTTATCTTGCAGTCTTCTAGGCTGAAGCTTCTTTTCATCTCTCTGCCAAGAGGTTGCCATTGTTTTAGATGAGAACAATCAATTTCTGAGGTATGAAATATATAATCATAAATATACAAAGAGATTAAATGTGTCTGCTGGTGGCTCACCTCATTCGTTCTTTTCTTTACATTAGGCGAATCCTGGTGCTTCCTCCCATTGCATTTCACATTATGGTTCTGCAAAAAAAAAAAAAACAGGACATGGTCCTACAGTTGATATTTAGCAGTAATCAATGTATCCAACAATAATGTTCTCCAAACATTTACAGACAATCGAATGTTTAGCAACACTAAACGTGGGATCAGATTTACCACTACAACAACGACACTGCCCTCTTCTGGAAGCACACTCACGATGATGTGTACAAGTTCAAGGATGACCAAGGATGTGGATATTAACATTAAGGCTTCTACATTATTATTAGCACACACTGTAATTGCATGTTAAAGTTAGAAAAGCTATATTTTAACCAGAATCTTATATTATAGACTTATTTTTAACAATTCTTTTCCCCAGAAGTCTTCACCCTTGTCTCTACATAAATTCCAGTTTACTAAACAAGTTTTTTTCATGACCAACACCAGTGAATGCATCTATATTGTCAAAAGTATTTGCTCGCCTGCCTTCACATGCATATGAACTTGAGTAACATCCAGCTAAATTCATAGGATTTAATATGATGTTGGCTCACCCTTTGGAACTATAACAGCTTTAACTCTTCTGGGAAGGCTTTCCAAAAGGTTTAGGAGTGTGTTTATTGGAATTTTTTACCATTCTTGGTCAAAACTGGTGTGGCGTTGTTTTTCAGGAGTTGGGCTCGGTCCCTTACTTCCAGTGAAAGGAACTCTAAAAGCTTCATCATACCAAGACATTTTAAATAATTTCATACTCCCAACTTTGTGGGAACCGTTTGAGGATGGGATTCATGGTCCAACATGATTGTGCACCAGTGCACAAAGTAAGGTCCATAAAGACATGGATGAGCGAATTTGTTATGGAAGAGCTTGACTGGCCTGTACAGTCCTGACCTCAACCCGATAGAACACCTTTGGGATGAATTAGAGCGGAGACTGTGAGCCAGGCCTTCCCATCCAAAATCAGTGTCTGACCTCACAAATAAGCTTCTAGAAGAATACACACACTCCTAAACCTTGTGGAAAGCCTTCACAGTAGAGTTAAAGCTGTTATAGTTGCAAAGGATGGGCCAACATCATATTATAACCCTATGGATTAAGAATTGGATGTTACTCAAGTTCATATGCATGTGAAGGCAACATAGTGTAGCATTAGTGTATTTAATCATATGCAGCTTATATTTTTGTGGCAGCAGCTTGGGGAGGAAGCATAAATGGGTGTTATATATTTTATCATATAGTGTGCATTATATGCACACTATATTAATACACGACACAAACCTTGACTCTGAGAAAGTCTGCGAGCTCACATTGAACAGGTTGCCCAAAAGCTTTCTGCTGCTTGTGCTTTGCCCAGCCTTCACCTGGAGATGCCTCCATTGCTATATTTGAGTGCCTCGGCTTCGATCTGTGTAAAGAAGCAGGTTAGAGAAAAAGAATAGGACACATCAATAAATTTACCAAGACAAACAAAAGCTAGTAAACGATGGGCAAGCTACCTTTGAAAAACAAACAAACAAAAATTATAAAATGCTTTTTTTTTTTTTTTTTATCATTATGAAAGACCATATAACCAATAACAAGTGTTTTGCGTCAATGGTTCGCAATGACGAAATGAAGGGTTTGGTCTTAAAGAGCCTTGGTGCAGTAATGCACCAATTCATGAGGTATTCAGGAAAACCAGAGTTTGCTCAGCACGGTATTCTGGTTTTTTGATTTATTTGTAGACAATTATTTGCACTCAGACAAGTCTATGTACATTCAGGAAAAGCAAGGACAAGTTTCACTATGATCAGCTCACCTGAAGATAAAAAAATATATTAAAACAATCTTACCGTAAAGGTTTGCATGGAGTGTTGCCATTGGATAAAAAGTCCTCATCGCTGCTGGTTGACTCCAGTTTATGCATGGCGATCCATTCTCTGAGCTGTCTGTAATGACAGGAGTGTAGGAATTTAATAATCAAACGATGAACAAGAAAACCATGCTGGCATTTGGCACTGGGATTAATAACAAACAATAAAACTGACGAGACCTCATAAAAGGTATGGCCATAAAAAACTTGTTAGGAGCCAGGCCGAGCTTGGATTTGGGGGTCATGTCATTTCTATGACTTGGGAGTTTGTCCATAGGAAACCACTCAATATTCTATTAAAAGAAACAAAATATTTTTTCATTAAATCACAACTCTAAATCAGTCAGTCACCAATTAACTGATTTTTTTTAGTGTTTTTGTCACACCCTTATTTCTTTTCTGGTTTTGGGGTTAAATTTGGTCTCCTTTGGTACACCAGGGATTATGTATAGTCGAGCGAGTTGATCTGTGATTTTCTGCTCGATGAAGGTGTCTTTGCAGATACGGTCTCTGATATCGAAACCGGTCTCCTCTAAAACCTACAGTAAAGAAACAGCACAATAAAGTTGTTTAATAAACTTTTCAAAACAAGTGAAAAGTCAGATTTTTGTTTTTGCTACAATTATAGTCAAAGCCTCAACTGAAAAAACAATTTTTTCAGAATCAAAGCATTTTTCAAAGCAAGTTTTTCCTTGGGACTTACCTCTCGTACAGCACAGTCATGGGGTGCTTCGTCCTCGTTAACTTTCCCTTTAGGGAAACCCCATCCTGATTTGGCCAGGTATCCCTGCACCAATAATGCCTTAAAAAAAACAACAGAAAAATTAAGCTTTGACAATAACTTTTTTTTTTTTGGAGAGATCTTCGCTTATTCTGGCTGTAACATACTCACATTATCCAGGGTTTCATCCAATATAATTGCACCATATGTAGGAACACCCATTTTGTACTCTTTCCATTGATCTAAAACCTTCTGAACATCCTCGCCTTGGGGAAGCAGGAATGGACAGTGATTAAAAAGTAGAGAAAAGGTTAAGGGAAATTTATTAGGCATCAATTGGAGAATTGATTGGACTGAACAAATTAAACGTGACCAAAACATGATGTTTTAATCGGTTCCCTATTCATTGATGGATTACGTCAATGTGTGACATATTTATAGTCAACCGATGAACCTAAACAGCCTCAAAGTACGTCAATCTCATCCTACAGATGTTTCTATAAAGCCTGCAAAGCTGGCTTCGTTCTCAAAAGAATGGAATTTTATGAAATTAAGAACTTAAACGTATGCTATCTGGTGTAAAGAAACAAAAGACTTTTAACGTTTACTTTTTAAATTATGAAATAATTATAATTTCTTTGCATTTCTGAGCAGGTTTAAGCACAGCAGGATATCAGCTTTGGCGAAGTCCCTTATCCCACACTGAGGTAGTCCTGGTGTATTCTGCACGTAGAAGTCCAAGTAAAACCAATGGGCAAGTTCGATCTGGAAGCAAACTCGGATGGCATTGTCCCTCTCTTCACTGGGGATGTGGAGGATGAAACGACTACAGGAGAAAGACATCAACACTGAATAAGGATTGTATTGCAAAGAGCATGCTGGTTAATAATTTAGTTAATAAAGATAATAAACACAGTGAGTCTGCCTAAAGATATACAAAACATCTGAAACCAAGGGTGCTGTTCTCGTGATTGTATCAAGCTTCTGTAAGTACGACATGAAATTAACAACAGATCCAGTCTTTCAAAATGTCTGCTGTTTCTAGAAAATCGGATCCTTAAAGCAGGAAACATCTCTTACACAATCTGAACAAATAACAGCTGTTTTGTGATCTAATGAATAGAAAGTAGTAAAGTCATCAACAAACAGAACTGACTGAATTAATCAACAGTTTGGCAGTGATATGTCTGACAGAGAAAAGTGAAAGAAGCAATGACCTTAAGACCTGGGTTTAAAGGTCACAAGTGACTTTCACCTCACATGATGAGACAGAGATGGATATGGATGATGCTGATAATCAAAGGGAAAGCGTACTTGGCAATTTAAATATCTACATTATTTACAAATTAAGGGGGATCAGTGGCTCAGTGGTAGGTCTCTCGCCTGCCATGTGGAAGGCCTAAGTTCAATTCCCAGCCAATCCCAGTACTGATCCAAGCATGGATAAAATGGGAGTGTTGTCAAGTTGTGTGGATGGCGACCCCTCGATGAAAGAAGCAGAAAGACTAACAACAAAATTCTTTACAATTCAGTCATGTCAGTTTGCCATTTGTAGGTTCGTTTCAAGCATAGTGGGGTTTTTTTTTTTTTTTGGCAGAAAAGGAAGTGAAATCTTTAAGTAGACTTTTCTCATTTTCAATTTTTGAGAGTATCCGAGAGAACATTTCTTGTGATTAGGGAAACACAAAGTTCCTGAACATCATTTTGAGAACATAAATGACCATGTGATGGGAAATAAGCTATTGCATATGTATGTAAACTCGTGTAGAAATGACCCACAGGCTACTGTTTAATCATAGGTCAAGACAACAGCCAGAACCACTTCCGGTTC
Source organism: Clarias fuscus (assembly GCA_030347435.1). NCBI lineage: Eukaryota > Metazoa > Chordata > Actinopteri > Siluriformes > Clariidae > Clarias > Clarias fuscus. Next base: position 20,193,497 of record CM059223.1, read on the forward strand.
ACATCAAGGACTGTTCCAAAATCATCTCTGATCAGCATTAGATATTGAAGATATAGATCTTATCTAGCTAAAGATTGTAAATCAAATTGCATCACTTGGTAAAACAAAAACACACCCACATACATGCGATAAGGAAGCGTTTAAAAAGCAAACTCAGAGTTTGATCTCATGGTTTTGACCACTTCAGACTGTATGTTAGTGTGTTCTGAGTGACGTATACTTTGGATAAAATCGTTAATAAGCGCCTATACACTAGGCTATGACTTATTTACATATTGCTTACTGCTTGTATACGAGTTAATTAAACTACGCAGCTACCTGCAGAGGTCGTCCAATACGCCGTTGGGAATCTCCCCTCGCTTTGTCTCCATGTTAATGAAGGCAAAAGCATACCGAACTAGCACAACCGCTAAGCTGAAAAAACAAACCGTGCAGACCAACCGCGCTCGCTTAATTCGCACCGCCGCGACAAAGAAACGCCGCCATTTCCGTTACAAACTAGGTATTTAACAACGTACAAAAAAACGAAAACGAAACCTCCTCGCCCAGCTTGTTCATATGCATTTGTTACGACGCAGCTTAGCTGATTAGCATCGGCTAAAAATATTGCCTCACTACTCGGCGGGACTCCAGGGAAACATTTCAGCGAGGGCGGGAGAATGCACCCCAAAGACCAATAGCGTCATGTTCCGGAACTAACGATGAACTTCCAGCCAATCGCATCGCTTCCGCATAACTGGCAGACGGGAACAGCCATTGGAGAAGGAAGTTGTCGGCACGTTAGGTTGACATATCACGGAAGAACAAGCAAAAAAAAAAAAAAAGAAAAACCAAGCTGGGGCACAATATAACTATATACTAAGTTTCCTATGTCTACAACACATAAGAGTGCTAGTGGTATTTTGGTTCCTTACAGCTTAAAAAATAACTAATAAATAGTATCAAAGACAGGACAACAAGCACTGGACATTGTAAACTGAGAGATGAAAGGGTATTTCAGCAGCTCTGGTCCCTGTACTGCACTTTTTAGTGTACACTACTATGAGCTATTCCAGGACCAGGGTTAAAATGAAGGGTTTGTTTTCTCACTCATACCGCTTTAAACTGTATACAGGGTCGCAGGGGACCTGGAGCCTATCCCAGGAGACTTAGGGCTCTGGTCCGAGTACACGCTGAATGAGTTCCAATCCATCACAGGGCACACACATACGTACACACGCGCTCATTAACACACTACAGGCAATTTGGGAATGCCAGTTAGCCTTATCTAATCTACTCAAAGGAAACCCACTAAGCACAGGGACATGCAAACTCCATGCATACAGACCCAAGGCAGGAATCAAAGTCTGTGTTTTTCTTTTTTAAATAGCAATTATTAATCATCTAAAATAATCACAGTGTGACGTTCCTGGTTCACACGGCTTGCATTTAATCAAAGGAATCAAAGTCTGTGTTTTTCTTTTTTAAATTGCAATTATTAATCATCTAAAATAATCACAGTGTGACGTTCCTGGTTTACACCGCTTGCATTTAACATTATTACTTAAATGGTTTTGTAGTGACTAGTCTGATTTTGCGAGTATGATCTGTGTGGTAATCTCCTAGTATTAGGTCATGGTGTGTGATTTGAGACCCAGCTCAAGATGGGTTTATTTAAGAACTTGCTGGCTATAAAAAGTATACACAGATTTATCCTTGTCCAGGAGACTTTCAGACATCTGTTTCCATACACTTCCAAGTTCAAACTTTAAAACTCTTTGTTAAAGAAAGACATCTGATAACTGATTCGGAATAACCATGTACAGTACATCTGAAGTCTAAGAGGTGATTTCAACACAATAGCTCAAAGACTGTATTTTACTGTATCAGATTGAAAGCGGGTCAAAAGTTCAAATATAATTTGATAGTATTTGACATTGTCTTTTAAATGCTTGACTTGAATCAAACATTTATGGTAGCATAAAGCTTCTCACAATACTTTGTCTCTTTCTCCTGACAGGACTGGTTTGTTGTCTTTAAGCCATTTTATCTAGAGGTATTCTAAGGATAATTTTCCTGCTGGAAAACCAAGTTACAAACAAGTTTAAACTTTTTGGTTTGTTATGCTTTAGAATATTGCTAGATAATCTTCCTTTCTTATGATGCTATCTATTTTCCAAAGTGCTCAGTCCCTCCCTCCACCCCACCAAAACACTTTCACATCACAATGCTTCCACCCCCATGCTTCACAGTTGGACTGGTGTTCTTCTGGCTTCAGGCCTTGGTTAAAACCTCACCTTTCCCCGTAAACATACTGAAGATCAATATGGCCAGATCATTTTATTTGCTACTGATTAGGGAACATTCTTTACAAAAATGAGCATGTGCAACCCTCATTCTGCCTTTTTTACGCTAGTCTTGTAAATCAAGATGACACAGACCGAATCACAACTAGTTTTCTGCAAATTGTATGAAAGATTGACTTGCAGACACACTTAATCACATCTAAGGCAATTTAGGGTAGCAAAGCCACATATAGGCGATTTTGAAGAGGAAGGACTCTAGAATGGGAGGAAACACAAACAGAAATTGGGAGAACATAAACAACTCCACACAAACCAGTAACCAGATCGGGATCAACTCTTGAACTCTGGAACTGACACCTGTTACTTGTATGCAATTTAATCCAGGCTCATCAAATCATATGCTAAATCTACTCTTTTATGTAATAAGACAGTAAGTAGAAATACACCATATTATCTGGCACATGCATCCTGTCGCTGTACACCTGACATCCGGTGGTTATAAACCTGTTCAGTCTCTGGCATGTCACTGTGGCACTGAATGAGGAAGGGTGTGGTCTTGAAGCCTAAAATAATTGATGTATTTATTGTAAAAACGCTGCAATACGTGGGGAAATTAATATAATATATATATCAATAATATTGGAAATATTCAGTGAATATATGATATATAGCAGTTTTAGGAAAGTTTAAAGACGTCTCGCGCACACAAAGCGTTTGCTCAGAAGTGACGTCGCCTCTAGGTAGGGTTGCCAGAGTGGTGAATTCTGTATCAAATCGACATGCTTGTTGAACAGGATTGCTGCTGGCACTTCTTTTCTTAAAGAATTTCTTAAATTATATGATGTTTATATTAGGTAAGATAAATTGTAAAATGGGAGGTGTTACATAGCTAAAGTTTGAGGATTTCTGATCATCACACCTAAAGGAAGGGTGTATGTACATGGCTCTTGTTGTCACAAAGCTGAAATTGCTTAATTGCATTTGATGTTTTTATATTATTATTATTTGTATTCACATTCAGTGTATTTTATTTTTATTCTTTGATTTTTTTTATTCATCTTTGAATGACATTCACAATAGCTGAGATGGTTGAGTGTCCGCAAAGTTTTGACCATATACACGGACATGCTAGGAATAAACAGACACTCTTTTTTTCATAATAAAAATGTATGTACCAGGTAACTGATAATTATAAATTACCAGAGGCTCTGCCCGCTTGCAGATCCTGACAACTGTGGGTTACCATTACCAGTGAGGTCAATTCACTGCTGCTTCTCAGCCTGTAGATGCTCTGCAGGGTTTCAGTAGCTACAGTATGAGCTCTGTCTGATGTACCCTGTTTCACCGTGACAGCCCTGCATAAAGATTAATGATGACGACTCCAACTGGTACTTTCAGTGAAGAATCCCTGTGACACTATCCATGTCCCTGTGATGGAATAAACAGAAGTTCTGTTTTATATTATTGCAATAATGACCTTTGTTAAAACTGCTATATAAATGAAATTCCTCCTTCTTAAGAGGACTTCAGGTCATTATCATGAAAATGACATGATTACTAACATATTACTCCTTATTATGGACACTGTAGCAAATTAGTCCTGAAAATGCCTGGGAATTTTTTAGGGCTTTAATGGGTCCTAAAGGTGTCCTGCAGTCCTATCTGCGCCTGATCTGCATGTTTTTGGACTGTGGAAAGAAACTCACCAAGCTCGGGGATCACATGCAAATTCCATGAGGCAGGAATTGAACCTGGCCAGGAATCGAACCCGAACCCTGGAGGTGCAAGGTGACAGTGCTAACCACCAAGTTACCGTGCCGCCCTAGAGAGATATATTTAGTAAGCTTAAAATATACCCTTCTACAAATAACAGTTGAGTTTAAGGAAAAGGGTAAAACATCAGCAGGGTTACAACCTGATTTGCCTGGGTCTCCTAAAAAATGTCTTTGTGGTGTTAAAAACAGGCCTTTCATTTCTACCTAGATGAGGTGTTCATTTTGAAATCACTATAGGAAAATCAACAACTAAAAAAATATTAATGATGTATTAACCTTACTTGTTAAAAAAATAGCAAAATTTGGAGCATATATATTTTATCATCTATATAAATAAAAATTTAAAAAGGGTTTTGTCTGTACATTGGTCAGAACTCGCTCTTTCAATTATATCTTTAAGTTTCATACATTGAAGGACCCGAAACCAGTCTCAGAAAAGTCTATACAGCAGGGGCGGATATACCCCATTTGCCACCCCAGCACTAGTGTCCTAGTGTTCTAAAAAATAAAAGTTTTTTAATTTATCTGACGTCCAATCCAGATATCAGGTTCAAGTCAATCACACATCAGCCTTTATTTCATTTTTATAGGACAATGTAAAAATGTGCACCCTAGTGTATATACCGAATAAGAATAGCCTTCCTTGAATCCACAAAAACCATGCAAGGATGATTGCTTCAGTGTTGCCACCCCTCATAATTTTAATGCCACCCCCTTGCCACCCCATGAATAATTTTCTAGATCCGCCCCAGCTATACAGTATGTATGTCTATCCAGCCAGAATGCGTCACAGCATCAAGCAAAACTGACCGGACAGAATTTAACAAAACTTTGGGAGTACTTAGGTATTTCCTGAAGATAAACCTGCACAAATTAAAATGTTGAGTAGAGATGAAATTAAATGGGTGAAATCAAAATGGTGAGTAAAAGTGATGTTATGAACAGTTATGTGCCGGATTTAATAATATACTTTAAATCAAGCAATTTTCTCAATGTAAACAAACACCTGTACCAATAGTTATTAATTAGAAAAGCTGAACTGAATATTTTTTATTGTGATTACTTAATATCGTTTTACCGATTAAATAACAGCGGTGAAGCGGTATAAGTGAATTTTAATGCACTGGAATTGTTTGAAGAACTTAAAAAACTTCATCTTTATTCGAGCCACTTTTTCAGTTTTCACATCTGTGATTCACTCGTGTTTGACGACGAAAGAATTACAACTTATTCAACTTATACAACCAGGTGTAAAAACTTTTCTATATCCTCTCTTTCCCATTGCTTGTAACACGATAAAATGAATGTAGATTTTAAATCTTGCCATGAACGTGGTAGATTTGGCACAATTTCCTAATATTTAACCATATAATACAATACCATATAATGGTGAGACACCAAAAAAATGTTTTTTTTGGGGGGAAATCACAGTTTACAAAATTCAGGGCTTTATCTTTGTACGTTGGCTTCAACCTGAAATAAATAACCTGCTCAGAGTATTTGTTAGCTTGAACCTTTTAACTATTCCTATAACGACGGGCACTAACGCTGTTCAGCCTAAACATTTTCAGTTCTAGCAGTTGGGCTGGAAATTCTGCTCAGATCTGGCAACCCAGGTTCTAGCGTTTCTCTGACGCAGCATCTGTGCAGAAGGAGAAAGAAGGAGGTTGATCTGATCTCCTCTATGTGGGCGTCGTATCTAACGAACTTTATTTCATAGTCAAGTAATCGTTGTATATATAAATAGACGGGAAAAAATCACAATGGCTCAGGCACTAAAGGAAAGATTCGACAAGTTCCTGCACGAGAAAAACGCCATGACAGACGTGCTGGCGAAGATCGAGGCCAAGACCGGAGTGAACCGCTCTTACATCGCGCTCGGTCAGTTCACGTGTTTCCGCAAAAATTGCATGCAAAATAACAGGGTGTGTGTGCTTTAGGTTATTGTTAGTCCGTATGGTATAGGATTATTCCAGAAATTATTATTATTATTTTATTATTTAAGAGTACTCTTATGCAAGTGATGTAAGCATGATGATGATGATGATGATGATGCGTTATTAATCTTCTCCTCTCTCCTCTGTTCCTGCAGCTGTCATCGCTGTTATCTCAGTTTATCTCGTCATCGGTTATGGCGCTTCCCTGCTCTGCAATCTCATCGGATTTGTTTATCCTGCATATATATCGTAAGTCAAGTTTAAAACAAACACTTCAACTGTAACTTCATCCCTTTTCCACAGCAAAATGACACGCTTCCGTGTTTGAGCAGTAATTGGTACAAAAAAAATTGCACAACATCCAACCTGTACAAGGGCTGTGTCTCAAACCTTACACTACAGCACTAACCAGTGTGTCAACTACTCCGTGACAAAAAAGTCGCCATACACACGGGACAGTCAAATTTTCCATAATTAAATAATAAGTAAATATATATATATATATATATTGTGTTATCTATGATTTTTATTTATTTAAAGTAAATGCAACTGCTTAAAGGTGTTAATTGTCCCTAAACACTTTTAGGACAGCCGGTAGTTTAGAGTGTACTATTTTTGTATGCCAGGGTGTGGTTTTGGAACAAGGCCTCGTTACCACTTTTGGCACAGAATGGCATGGCATTGCTGAAGCTCGCCGATGCAGCTCAGATATCCCTATGGGACAGTATACAAAAATATCATCAAAGTATCATAAACTTCATACAATAAACCCAGCTTTGCAATGAATCTTTTATGATTTATCCAAAGCAGGGCGAGTGATCTGGGCGCCCTGTGCCGCAGTCGCTGCCCGACTGCTCCAAGGTCCGCGCTTCCATTATGAGCTCGGGTTACTGTATGTGGTTGTCTGCTGTTGTAACCCATCAGCCTCAGGATTTGATGTGGTGTTCAGTCTGGGATGCGTTTCTCATCACTATGGTTGTAAAGACTCATTTTCTTCCTGGCAGCTCAACCCCCCCCGCAGAACTGTTGCTCATTCAGTGTTTTTGGGTTTTCACACCATTCTGTGTGAACTCTTGAGACATGAGGTGTGTGTGAGATCTGCAGTTTATAAAATACTTAAACCAGTCCATCTGGCACTAGTAACCATGCCAGGGGAGATCACACTTTTTTTTTTGTTTTTTGTTTTTTCCACTGAAAAGTACCTGAAGCGCTTGACATATATCTCCTGGATGTTACTGTCGCTATGGAGTGTCATACGGTCATATCCTCATATCCATGTGGGTTTCCTCCATGTTCTACGGTGGTTCTTGTATCCATAATAGACTCCAATTAAAAACTTCCGCCAGGTCCTTATGTGTGCGCGAACAATGCTGTGACGGACTGTCAGGTGTATTCCTTCTTCTTGAGATTCAAGAGGCTTCGGATCCTCCACATCCCAACCAGGGTAAAATGTTTCCCGTCTAGATCGCTTATCGTGTGTAGGTATGGGGAAGGGCATCCTGAATGGCATCCTAATTGATTAATCGCAGGGCACAAACAAACACTGACATGGAGGCAAGGCGACAGCGCTAGCCTCGAAGATGAATAAAATCCTAAATCTTTTTTAAGTGATTTATTTCCTCTCATGTAAATAATGGGATGTAGCAACCTATTATAAAAATTAGTTCTGTTGAATGTGGCTTAATCCTGTAATTGTTAGATAAAGGAGGCCAATTAGTAACAAAATTCACATATTATGAAGCTGCAGCATAATATAATCGTCTTTAGTAAACACTTAATCCTAGTCTAGTAGCAGTCTTTGTGGATCAACAACTTATCCAGGAAACACTGATCGCAAGCATGGATGATCTCATTCTCGTTTGCAGTAATATTAAATACTGTATATTAACATGAAAATGTTTCCCCTGGCTTTCAGTTATGTCATGTTAGGAGGCCAGATGGTGAGCATGTGCTCCCAGCGTCACGGCAGTCAGGGAGAGGAGACAACGGCAGAAAGAGAGCAGATCTAGAAAAGAAGAGGAGAAAAAGTAATGTAGTGAGGAAAGGCTAATTAGTGAATCGAGGGTGGAAGTTGGAAAAATACCCAATGCAAAGTAGTTCTTTATTCTGCAAAAATGCAATCCGGGTTGTACTGTGTCAAATTCTGGAAGAAAAAAAGAGACATGTATTTAAACTACAGTTAAAACAAAAAAAGGACTGTTTTTATTAACGAAGTACAACGTCCAAGTAGGTAAGATGAACAGGTTGTCTTAGTTTTTAAAATATAGTTTAACTTTATTTGGAACACATTCACACCTGCTCGTTTCTGTGGTTATCCATTTAACCAGTCACATGGAAGTAACGCAGTGCAAAAAACTAACGCAGTGCAAAGATACAAGACAAGATAGTGTTAATGTTCAAAAAAACCAAACACCAGAATGGGGAGAAAGTGTGAACTCTTTGACGTTAACCATGGCATGGTTGTCGATGCAAGATGTGCTCGTTTCTAGAGATGTTCAGAAACTGTTGATCTTCTTGGATTTTTACACACACACAGAATGGTGAAAAAAAAAAAAAAAAAGTAAAAGCATCGCAGCTTTGAGCAGTGTATCAAAACCTACTTGTAGTGGATGGGCTATAACAGCAGAAGACCACACCAGCGCCCGCTCCTGTCAGCCAAGGAGAAGAATCTGAGGCAATTGTGGGCACAGACTCACCCAAACTGGACAGATAATACTGGAGAAAACCCAAGTGATTTTTTTCTTCTTCTTCTGGTCTTTAGCGCTCCAGGCTGGTTGAGCCCTTGCCCACGATTTCCTGACAGGATTTTGGGCTGACAGGAGTGAAAGCTGTCTGCTGTCCATCCGCCTCATGATTTAGTGTGTTGGTCATGCTTTTATGTTTTCCCTCAATTTCCCTCAGAACTGTTGCTAACTCAGTGTTTTTGTTTTTTTCACAGCTTTCTGTGTAAACTCTAGAGACTGATATGTGAGATCCGCATTTTGTAAAATACTTGACCCAGTTCATCTGGCATTAACCACCATCCCACGGTCAAAATCACAAAGATTATTTTAATGTTCGATGTGAAAAATTCTGTAGGATGTTGTACAATACATTGAACAGTGAACAGATGTACGGGTTTTTCTTTCGAAGTGGATGGAGAGCGTGTATTTTACACTATTGTACATAATTTACAATATTATACTGTATTTGTATTTTCTTGTCTGAAGTCATTATTTTGTCCTTTCTACAGTATGTAATCAGCCATAATTTGTCAGTTTAATTCACTATAATTTGCTTAATAATTTGGGCAATGCGAGTCGTTGATTGCAGAGTGTGGTTGCAGGTAATTACGTACAGTATGTTCAGACAGCATACTCGTGTGGTCATATGAAAATATCTGTCTGGGTGAAATATTTCTTTATCATGGTATAAAGGAAAATCCAAACACAAATGACATTGTTTCATTATGTGCACGTGTTGTATCATGTCCTGTACATGTCATCCGCCTTACAGTACTGTGCGAACGTCTGGAGGCAACTCTTATTTCATATGAAATTAAATTCAATGATGTAGATTTAATGGGAAAAAAGTTTTACTGTGACACGGCTACAAAGTGCCCTAAAGATACCACTTAAAGGTTGGTGGTTAATGTAACAACCTTAGCAGCAACCTCATTTCCCCTCTCGTCTTTTCCAACCACTCGTTTACATTTACATTACAGCGTTTGGCAGACACCCTTATATGCCATTACATTTGTATTGTGTTATATACCTGAGCAGTTGAGGGTTAAGAGCCTTGCTCAAGGGCCCAACAATGGGTTTGAGCATGGACGGTTTAACCACCGATCCACCCCTGCTCTATCACCAGACTACTAATCTCCGGCCTGATCATCTGTCATCATCTGCACCTTGTTTCTCACTGGTTCATGCCTTAAGTTGGATGTTTTTAATGCTTCAATGATTCATAGGTCACTCATGAGCTGATGAGGCTTAACGAACAAAAAACATTCCTCTAAAACTGGTCAGATACACGGACTGGACTGAAAATGAGAGACACAAAATGTCCTCAGAATGCATGGAGAAGTATTCCACAATCCTACATTACACAATACAAGAAGGTTTGAATATTTCGCAGCAAAAATATGAAGAAATGATGGATGGCTCAATACTTTTGCACAGTACTATATTTCCCCAAGTACCGCATAAGAGTACGGCTCATCTTTATCTCTCAGTATTGCGGGCTTTACTTCCTTCCATGCACAGGAAGTGTTTTTTAACGTGTGGCAGGGTTGTCACGCACGCCGTGTCACACCACCATGTTTAGTGTGGAGCTTGGAGCTTCGTATTTTGTGTAAAAAAAAATTCTGTTTTCAAAAACTGAAGCCTGTCGTGACTCATTCATTAACCACATGGCAACTCTCCACACACCACATGGACATCTGACTCACTGGTATCTAGCACACTGGAGTTGTATGTGCTTCAAACTTTATGCCTTTACCTACTTGTTATTTCCCACGCAATCTGTCTTCCCAATAATCTATCATGTCATTGCAAATTGACGCAGAGATATGTATGTTCCAGGTTTGTCAAGAAAAATATTAGGTAATAGACATCAAACTCTTGATGTCTTTATTTAGCCACATGTATTGATTTTGGGCTGTAAGAAAGATATTTTGTGTTGTTTGGCTGGGGGAGGAGCGGGTTCATGACAGATCCCTCATACAGAAACCCTTCTACTTGTTTGCAGAATCAAAGCCATTGAAAGCACCGACAAAGAAGATGACACGAAATGGCTCACCTACTGGGTCGTCTATGGAGTGTTTAGCGTGGCCGAGTTCTTTGCGGACATCTTCCTGTCCTGGTTCCCGTTCTATTACATCGGAAAGGTGTGTGTGTGTGTGTGTGTGTGTGTGTGTGTGTGTGTGTGTGTGTTTGATGATAAATTAATGTCTCCACCCTATCACCTATCCTGATAGTTTACACACACACACTTACATGACCTGCCAGCCGCTCTGTCAATACTCACACAGTTTTATTTCTTAAGATGGGAGTAAAGGTTGGGAATGTTTGTTCATGCTTTACCATTAAGATGACTGATAGGTCTTTCTGTTTGAAAATACGTTAATCAGTCAGTGACGGATGAAATGCATGATATCTGAGGAGAACAAAGCCATTTTTTAAGCTGTGTGAGTTAGAAAACCCTGCTACAGAAATGCTCATGATGTACAATGGAGCTTCTGTCTGCACTGCTTTATGGTATCCCCAGACACTCCATCATCATCTCAGATATCTTCCTAATTATCAAAAGGGTTTTTGGGATCCTAAGACCATTTCAGTTCAGAGGTCAGATTAAGTAGTGATGTTTTTTCTTCTTCTTGCTGTTTCAGTGCGCTTTCCTGTTGTGGTGCATGGCTCCAACTCCCTCTAATGGCTCAATCCAGATCTACACACGCATCATTCGACCTTTCTTCTTAAAGAACGAGGCAAGGATCGACACTGTGGTGAAAGACCTCAAGGACAAAGCATCCGAGGCCGCGGATAAAGTCAAAGATGAGGGTAATAATACAAAATCTGATTTCTAGTTGTGCTGTATGTTGCTTTTTTTTAAGATAAGAACAATCCATAAAGCGGTTAGGTTTGTCATGACTGATCACAGTACGCCTTTGTCTGTGTTGGGCAACCTCGTGGGGTAATGCTTCCTCCTCTTGCATCACCTGATTATTAAATGGAAAACTGTAAAACACTGAGCACGCCCGGCCTGAACAAACATGTCACAGCAGTGATTTTGTCACCGCATTGCTACAGTATATAAAAACTATTTACTGAGTAACTGTTCCAGTTGGGAGTAATCAGTATGGAATCTGTATCAGGTGTCTTTATGTGGCCTACTTACATAGCTGAAGAGGAAAATGCTGAACATGTAAAATCCAGATAAAGAATACGCTACGGGACAGAATCTTAAAATCTTAAACAATGCTTGGCACGGTGGTGAAAAAGCAGTCAGACCTTGCACCTGAGATTGAGGATCGGATTCCCGCTTCAGGTCTGTGTGCATGACGTTTACATGTTCACCCTGTGCTTGATGGGCTTCCTCTGGGTACTCCAGTTTCCTCCAATGTCCAAATACATGCAGGCTAGGCTAATTGGTATTTCTCGGTGCAAGTTTGTATGTGCTTGTGTGCCCTGTAATGGCTCGGCACCCCATCCTCGTCCTCCGGGATACAGTAGGGTAGAGACTTCCTCTCGTCCTGTACAGAAAGAGTGAGTGAGTGGATGCATCCCAAAAGTGTACAATTACACTTCATTTTTACAAGTACAATAATACAATTATTATTATTATTATCATCATCATCATTATTATTACAGAGACAGACTACACTGAGTCCATAGTCAGCTTAATTGTAGATCATTATGGGGTTTTGAAGTAATTAATGCTACTGTATAACAAGACCCAACATAAGGATCCTATTCACTAACCGGTTAATAGTCTGAATTGCTAATTAGTAGTAATAAACTGTATACCAGTCGGTTTAAAGACACCTTGATACACACACTTTCATGCAATTAGCCAATTATGTGGTAGCAGGGGAACGTGGAAACCGTTCATGTGCTTCAGGTAAAGTTTATAAAACTAGAAAAAAAAAAAGTGATCTTTGTTACAGTTGTGCTGTCAGGGATGTCTTGGTATGTGTATGTGTGTGTGTGTGAGAGAGAGAGAGAGAGATCATGTATTTTATCTTCTTTGGTGTTTTCGCACCATCTAAACCATGCAGACGGCTGTGTAAGGAAATCCCAGAACAGCGGTTCGAACCATCCTGTCTGGTATCAACAACCAAACCAAAAGTGTCGGAGGTCACATTATTCCTTTTTGATTTGAACAATACCTAGAGCACTTGACCTGTATCTGCACTGTAATCCTGCCACATATTTGGGTTTGGTGGTCATTCCATGAATGCGCAGGTGGTAGGTATTCCAAATATACAGGCTTGCGTGCGTGTAGATTTGCATCCCTGTTTCCAGTGTTCTTTAGTAACTGAGTTAGCCTCGAGCAGTAACTAGCTTGTTGTGAGAGACATTTCATAATACATTATTCGTTATTACAGCTTTCCAAACTACAAAATTACATTCGGCTTTATATAACAGTTAGTTCTGACCAAATAATTTGATCAGACGAGAGGCATTCCCCATGAGTGCTGGGACGTTTAACTCCGCTTCACAGGTGGTCTAATAAATAAATTGTTAATTACATTACCTCAGCTGTAGTGTTATTTCTTAAAGCACATACAAAGCCGATGGCCTCATGCGTCTGACCACGTCACAGCCATGCTGATATTAAGTACAACAGCACTCCTTGTCATGTGATATTGCTTAATTATTATTTTTTTAAACCCTAGACTGTTACTGTTTCCATGTACTGTATAGTGCTAATATTTTTTGTCTTGAGGTACATATCATGTAATGGGATCCAGCTGGATTCATTTTAAGAAGTCCGTTCTAAACGAGCCATGATTATCACTGTAATTATTTCTAATGATAAGTACTTTTCCATTTTTGTTAATGGAATCTTTAATTACTTTAAGTAGATTCCTGACCTTTTATAACCCGTTGTCTTTATGAATTGTGCACAAACTAGGAATCGGTTTATGTTTTGTGATTTACTCCGTAGGTATTTGAAATTAATCATGTCTTATTTTTTTTTTTGTAGTCAAGAAAGCCTCCGCTAACATCATCTTCGAGGAGAAAAAGAGCTCCTAAGCAGCTGTGGGAGAGACAACACGCTGATATGCGCAATTGGTACACGTCCCCAAGGATGATCACAGGCCTGAATAAATAAATGTTGCCTTTATTTTTTTTTGTGTGTCCTTGTAAACAACTGGAATAATCCTACTGGTTTTGCTCGGTTGCTCTCTGTGCAAATAGCAGTGCCTGGAAGGGGGTTCTGTTTAAATATGTATTTCACATAATACCAAATGCAAATGATGTTCGACTGCTGTGCTTCAGTCCTAGTAAATAAAACTCTTACCTCCTACCATGTGACAGTGTAGTTTTTCACTGTAGAAAATTCAGAGTGCACTTTTATTTTGTGGCCCTTAGTAGTAATCTGGCTGTCATCACCCACATACACCTTCTACAAAATACACACAAGATTGTCCTGTGTGAAAATTTAAATGATTATTACTTGTGCAACCTCTTTGTTACTCCTAGAAAATTATTAAACATTCAGTTAAAAAAAATCTTTATAAATTAAAGAGAGGTTATGTCTGTACATTTGTCAGAACTCGCTGTTTCTATGCTATATTTACGTTTAATACATTGGATGACCAGAAACCAGTCGCAGAAGCATTTCTGTAAGTATGTCTGAGAGAATTTAATGAAACTTTTGTAGTACTTCGTTATTTGCCTGCACCAACAGTGAAATCTAAATGTTGAGCAAAAGCGAGGTTATGAACAGTTAAGTGCCATATTTACTAATCTATAATAAAAATAATAATAATTGAATATACACCTTTATACACTCAATATCTTTTCTATATCCTCTTTCCCATTGACTGTAATAAAATGAAACAACCGTAGATTCAAAATCTTGTACACTTGTAAACTATGTACATTTAAGAAAAAGAAAAAAAAACAATCCTGTGACCATATGTCACACCAAACAAAGTTTTGTGTAGTATTTTACGCTTTAAACATACTATATAACACACGAATATAACACAAGTATATACTATACATATATTATGTATATACTTTTTTTTCTTTTTTTTCCGCTAGAGACCTATGCTTCAACAGAAATGCCTGAGAGAAAACAAAATATCTTCATACAAAGAATGAGTTGATAACGATATTATATTCATATAAAGAATATGTAAAAAAATATCGGTGAATGAGGATGAATACTCATTGGACAGACTAGTGCAAACTGAGATATGCACTGGAGATAAAGCAGTTAAAAAGTGGCAGCAGTAAGAAGGTGTTAATTCATATTTAGTAACGGATATGTGTAACTACATCCTGGATGGGACCACTATAAGTCATGACAGGGTATTACACATGCTCATTTATGCCAAATGTCAAACACTCTGCACAGGATAAAACTGCAGACCGAGTAGCTATGACTTTCTGGCAGCGACGTGCCACCCTGAGTGCGGTCATTAAAATAAAATTAGGTTAAAATGGATAAGCAATCCAACAAACAAACAAATAAATGAATAATCCCCTTTTCTGTAGTTTGTCATTACCTTTTTGTAAAAAAACAAAAACAAAAAGTTTGACTTTACTTACACTCACTTTTTTAAAAGCATCAGTGCAAGAGACATTTCATATTATATTTCATTACATATCCATACTTGCCCATTTTTTATGTGTGAAACATTTCCAACCAGAAATTCAGCCCTATCATTAAAACCCAAAACATTAAGCCCAATCTTGTAATATACCACCGATTCATAAGTAAGAAGTAAGAATGTTTATATGTATATATATATATATATATACATTCTGCTTAATAAAATTTCTTTACATCAGTGAAGAAACAATATTTATTGGACATGATGTACTAGCTTACGATTCGTAAGTGCCATCAATACTCATGCCAGTAGTCAAATGGGATTGCTAAAGTTAGTTTGTTAGTCAGAGCTTCAATCATTCATCTTCAGTATTTTTCTTACTTTTCATAATCAGAGTTGCCGTGGGTTTGGAGGTAAAAATCTATTGCACGCAAACACATATTCAGCAACATCAGCAGTAATTCACATCTGGGGGAAGTTAAGATGTCAGCCTCACTACTAGCATGTTTCGAGAAGTCGGAGGATACCAGAAATTATATATTTTTTAAAACAAAAAAAACATGTGGATATTTGTGAACTGAAAGTATCCTGTACAGGCAGTAGTCTTTCCGAGTATAAGATGTTGGACTAGTCAAGGTTGTGAGTTTAAATCCTAAATCTCACTGCTAAGCTGCCACTGATGGGCCATTAAGCAAAGCGATTAACCATTAACTACTCAGTTATATAAATCAGATACATGTAAGTCACTCTGAAAAAATATATATATATATGTCAAATGCTGTAAATGTAACCTGAAATCAGAACTGAATCATTAACTCATGGAGAGATATGAGGTGGCCCTACTGGAATGGTTACATAGGAAATATGCCTCTGTATTTTTCTTACATACAGCTAACATGGTGCAAAGAAAATATAATACCACACTGAGTTGAAATATATAATCAATGATCATGATTAGGATCTGCTACAACAATTTCTGTACAGTAACAGAAGACATGTGAGTGTCAGCCTTCTGAGATTATGGATTAATACAACTAGGCCAAAAATGTCAGTAAAGTAGGAGCTGAAGCTGGTTTCTGTGTCTAAAATCCAGTCACACCACTGGGTCTGTGGATTGAGTAGCTGTAGATGTTTGGCATGCTGCTTGTTGTGCTTTGAGCTTTTGTGCAGGCTGTTCATTTAGCCTTTCTGTCATAAATGAATATATATATACCATTTAACACCTGTAGGGGGCACTTACTGATTATTTTTTATTATTATTATTTTCGAATACAGATAGTAAAAATCTGTAAAAGTATCTGTGATTGATGGCCTGAGAACTTGGTTAGAGCAACTCCAAAACTGCAGCTCTTTTGAGATATTTCTGGTCTGTAGACTTCAGAGGAAGACATTCACAAATATGTCAAAAAAATACAGTGCATGACTGTAATGGTGGCAAAGGGGGGACCTACTCATTATTAGGCAGGTGGTTTTAGTGTTATGGCTGTATAGATGATTAAGATATACAAGAATAGATAGATTTTTATAGATAGATTAGATTTTTAAAACAGATAGATTTTTCATGTGTTGTACAATTCTAGATATGTATCCTTGACCTTACTATATATAATCATAAAACTCTGGAGAGAAAAAAATCCAGATGTTATGGTTGTGTCACGTGCTAGACCCAGTTCCCATATTTGTGTTTAATCTGCCGTTTTAATATATATTTTTTGGCTCGTTCTGAATGACCATCGCGTACTAGCCGCGTGCAGTACAACTTTACAAAGACCGCCCATTTCCCGGTGACGTCATCAAAGCGCGCGGCGTGTTTACATTACACTGCACGACACGCACAGAGACCAGCGTGGATACAATGGTCGGATTAGCGTTGTTCTTGTGCTTAATCGGTCGTTTGGTTAATGAGCTTATATCGACCGAGATCAGACTCATCAGGAAGAGGAGGTTAAGAATCAAAGACCTGATTTTGAATTTGACACACAGCAGATTACGGCGCCAAAGACGAAGACAAAGACAGGTGAGTCTCTCGTGCGCCTGCCTGAGGTAAACACGTGAGAGGTCTCGGGGTAAAGGTTTATCATGCACGTGACTCGGGTTCCTCATTAAATCCCACAAACGCAGCCTAGTCTGTGATTAAAGCCCCGTGCGCGTGAATGAGAACGCGTGACGTAAGCGTAAGGGGAGTCACGTGAACAAACACGAGCATGAGGGTTTCCTGAAGTTACAAGTCATACTACATTAAATAACGAAACACTCCACTCAGAACTGGTGCATTTATAACGTGGTTGTTGATGTTTAATTTTCCCAGTGAAGTTATTTTTCCGCGCTGACGTCACAAGGGGAGTTTAAGAAGGAGAGTGTGATGAAATTATTAATTCATTTTGTTTCCATTCATTTTCTATACCGCTTTATCCTGTATACAGGGTCTCAGGGACCTGCAGCCTATCCCAGGAGACTCAGCAAAAAAACAAAACTCGGATAGCATGCCAATTCCTCTTAGCATCCAAAGAGGAACTGGGAAACATGCACACACAAAGGTCCTTTGAGGGCTCATACACAGCTTTAATTTCTCAACATGGCCTCAACAATATTAAGATAATATGAAAACACACTCCTTTGTCTTCCCTGTTACTTACTAATCGAAAACAAACAAACAAACAAAAATTATGTACCATCTCATCTTCTATAACACTTATCCTGTATTCAGGGTTGCAGGGGCCTGGAGCCTATCCCAGGAGATGTACACTAAGGCCAGGTTGCCAATCCACTGCACGACATGCACACACAAAAACACTATGGACAATTTAGAGATGATAATTAGCCTAATCTGCATGTCTTTGGACTGTGGAAGGAAACTGGAGTAGTAAGAGGAAACCCAGCAAGCACAGGGAGAATGTGCAAACTCTACGCACACAGACCTGAGGCCGGGAATCGAACCCTTAATCCTGGAGGTGATGTATATATATAATAAGAATGACTCTCAAATAAACTCAAATATGATAATAGTAAGATTTGACTGTTATAGCTTAGATAGGTTTTTAGTTATACTGAATGCAGTGTTGGAGACAGCGAGCATTGAAGCTGAAGGGCTGAAATCAAGTGCAGGTATAGGACATGGTCACACAGTGAGACTTGGCTCACTTAGTTAGCAATCTAGGAGACGATGGAATGTGATCTATTTGAACTAAAGCAGACAAGGAGGTAAGCGAGCTGGACAGACTATAGGACTAAAGAACATGGGTAAAACAAAAACAAGTGCCACAAGCAGAGAGTGCCGCTGATGCGACTGAAGACATTTGCATGAGTAGCACTTTGAACTTCAAAAAGCTGGCTGGTGTCACATGCCTCAGAGGAAACACGTGATAATGAATTTGCCCTTCCTGGTTGATTATGCAATTAATTCAGGGTGGATATCCTTTTGAATTGTTTTCTTTTAATGTTAGATTTTGTATGACTTGTGTTTCAGATGCAGCTGTATTATCAGTTACGTCGGAGGCCACCCTCTGTTTGGGTCCATCAAAGAGCAAACGATTGGTGGACTGTTGTAGTTCCCAACTTTACAGATGAGCAATGGAGCCAGCATTTCAGAATGTCCGAAGACACGTTTCTGTACCTTTGCCACAGATTGCGAACAACGATGGAAAAGCGGGACACCAACTTCCGTCTCTGCGTGCCCATTAAAAAACGGGTAGCCATAGCACTATGGAAGCTGACCACTAACAGTGAGTTAAGACTTATTTCACATTTGTTCGGCGTTGGCGTTACCACGGTGTGGCGATGCGTTCGGGAATTCTGCACCGCAGTTAATGAGGTACTGTTGCCAGAACTAATACCATTCCCAAATGATGACAAGCTTATGGAAATGGCTATGATCTTTGAGCAGAGATATGGACTTCCACAGTGTGTTGGGGTTGTCGCCGGATCACATATCCCAAACGTCCCCACTGAGTACCATGCTGAGTATTTTAACCATATGGGCTGGCATTCTATTATTCTGCAAGGAGTTGTGAATGGGAACGGGCTCTTCTGGCATGTATTTGCAGGAAGTCCTGGAAGTATGCATGATGCTACAGTTCTACATGTGTCAGGGCTGTGGGATCTCATAGGACAAGGACTGTTTCCTAACCACACCAAAAATATTGCCGGCCTTGATGTTGGCTACTACCTCCTAGGTAATGCTGCATTTCCGTTGCAAAGCTGGCTCATGAAACCTTTCTCAGACACTGGGCAGCTGACAGAGGAACAAAGGATATACAACCAGAAAATCTTCCAAGCGAGCGGTGTGGCCGAAAAGGCATTCAGTCGGCTGAAGGGACGATGGAGATGCCTCCTTAAACGCAACGACAGCCATATAGACCTTGTGAAAACTATGGTGCTCACCTGTTGTGTCCTCCACAACTTATGTGAAGCACATGGTGAACGGTACAGCGAGGAATGGGATCCTCCTGCTGCAGGAGAGCAGATTTTAGTAGAACTGCAGGCGGAGGAAGACGCTGAATGTGCAGCTGTGGGTGTGCGAGATGCCCTGGTGCATTATATAAACACAGACAATTGTATGTCACCGTTATTTGATTAAGGCATAAAAACAGCAGACGACTCTGGGTTTAAAGCTAATATAAAGAAATAAAGAACTGAAATTCTTAGGAGTGTAGTGATGCACTCCAATCATGATACAACCCAGAAAAGTATGGCAAAATTTGGAAGCAGACAACTGATGACTGAAAAGACTCTTTATTTTTATAATACAAAATGTGTATTTCCATCTGTATAAAATTAAATAAATTAAATTGCTACAGATTTTTTTTTATATTATAAACTAAACATACTATAGATGTACTGTATCTTTAAAATAAATAAATGACAAATATTTTGATAAAATAAAGCATCTGACCTGGGGATTAAACATAAAAAAAATCTCTGTAACAGAAACAGAGCTCCATATAGAGTCGGTGAAAAAGCCCAACTTCTGTGGCCTCTTTCTCAGGCACCATAGGTAGGCGTGGTTACGGTGTTAATATAACATATACCGATATACCGCAGTCGTTCGGTTTTATAAACGTATAATGCAGGTGAATCTTAGCAGCTCTTAACACATGAGATTTGCAGATTAGGACCTCTGGTGTTCAAACTGCATGTTTACAGAATTCTGATATCAAAAATTTACAGATATCACATGGTCACTTTTTTTTTTTTCCTCGATGCACCCATAGAAATTCTGTTATGTGTTTTTAGCTTACAGATTCCCAACGCTGGACCTGGTGTAACTGCACATTAGTCTTTTCCTGTTTGAACACAGGTACGTGTGTGGTGTGTAAGGGGGTCAGGAGTCCGACACTGATTAATGGTATTGGAGGATGAACACAAACAGTACTGTACATGGTAAAAGATGAGCTGCACACCTACCGAGCAGCTGAGCCTTTTCCCCCCCTTGTACCAGCACCACACACACTCCCATGTCAGTCACTCATGGAATGAGACTGATCCATTGCCTAAATCACATCTGATTGAGTATTTGTGTATCTAAAAGGTTTAGATTTTTTATTGGTAGCTGGACCTAATAAAAGGAACAATAACTATAAAGGAGCTATAATCAAAGATTCCAATGAAACATCTAATTAAATAACTTATTAATGTGGAAATGCGTTCAACAATAATCCAAAAAACTCCAAAGAAATCAAAATGTTTCAAGGTGGCGGTTGAGGACTGTGGTTGTTGGCCATGACTGATACTAGTTGTCCCATAACGCTGAGCAGTCCTTGGTTAAACTGTGCCAGAGTGTTGATCAACTCTGCCTCCCGAATCCCAGCCGAGTGTTCTAATTCCTGCAGGACCTGAAGTCGTCTTTCCTCAAATTCCTGCTGGACTCGTTGCCGTCTGTCTTCGCGATCCTCTGCCATAAGGAAGATCTCTCTCATAGCATCAATGTGGTTCGAGTATCCTCTTCTCCTCTTTCCTGATGAAACATACAGTACATGGTAAATAAATATACATCAGGCATCACAAGGGTGCACACAACCACGAACAGAGCAAGTCATCAAGGTGAAAGTCATCTGAGGACGTCTGAACACTAATCTACAAAACCAAAAATAATCACTTTAATATTGTGCAGTGTGGGTGAAGCTTTTTGAAGATGATTGGTTAACAGATCATCACAGCTTTTCAGAAAGAACACCACATGAAAACAAGTGATGTGGTTAAGACGACCTACATACCGGATCTCAGGAAACCCTTGAAAATGACACAGCCGTAACTTGTACTAGTCAGTACGTCAGTAAAAAGAGGAACAGGAAAGGAGAAAATGAGGAAGCAGTCTACTTGGGTGGAGCACAGGGTGAATGGCAAAGCTGGAAATACTGTTGTAGGCCATGTTGGGAGACAAGCACATACAGAAATTCAGACCGGAGCATAACTAACAGTGTTACTGTTCACCAACAGGAGGTCATTTCACAGCTGAAGTGCTATTTAGTCTTGTAACGTATAAAAACATAAGTTTCCTGATTGGAATCGAAGAAAATATGCATTTAAACAAATGTTAAAATGGGCTTTATGATTACAATGGAGTTTTTTTTGCATAGAAATGGAAAATACACAAAATGTGGTTAACTAGTAACCAGGCTAATGACATGAGAATTTCAACGACAGTCTAATGATATACTTAAAAATGTCATCACAGTATATATATATATATATATATATATACACATACACACACACATGGACAAAATTGTTGGTACCCTTCGGTCAATGAAAGAAAAACTCACAATAGTCACAGAAATAACTTTAATCTGACAAAAGTAATAATTTAAAAAGATTCTATGAATGTTAACCAATGAAAGTCAGACATTGCTTTTCAACCATGCTTCAACAGAATTATTTAAAAAAATAAACTCATGGAACAGGTCTGGACAAAAATGATGGTACCCCTAGAAAATACTGAAAATAATGTGACCAAAGGGACATGTTAATTCAAGGTGTGTCCACTAATTAGCATCACAGGTGTCTACAATCTTGTAATCAGTCAGTGGGCCTATATATAGGGCTCCAGGTAGTCACTGTGTTGTTTGGTGACATGGTATGTACCACACTCAACATGGACCAGAGGAAGCGAAGGAAAGAGTTGTCTCAGGAGATTCGAAAGAAAATTATAGACAAGCATGTTAAAGGTAAAGGCTATAAGACCATTTCCAAGCAGCTAGATGTTCCTGTGACTACAGTTTGCACATATTATTCAGAAATTTAAGATCAATGGGACTGTAGCCAACCTCCCTGGACGTGGCCGCAGGAGGAAAATTGATGACAAATCAAAGAGACGGATAATCCGAATGGTAACAAAAGAGCCCAGAAAGACTTCTAAAGACATCCAAGGTGAACTTCATGCTCAAGGAACATCAGTGTCAGATCGCACCATCCGTCGTTGTTTGAGCCAAAGTGGACTACATGGGAGACGACCAAGGAGGACACCATTGTTAAAAACAAATCATAAAAAAGCCAGACTGGAATATGCCAAACTACATGTTGACAAGCCACAAAGCTTCTGGGAGAATGTCCTATGGACAGATGAGACAAAAATTTTACTTTTTGCCAAGGCACATCAGCTCTATGTTCACAGATGGAAAAATGAAGCATATCAAGAAAAGAACACTGTGCCTACTGTGAAACATGGAGGAGGCTCTGTTATGTTCTGGGGCTGCTTTGCTGCATCTGGCACAGGGTGTCTTGAATCTGTGCAGGGTACAATGAAATCTCAAGACTATCAAGGGATTCTAGGGAGAAATGTGCTGGCCAGTGTCAGAAAGCTGGGTCTCAGTCGCAGGTCATGGGTCTTGCAACAGGACAATGACCTAAAACACACAGCTAAAAACACCCAAGAATGGTTAAGAGGAAAACATTGGACTATTCTAAAGTGGCCTTCTATGAGCCCTGACCTCAATCCTATCGAGCATCTTTGGAAGGAGCTGAAACATGCTGTCTGGAAAAGGCACCCTTCAAACCAGAAACAACTGGAGCAGCTTGCTCATGAGGAGTGGGCCAAAATACCTGCAGAGAGGTGCAGAAGTCTCATTGACAGTTACAGGAATCGTTTGATTGCAGTGATTGCCTCAAAAGGTTGTGCAACAAACTATTAAGTTAGGGGTACCAACATTTTTGTCCAGGCCTGTTCCATGAGTTAATTTTTTTTATATAATTCTGTTGAAGCATGGTTGAAAAGCAGTGTCTGACTTTCATTGGTTAACATTCATAAAAATTTTTTTAATTATTACTTTTGTCAGATTAAAGTTATTTATGTGACCATTGTGAGTTTTTCTTTCATTGACCGAAGGGTACCAACAATTTTCTCCACGTGTGTGTAGCTCCTTAATATGGGTTTAATAGAGCTTTGACTTAACATTTATTCAATCTCTATATACTGTCCCAGGAGACTTTGGCCACGTGGTGGGGTAGACCTTGGAGGGAGTGCCAATCTATTAAAGGGCACACACACTATGGGCAATTTGGGAATGCATATTAGTGTAATCTGCATGTCTTTGCACTGTGGGAGGAAACCGGAGCACCCGGAGGAAGCCCACCAAGCACGAGGACCTCAGGCGGGAGCTTTGACTTAAAAAACAAACCCAAATCCAGGGCTGATCTTACCTCTGACACGGGACAGGTTCGGTCTGGGTTCCTCAGCTGTAATGTTACTGGACGCAGGAGAGGACAGTCCAGGAGACAGAGGAAGCGTAACTGGAAGTACTGGAGAACTGATCCTGGTTCTGCTCTGGTCATCTCCTGTCATATCAATACAGACTGAGGGAATAAACAGGTTACAGGTGCATGGGTAATATTTAAAATCAGAAGAAAAACAAAACTTTTTTTTTTAAAATACCTGATAAGACGTCTTCGTCCGTGTCTGCTCTGTCCTCCACGCCGTTAGAGCTCATGACCGCCTCCAGCAGTGAAGCGGAGGACTCCGTCCTGCCCGCGCTCTCCGCCCTGCGACCCAGCACCGCGTCCAGCGCGTCGTACCACTGATTCGTCTTCCGACTCGTCCCGTTCCTCTTGTTGTACTCCTTCAGCCTCCTGTAGTCCTGTTTGAGTTTCTTTATTTTGACTCGACACCGATCAGGGCTGCGGTTGTAACCCAGATCCCACATGCGCTGCGATATTTTCTGAAACACTTTTTGATTTCGTACAGTACCTTCCAACTCCCGCTGCACCTCATCCTCTGACCAGATGCCTATCAGTGTCTTCGTCTCCTTGTTGTGCCACGGCTCAGTTTTCTCCATTTTAAAAGAAATAACTATTCTGTTCTGTTTTCCTTAAAAAAAAAATGGCGGCCGTTTTTGTGTTTATGGTGTCGCGTTTTAAATGACGCGGTATGTCTGACCAATCAGGAACGAACAGTGCGGCTAGCCCCGCCCTCATGATTTAATACCTTATTGTAGGTCCAGCTGTCTGGTGCAGGTCTTCCTGTAGTGAAAAATGCTCAATAAATAGAACACACAATATACGCTCTGTGAAGAATCACCCTGTTGAACACCAAAATGTGAAATAGCAAGGACAATCTTAAGTTGCATTCAGAGCAGGTATTTCACTGACCCATGCCATTATCATTGTACTGATTTGGCAGATCTTCCTGACCAGCAGAATGAACCATTTGGGCTGGAAATGTCAATTTAATATGATTGATGATAGAAATTGTTGGACCTTTACTGGAAAGGAAAAATACTAATGTAATCAACTTATATAACCGGTGATACTGGAGTAACTCGGACCAAGGGCAAACACAGTTTGAGCTGAAGATGTTACCATAACCTTGTCTCGTACAAGATAAAATACAAGTATAAACAGAGGCAAGGAGGGGGGAAAACAAACAACAAAAAACATTCATGTGATGTGAACTGATGCCAACAGTCATGTTACAGGTGAAAACAGTGATTTGAGTTTAATGACTTTATAAACAATTATATAAAACAATTACCTTTTTAAAAAAATCCATGCATTTTCAGTGTAAATTTGATTTGAAATATAGAGATCTATTTACAGTGTGTACTGTAACAGCATTTTGACTTGATTGGGCCGTTCACCAGAAATACACTTGGGCTGCATAGATTTTTACATTATTGCCTACATTTATGTTTATAAAAAACAAAAAAAAAGAAAGAAAAGGAAAATGATGGAATTTCAGAGAAAAAGAAAAGTAGTTCAATCTCACATAAGTGCCTCTAACTATAATCACCTCCTTACAGTTTTTCCTGACATACGTCATTCAGTGAGGCTTTTTTTTTTCTCCTTTTTTTTTGTTAAACAACTTAGAGACATCTTTAACGTGTGAATAAAATAAAAAAAAATCTGGGATTGAAGGAAGTCTTTTCACAGGAATAGACAGATTAGTTCCCCCTTTCCCCAAATTACACTGTAAATAACAATTTACATAAATTGTCCTATGGACATAGAAACGTTAAATCAATACAACTGACACAAAAAAGCCTGAGTTGATGGGGAAAGGGAACGACTAGTATAAAGAAAAAAGCCTGAGAAGTAAAAGCCCATTCAATTTACTTTTATACAATAATTTACAGTAGTACAATTTTCATTTACGAAAATTACATTTTCAGATGCTTGCAAAACAGAATCCAGATTATGTTACAGCTGAGAATTAAATAATTCAAGCACGATGCAAAGAAGAACAAAATGATGGCATGGTGGTCACATGAGTGAAACCAAACAAACATACAAACAACAACAAAAAAAACCCCCAAACCTGTAAACGAGGTAACTTTGGAAGGTGAACCCCAGTCCTTCAGGCTGCTCAGAAGAGAGACCCTTTTACTCTTAAGCCCAGTATCCAGACAGTACACATTATGATAGTTTCCTCTGTTCAAACACTTCTGTTTTAAATCAAGAGCTGCATTACAAATGTGGTAAGTCAATGCCAGAATCCAGTGTCACAGGCAGTGGTGGAACACGAGTGTGTAGGATTCTTGTGTGTAACCCATCCCTACCCCCCCTCCAAAAAAAAGTAGTCACTTTATAAAAATAATTAAAAATGAAACCTCAAACTGTTACACCTAGGAAACGGTGCAGCAGGACTATTAAATACAAAAATATGTTATTTGTGTTCACTCCCCAATTATTTAAACTTATCCTGGAGAGGAGAGATCTGTCCCAAGCATCAAAGAAAAGCTCAGGTGCGCAGTACAGCGGCCACAAGTCCCATAAGGCATTTCCTGCTTTTGTGTATCTATGGCTGATCGAGCGCTATGTCTTACGGCTGCTCCAAACCTGCTCGGGCGTGCTTTTGTGCTCAGAAGAGTGCTCAAAAGGGGACCGGTGGCCCATGGGCGATCGGGGGTCGTAGGGCGATCTCTGGTCTCGAGGAGAACGTGGCCCGCTACCTGAAGTACGCTGCTCCAGTTGCCAGTCTGAATGATAGCGGTAGTCACGAGAGGCTTTGTGGTGGCTATAGTCTGAGCTGGGGCGGTGATCTGAGTGGGAACGGTGCTCCGCATGTACACGCTCTTTGTTGTTGCTGTCTGACCAGTTGTCTCGACTAGAACGGTGATCGTCTAGTTTCCTATGCTTGCTGTCGCTGTAGTATCTGTGAGAAGGTACAAGAAGACCGTAATTAAACATTTTTACAAACACAGAATCTAATTTCTCTGTGTAAATGAGCATACTACTTCACACCCACATTCAAATGTGGAAGATAAAAATATTTATGGGATATATAATGTGTTCTTATATTTTCATATTTTAAAATAGGATATTTCCTCCTGTTTCTTTTATTGTAATGGCACTGCCAAAGTTGGCTTTATCTTTGGAAATGTAAACTAATTAACTGTTCAAGATTTAATATGATTGCAGTGTTAAATGAAAAATGTAAAACTTCAGTTTGAAGCAAGAAGCATGAGCACATTTAATTTACATGACTGACCTGCTGTCCTGGCGCTCTCTATAGTGGTCTCGATCTCGGTGGTCTTTGCCATTGCTAAAAGACGAGTACGGTCTCTTCCTGGAGTCAGAGCTTTTCCTGTACGAATCGCCAGAGTGGCGCTCTTTGCTCTGCTCGTGGCTGCGTGAGGTTGAGTGGTGTCTGTCTGAACTGTAGCTGTCTCTACTGCTCTCATCCTGCTGAGAGTCCTTTAACCTCTCAATGTCTGAAAACAAAGGACAATATCATTTCAAATGTTTCCTAAGTGCTTTTACCATTCTTGCTTTATTTATTTCTTTACACACATTCTTACAAACATTTTATACACACTGTGAAAAATCACTTCTTAAGAGAAAAAGAATTATAATAAATTATATTTAAATATATTGCGCTTTTGATGTTTCAATTAGATTTAAAATAAATAAGGACACAATGAGAGAGACATACCCGTGTGTCTAAAGGCTTGTGCATTTACAGTGCTAGTGTTTTGGTCCGCCGTCTGAAATGAAAAGAAAAAAAAAAAAAAACAAATACTGTAACTTACACAATATGAAACATAGGTACATAGCATGTGCATAAAACTGTTATTAAACTACAGTTCAAATACAGTGCTGTCGAAAGCAGGAACATACCTGAGCATTTTCTTGTCTTTTCTTGATTGCATGCTTATAGAGTTTATGCAATTTCCTTGCATCAAACTCCGTAAATTTGGAAACAAATATCCAAAGATTTCTGTCATAAAACAAGTCAAAGGTTTATAAACATGTTTAACTGAATTCCTTAATTCCAGATTTAAAAACAAACATGCAAGTAACTTCCATAGAAAAGTATACGCACCTTCTCCACTGCTTGATGTGTTCAAGGTTGGTGTACTCTTTTAGACAGTCTGTGATGTGGTCTCCAATTTTGATTAGGCACTGCCGAGTATGCTCTAGCTGCTCACGTTCAGAAAGGCCTTTCTCAGGACGATCCAGCTGTTTTAAGGCTGCCTTCACCGGCCGCATGCGCTCTTTACACTGTTAAAACACACATAATAATTTACGAACTCTAGTAAATTGAAAGTGACCGGCTAGCAAGAATGACCTTGCTTCTTGATTATGGGTAAATACATGGGTATTTGTACATCCTCCATTAGCTCTAACTAGCAAGTACTACAGAGCTGAAGTGTGCACGATTGCTTTAATGGGATGTTGGATGCTGATGAGAAAGACACCTGAACCCATGAATGCAAGTTGCATCACAAAATCAGCACATACAGCTTAAGACTGGAACGGAATCAGTTACAGGTGAGTGAGATGTGACTCACCACGCTGAAGGTCTTCTGGTCCAGCTCTTCAGATTCCTCAGAGACCGGAACATTCTCTCCTCCAGCAGTGATATGGACAGGCGTATCTACCTTTTTGCTCTTTTCCCGAACTTCAGATTTTATCTCAGGAGTCTGTTTTTTTTGGTTGTTAAATTGAAACAAGCAAAAACAAAAGTCTAAGACAAGGTAAGGTAAATAAAGATTTTCAGGCTTTATCCTTAGCCTCATGCAACAATCAGTAAGTCATTATACATTTTCATAAAATCTAAATAAATATATACATTATGTTTACCTTATCTGTGGGAGACTCCTCTACTCTGGGCTCCGCCGGCTTGCTCTCCTTTTTCTCTTTGGATTCCTTCTTCTCTTTGCTGTCCCGAACTTCCTCTTTCTTCTCCTTTTTGATATCTTTCTTTATCTCCCTCTCTTTTATCTCCTCCTCCTCCGGCTCTTTGACATGCGGTTCTGGCTCTGGTTCTTCCTCCTCCTCCTCTTCCTCCTCCTCGTCGTCTTCTTCTTCTTCTTCTTCCTCCTCCTCCTCTTTTATAACCCGATCAGTTCGTCCCCTTCTGTTGGGAGGTGGCTTGGTGGGTGGGGAGTCCTGTGAAAGTCACAGGAAAATGTGACACCACAACAATGCTACTAACCTTTCACACAGAATAATAATGTTTGCATCTCACAATGACCATCAACATTAACGTTTAAATGAATAAACAACTTTTTCTCATCAATAAATTCAAATGTTTGTGGTTATTTAATTATAAAATTTTAGTAGAAACTTTATTTTTTTCCTTTTTAAAAAAAATAAGCAAACAAGATCAAGATAAACTCTTGATAAAACGACTGGTAAAATAACTAATCAAACAGTTTTAGTTTCTGGTTTTATATGCTCTAATTTAAATTCCCTTAAAACAAATATGTTTAGCGTTAAGATGGAAAAAGGGTAAACTGCATAAAACAAATTTTAGGTAGACTGCATGGACATTTCATAGAAAAATAAAGCTGTCCAATTAACAACAAAATACATAGCGGCGACCACAGCAGTAACATACAGCAATACAGACCTTCTCATCTTCTTTGTCATCCTCATCTTCTGAGCTCTTCTCTGAGGGAGGAGCAGAGGACAGACTGTTCACCACTTCCTCCACTTTTGTTTTCACAGTTTTGTTCTTCTTTCCACGTGGCTTCCTCTTTCGGGAATTAGCCTACAGCACAAAAAAAAAGTTCCATCAATAAATCTGTTAAGGTAAATCAAACCATTAAAACATGAAAAGGTGAGAGAGAAAATGTCACAGGCACCCTAGGGAGGGGAAGTGGCTTCCTGTGCACTCAAGCACAAGCCATTTGTGGCACACAGTTTTCTCACTATAGGAGGTGCAATGATGCATATCTTCAGTTAATCTAAAAAGCAGTGTGAATGACCTTCCTATCATTTTACAGCCTCCTTAAAGACTTTCAGGGCAGCACAGTCAAGCGTGCTCTATGATTCATGTTAGGAGCGAGACAGTCACAGTTAACAACTTATGTCCACATAGTCTAACGCCAGAAGACCCAATTTAAGCAACATTTTAAAAAGCACTGTTAAAAAATAAAAAGGCATTAATTCTCAACGTATACAATATACTGTACCTTTAGTTTAGAAATAAGGTTTTTTTTTTAAACAGCTTTGCATACATCTATTGAGCCTCAAACTTGCTAAAAGACATGCTCGCATATGTTAAGCTTTTAAATAACATGCTAAAATAGCCAGTCTGCCAGAATGCACAGGTAATTGATCTCATAATGATGGGCTGCTATCCTCCCACTCATCATAGAGCATGCACATTTTGACCATTAAATGTTAGCATGGCTCATTTTGATTAGGAATAAACATTTATACCTAGTGGGTCAGCAGCAGTGTTAGTGACCAAGATGCCTGTTGAAAAGGATTACGTTAAGAATTTCTACTGCAACCTGTGCACGATAAAAATTAATAAACTCCTACTTGACCTTATACATAACTCAATCTAACTAAATATGGTCGCTACCCGACAAAAGTCAGTGCTAGATATTTCCATTAGCTACAGCATAGCCAATACCCCTGTTTATTCAGTGGCAAATTCAAGGTTTAAAGAAGAAAGTTCCCCACAGGTTGGATTTGTGGTACAACTCAACTAGGCTTGCCTGTTCAAGTTACAAAACCTGAATAGGACTAAAGAACTGCTTCCACCTGTGACAATAATTAAAGCGCTAGACACAATTTTAATACAAGTTTACGCTTTGACCACATGACTGATCGTTTGCAGCGGTACATCACAAAATGTATGGATAAAAAAAAACAAATAAATGCTTGTTCGAGTACAAAAAAAAGTAATGAGAAAACACATCAAGTCTGACTCAGCACAAAAAAAGTACTCACCGTGCCCGTTTGCCTCTGGGCCTCCTTTTTGGCGAGGTCCTTGCTAAGTAATTTGATGAGGTAGTCAGCTCGTGTCTGGAGCTGTTTGGCCTGTGGCTTCTTATCAGGGTCATCTGGTAAAAGCTGTTTAAAGCAGTAACAATTTACCAGATTATAATTACAATAAAAACAAAGACATCAGGGATCACAAATTTATGCAATAAACATTTCTAGCAAGATTTCTAGCAAGAAATAAAAAAAAAAAATAATAATTTTGTACCTTGTGGGTGAGGTTAAGGTCTGGGTCCATCTTAATCATTTCCCAGCTTCCATAGCCATACTCATAAATTCCAATAAGAAGGCTGGAGTCATCTTCTTTGCCCCAATCAATGTCAAAATGAGCTGCCTTTGCATGGCAAGGAAGCATATACCTGTGCAGACAAAACTCTACTTAATTACAGATTGAATATCAGAACTAATAATAATTGAAATAAAATAAATCATGAACATGTAAATCTTTACAATTATATGTACAAATTTTATAAAGATAAAAATAAGGTACCGCTTCCTCTCCTCTGGGTCAGCAGGAATGGCTTTGTGCAAAGGGGCCAGTTCCTCCTCATGTGAGATTACTAGCTTAGCATTGACTTGAACACCTGAGATCCTGAAGGTAGGTCCCTTCACCTTCCCTCGTCTGCCTCCTATGAACACAAAAGTAAATATAGATTACACAATCATGTTCTCCAACGTACACAAAAATCCACCACTAATTAATGAAGAGTTACTACATAATGATCATCAAACTGTGCATAATCTGTATACCTGAGGTTTTTTCTGGTCCACATGGATTTTCCTTCAGGGTTCTTATGCAGCCATTGTGCACAGTCTCTGCCAACCGCCTCAAGTCATGCTCCGACTTATCCACCAGCTCAGCATCCCGGGCAATAGCATCCAGCCTGTAACATAAAGTTCAGTAAGGGCAAAAGAAAAGAATGTGGCAGAAACTGGGCAAAAATATTTATTTTGGGGGAAAAAAAAAAAAACCTTTCCAATGGGCCACCAAATTTCTTGTAACTCTTGATAAACCTATGTGGAGGGGAAAAAAAAACAAGAGTGAAAACTTTGATGCTTTTTAAATAAGTTTAAGAAAGATCTTCAAAACATTTTATTTTCCTATAGTGTTAGAGGTTTTAGGCGACAGGGAGTGACACTTACCGTCGTATTTCAGCATCACTAAAACCCTTGATGTTCTCTCGAGGAATAGTTCGTGGTCTACCTCGCTTCTTGGGCCTCTTTCGGTCTGATCCAGAGTCACTTTCTGAGCCAGAATACCTTCTGTTCCGGCTACGCCTGCCCTCACTACCATTAAAGCTTATCTAAAAATCAGGCAAATGATTAAAGGATTACATCAATACATTAGCATTAAGGAAACTCAATTTTACATACTTTTATGTACAAAGTTTCAACATTATGCCTTACTCATGTAAAAAGTGTCTGAAGACAAGCAAGATCCTTCGGCATGGAATTTTAGGCCTTGAAAATTGATTCCACTAATATTTTTATTTGTCTTGTATAGCTTTCTTTTCCTGGAGGTCTTCATCTTAATCATTTCCCAATCAAAACATGTCAGGCATTATAAACTGACTGGCTAAGTGTAATATAATTAAAATGACAAGAGTTGGGACTGCACCTTCTGTTAAGTAAATAGCATGAGACATAGTCTATCTCCTTAACAATAAATAAAACCAGGCAAAATTACAGCCACCTTTTCAACCAATTAATCCATCTTCATTTTTAATGTTACCACAAATTTATAAACACACTTGAATAAAAATAAATCCTGCACACTGCTCAGATCTATCTAGCTATAAATAAATGACATGCTCGGAAATGTAGAAAAGCCTTTCTGGTTTTAGCCAAATCCACTGATGCAGAGGTGGTAGAACTTTCCTCTAACCTGTTTGGCACAATTCCTCATGCGGGGCAGCATGTAGATCTCTGCTAGCTCCTTTTGCCTCTCCTCTTCCTCCAGTCTTCTCCGCTGCTCTTCTGGGATGATTGAATCCCAGGTCTTCTGGTTGCCATCTGCATCCATATCTTCCTCCTCCATCATGGAGAAGTTTGCCACCTGGAGGAGCAAAGAAAAACTGTTTAAAGCAAGCCTTGATCCCACCCTAAACTCAGGCCATTGTTGTGGACAATGCTGCGCCACAAGAGATTTAATTTAATATTTATTTAACAAGACCTTGAACTGTGAGAGGAGCTCTTCTCCTACAGTAGATGGGCCAGGATCATTTTCTCTGGTCTCAGCTCTCTTCAGAATCTCGTCAATATCCATCTCCTACAGACAAAAACAAATTAATATACATCACACTTATTTTAACTTGGTCTAAGCAGTTTAATGCCGTTTTGTGGTTTACATGCCACTGCAAATGAACACACCTGGGGTTCTTGTTCTTCTCCCTCTGGCTCCTTAAAAAGTTCTTCGGCACCAAATTTTAAAATAGCAGATAGTTCCTCTTTGTTGAAAGGAGTAGAACTGCTTTAAAAAACAAAGAATAAAAAAACAAATCTAAATATACAATAAACCTCTACGGTCAAGCGTGGTTCTCAAAGTGGGGTCTCTGATGACCTTCTAAATGTGGGTTAAGTATATTTTCGTTGTTTTTTTTCTTCCCTGAGACAATGCAGTGTAGGCCACAGTTATTCTCCTAGAATATTAGTCCTTGAAGTTCCATTCAATTATAATTATGGGATTTCTAACAAACCATGAATACTGAGCTGTAGTCACCTGGAAGGAGCAGCACCGGTATGGAGGACCGTTTTCCCTGTAGTGTCCATCCTCTGAATAACAAGGTGGTCCAGCACCATCTTCTTCTTGGCTCGCTCAATGATGTCCTCTTCCACAGACCCCTTAGTCACCAAACGATAAATATTTACCTGGGGGGAGGGGAAAAAGAAGATACATTAAGCTTATGGTTTATAATTGGATTGCAAAAAATGAACACTAAAAAAGCAGATGCGTTATAGGAAAAAATATTCAAATATTTATCTTGCTTTTTAGAATTATTTTAAATCTTGTTTTTATAATAATCTATTTGAAAGAATATAACTTCTATACCCATCCCCAATTCTAATATTTCAGCAAACTAATAATAATGCATTGCGGTTTACCTGTCTCTTCTGCCCTATTCTGTGAGCTC
The DNA here is from genome assembly GCA_030347435.1 of Clarias fuscus. Taxonomy (NCBI): domain Eukaryota; kingdom Metazoa; phylum Chordata; class Actinopteri; order Siluriformes; family Clariidae; genus Clarias; species Clarias fuscus. Next base: position 20,227,562 of record CM059223.1, read on the forward strand.
TGGCCTGAGCCTGCAGGTCATTCTGAGGGTTCCAGTCGGAATCAAAAATGACCACAGTATCCGCAGAAGCCAAGTTAATGCCCAGACCACCCGCTCGTGTGGACAACAGGAAACAGAAGTCCTGGATATTAAAAATACGCAAAAAAAAAAGTTAATGTCTAATCTGACAACACAACAATGTACAAAAAAAAAAAAAAAGTACATAATTAATGCAAGTACCTCTGATCCTTCTGCATTGAAATGATCCAACGCTTGCTTCCTCATCTCTCCTTTGATGGAACCATCCAACCTCTACAAGGCAAACAAGTTATTAGCAGATTATTCCAGACATTTTTTAAGTGAGCAAGTTACTTCATTGGAGGACAAAGTCAGATGGTGCTATAGTACTCTAATCACCTGGAATAAAAACTGGCGGCTCTTCAAATAGTCTGCAAGGATGTCCAGCATCCGGACCATCTGGGAGAAGATGAGCACACGGTGTCCCCGCTCCTTCAGCCGCAAGAGGAGCTTGTCCAGAAGTACCAGCTTGCCACTACTGCGGATTAGGTGCTACACAAAACGTAGGATTTCAGTTTTTTCTATGGCTTGATACTTGGAATTTGTGGGATGTCTGGAATGTCATCAATAAAAAGTATCTACTTTCCCCCTGACATTTATTGATAAATATCAAGAAGTATTGACCAAAACACTGAATTAAGACTTTCCTACTTTTAAGACAACAAATCATACAAACTATGCATAATGAAAAATGTGTTTAATACTACAGTGAAATTATTAATATGAACAACATAATACAGAAATTAGACGCCAGAACAATTCGCCAGAAAATAAAGAGATTAGCTCCTAAATATTAACTGCATTAATATCAGATAAGATCTCTCCAACAGATAGAGTGAAATGGAATAAGTCATTCCATATACAAGTCAAACTAAGAATTCGCTCCTTTCTTTAACATACCTGCAAGGCCTCTGCTTTGTTGTGGAAGTCGTTGTCCTCTGGTGGCTTGATGAGGTAGCAATGATTACAGCACTTCTTGAGCTCCATCATGATGTTCAGAAAACCAGACGTGCTTCCTTTTGTGCCTTTGCTGAGTGCCTTGTAGTTTCTGGTCAAGATCCACCTATGAAAAATAATGTAGTTCCTTAATCACAACCACCTGCCAAAGCAATCTGAATGCTAATAATGTACTTAATAGACAAGCAAAAGTGTGAGCAGTACAAGGGTGCACTTAATGCTGTCATACTTGTAGTACTGTTTCTGGATGGCACTCATTTCCACTCTAAGGATCTGTTCCACCTTTGCAGGTAGTGACTTCTCCACATCCTTCTTGACTCTGCGTAAAAGGAAAGGCTCCAGCTCCTTGTGCAAGCTAGTGTAGCCTGAGTCTCTGCCTTTACCGTGCTCTTCCTCAAACCGTTCCCATGAGTAAAACCTGAAAAGCAACAGCCCCAATTAAACCCTAGCACAGCTGTAAAATCAAGTTTTACGACCAAGAAGACAGAAATCACTGTCCACAATGGGAAGCAAAATAATTTTAACTCTTATTTTAAAGTCAAGTTAGCAGAAATACTGCAATGGGCTCATACTTCTCTGGCATGATGAAGCGAAGAAGTGACCATAGCTCTTTGAGAGAATTCTGCAGAGGTGTTCCTGTGATAAGGAGTCGGTGGTTGGACTTGAAGTCAATCATGGTCTTATACAAAAGGGAATCGTCATTCTTCAACCTGTGTGCCTCGTCCACACCGATGAACGCCCAGCTCACATGCCCTAGAAATGACTAGAGAAACACCCAGGAGCCAATTAAAAACTATACTACTCAATCTACTGTACAAGTGTTTAAACTGAAAGTAAAAAAAAAAATAAAAAAAACAACAACAAAAAAAAGAAACTCAACAGGAATGAATGAGGTAAACTTTTAAGTTCAGGTCAAACCTTATCTTTCAAGAGGATTTCATATGTAGTGAGAATGATGTTGAACTTTAGCCTCTTGTTCTGGGCATGCATCCACTCATGTGTTCTGATCTAAAGGAGAACAGTACAAATATTAACCCAGTTTCAAACAGAATTAATTGTTTAAAAAGCCCATTTGTTATTTCCAAATAACAAGGACGGCATAAGCTTTAAATTTTTGATTAACGTGATTGCAATGCTAAAATACGGCCATTCTTTGCAATACTAATTCTAAATAATCAAAATATATATACACAAAAAAAAAAAAAAATTTATATATATATATATATATATATATATATATATATATATATATATATATATATATATATATATAGTTTTTTATTTTAACATTTTATATCACACACTAAATCATCTCACACTGACTTAAAGCATCCAATTAGTTTGCATCCTACCATGTTCCTACTGCTGATGTCACCCAGGTAGACAACCACATTCATCTGTGGGGCCCAGAGATGGATTTCTCTCTGCCAGGAGGTGAGTGTAGACAAGGGTACCACCAAAAGAAACGGTCCATAGAGCTGGTGCTCATGAAACAGGTAATTCAGAAAGGAAATGGTCTGGATGGTCTTTCCAAGGCCCATCTCATCTGCTAGAATACAACTGTTCCCTCTGGCAGAAGAACATAATTATCATGAATAATAAATCACACACACCAAACAAAAAAAAGAAAGAAAAAAAGTTCATAAATATTATTTTAAGTGCAAAACAGTCTGTGTATGTAAGTCTCTCATTCTGGAGAACTGAAAACACTGTTTGAATTTGGATCTCTCTCTTTATTTAACCATATGACAATCAATGCTCTTTATAACATCAGTATAGCATTTTCTTGAACGAATGAGGACATAACTAATCAAATGGTGGTCCATTTACTCAAATGCTGGTTAATACACAAGAGACTCACTGTAACTGACTTATCTATTAACAAGAACACTGTCCCGTTATCACACACATTTCATAGCAAACACTTAACATAAAGGTGAACATACTTGCACCATGAATGGGCCATCCAGTTTAAGCCATCCAGCTGGTAGTCTCGAAGCTCAAGCCCTTCACCACCGATATAATGAGGCTGTTTCTTCATAGGCACAAACCGTGGCCTCAGCTTTAATACCTGATCAAGAGTGCGCATTCCTTTATTGCATGGAGCCATTAAAACAAGACTGTAGCACACACAGATGTATTAAACTTTCACTATGCTTGGCTTTAGAGCACTCTAGCCTGTGGTCCGTTACCTTGCAGTCTCTGAAGGGGATTGTTTTGGACTGGTGGCGGCTCATGTACGCATCTATGCATTTCTGGAACTTTCTAGCGATAAGTGCTCCATCTTCCCAGCTGCATTCTGAATAGGGAAGCCCTTGCCATTTGCATAAGTAGTCTGGGTAGCCTGCTGCCGACTTCTGATTTGAATGGCCTTGGCAAAATTAATGTAGTTATGTGAATTAACAGTTGAGGTCAGACCCAAATAGCATGCAAATACATAATAAACAATGATGGGTCATATATATTTTACCAATAATTCTCTCCACAAGCTGATACTGTGAATGCAGGTCATCCATGAGCTCCTGCTGGCAGTTGAAGTATTCCACATCCTCAGGTGAAGCTGCTTTGAGCCTGTATTTGAAAAATAATAAATAAATAATAAAATGTCTCTGGCTTCCCCAGGACAATCAGAGAGCCCTGACATACCAAAGCCAAAGATAAAAATCCTTACCATTTCTTTTTTTCCTGCTCCTTCTTTTTGAAATTTTCCAGTTTTTTCATACCCTTCACATTCTGCTGCTTCAGTGTCTCCTCTGTCTCCCAGGTGTTATGAATGTGTGACCAACCTTTCCATTTGATCAAGTACTGCACATCTCCTGGCTGCTTGTTTGGGTTAAAGATGGCATTAGGGTCTCCATCAGCCTCCACAGCATAGACTGTGGTGGTGGCCCCAGTGGCTGAAATAAATAGAAAGTAAGGTAAGGGATGCATTTTATCCACATATGCAGCCAATAAACTTAATTTCCCCCTTGGACAAACAGAATGGTTATGTATAATGGCATGGAAATAAAACTCAAGTTACACAGTATTTGTCAAATGGAAAAACCTTGAACTTGTTTAAAATTACTACCTCCTTTTCGTCCTATTCTCATGCACATCACTCTTTCCAGAGTCTCAAACTCATCCTCCTCAGGGGGTGGGACATCCTCTCCACAGACCTCCACCAAGTCATCAGAGTCCGTTTTCATTTCCTCATCCTCTTTATAGCTAACATTCACCGTAGCTTGTCTCCGAGGTCCTGCCAGGGCCTTTTTGTAGTCGTCATCGTCGTCGTCTGATGAAGAGGCCGAAGGTTTCTTTTTAGAAACCTTGCTCTTTTTACCATTTCTGGCATTAGCCCTGAAGGTTCACAAAAGCAAATAGACAATGACCACCAATATGTGACACATAAAAGCATTCCATCCATATGCGCATTAACCTTCTTACCCCTAAGCTCTCATTTTCTCCAGGCACAAACTTACAAAGAATTACTTTATCCTCTTCTCTTTATCAGTTTAACAAGATTCAGCTAGTCATTTTCAGATATATATCAATATCATGCTACTGTGAACTTTATTTTCAACCACTCAAGCAATTTCAGTTGGCTACCAGCTATTAAAAGTGACACTAATGAGGCTTGGCTTTGAGTCCAATGCTTCTTAGAAAAACTTTCTATGAAATATTTTACAAATTTCTCTCAGAACAACATTACTGTGTGTTCCAGAAGAGGAAGCACAACTGACAGAGCAAAACTGATAGCATGGAAAGCGCAATAACTATTCGTGTAAAAAAAATAATAAAATCTAGAATTCTAAAAGTAAGACGGGTTTAAAAGAAGGGACATATTGACGTACTTGTTAGGTGGCTTCCTGCTTTTAACTTTGTGGCTAGGCTCATAATCTGAAACAGACTCTTCACTGTTCTCTGCCTCATCCTCAGCCGAAGAACTCGACGAGTCACTCCCTGAACCAGATCCAGACCCAGAATCCGAGTCGGAACCAGTCCTGTCAAACAAACAAACAAAAAATAATTCAACAGTTTATCAACGACAGAAATATCCTAACACAAAGAACCTGTGGATTTACTAGTGAATAAAGCCCGGGCTCACCCTTTACTCCTTCGCTTTCTTGACGAGTCATCATCTGAGTCATCACTACTGGAGGATTCCTTAACAGTAAACTCACAAGAATTACTCAAACTCTGCTTTTGGAATGTCATTATTAATTCAACACTCTTGTACAATATTTCAACTCAATAATATAGATGTGAACACAATGAGACCATGTCAGCTGTAATGAAGCATTAACAAAAGAAAAAGAGCCAAGACAGAATAATAAAAGCAAAACTGATTAAAAAATGCAATATAAAATGCTGTTGTGCAAAATGTACCTCATCTGAGTCACTGTTTGAGGAGCTTTGTTGCTGCTGTTGCTGCTGCTGTTTCCTGAGCATTGCCGACCTCTGCACTGCTAGGATACTGGGATTAGACTTCCAAAACTGCAACATGAAAAGTAGGAATATTTTAGTGCATATTGGTGTAGGCTGGATATTTAATGCAGAGTCTCTCTTAAAGCCTTTAGTTTAAAATGTATATGCTGACTGGCAATGTTCAGCAAGGTTAACAATAAATGGAAGACAGCAGCTGCTAATGAGCATGTTGTAATTTACATAATGCTAATAGATGTTCACTGCCACTCCCCCAATTTCCAAGAAGGGTTGTCAAGTTATCGATAACTTGGAACATTCATATTAACAGTTAACAATGACCTCAATCATCAGTCGTTCAGTGACGCTTTTGGAAAACACTGAACTCTATGTTCTCGGAAATCTGTGACCACAAAATGAGACTTTAGTTTAATCTCTCAAACTAAATGAAGCTCAGCCTTACTTCTGCAGAATCGATCTTGGCAGAGTTGTTCTGACCATTCTTCCCCTTGGACTTTTCAGAGTCAGAATCAGACTGGCTGCCCGATTCAGAGCCACTTCCTGAGTCGCTGCTCCCTGACTGGCTGCTACTGGAGCTACTGCTGCTGGAGCTGGAACCTGAGCCGGAACCTGAACCAGATCCAGACTCATCGTCCGAATTACTGAAAAACACAGAACAGTTTATGTTACAAAATGCAAAAAGAGCCACATATGCTCATCATGGTTGTTACCCAATTCTTTCTTCTTCTTTATTTAATTTTTTTTACATTGATGCGTCACTTAAAATGAAGTCAACTTAATTGCGGTTTGTAAATAAATGGACACCAGCAGATTTTAAAACTAATCTCTTTACCATATTGTAAACTGCATTAAAAAGTGCACATTTAATCACAAATTATAATGCATGCAAGCTAACAAAACATACTGAATGCACACTTACAAAAATATATATATATATATATTTAAATACACAGTTGAATAATTTTCATTAAAACAGACGATGGATATCTCACACCTAGCAACCTCAAAAAGAAATATATATCTGTGTATAGGTATTTTATGGAACATAGTTAAACATCGACCACAAACAGCTAAAGCAGAAGCTGTTGAGATACAATTGCCCCTGATGAGATACAATTTAACGTTGGAAAATTAAAACCATCTCTGCAGCTGTCAACCAGTCTAGAGTCCTAGACTTAATCTCACCACATTCAAACCAACAGCAATGATTTGCCAAATTTGATGTAAACTTTAACAAGTATATAACTTCATTTACCTGGATTCTCCACTGCTGTTGCTCACACTTTCATCTTCACTGTGGCCATCCATGGTTGTGGTTTAAATAACTGGATCTCCAACACAACCTATGTTGGCAACTTGGCCTGAACTGGTCCTCAAACACCCTAAATCTCCAGGATTTTATGCTGCCGCTCACCTGTAGAAACAGAATGAAATAGTTACTACATTTAAATCAAGATAAACACACTAGAGTAAGCTTATTTTTACTTGTCTTACAGCAGGATTACATAATCATGCTGCCTACATAATCTGTTCCTGTTATAACCGAGTGATAACTAAAATTATACTTCACAGCTAAAGAATATTTTACCAAAAACATGGTAAATGGAAGAGAATTAAAACAGGAGATAAAGTAGACGTTTGGTCAAATTTCAGAAACATTACGAAATAAATGAACAGTGACAGAAGGTAAAATAAAAATGTCTACAATTTAGAAGAAAAAAAAATTATGCACTCACTTCATTTATTTACACTAAAATATTATGAATAAATATTTGCGGCTAACATTAGAAGGATGTCTTGTGTACAGCGACACAGGCCTGTTGTTAGGCCTAAGCAGCGGGACTATCCAGGACAATGCAGCCCGACCAGAGCGCTGTATCCAGCGGGCAGAGCAGCAACACCCACCCTGGGGATGTCCATGCCGAGCAAAGCCGACAAATCAGATTATACGAGCTCTAACACTTCGCTTTAAACCCTAAACCTAACCAAAAAACGATAAACCCGGTGTAGGTTCCCTTCTTATCAGGAGTGCAGTTTACTTTCACCAATGTGAGCTTTACAATTCGCGGTACATTTTAAATTCAGCCTATCATCCGCTGCCTAGCCGACTGAGCTAACACGCCAATGCTCAAAACCGTGTTTTCTCGACAAAAAGTTGCGTTAGCTAAACACAGCTAACTAGCTAAGCACTACCAATGAGTGCGGCGTGCTAGCTATTTTGCTAACACAATGCTTTAGCATTGTGAACGTGTAAAATAGCAAAAATGTAAATGAAAATGAATAAATACGTAATTAAATATTAATTACACTTATACATAGAAATGAACCAAAGCAAGCAGTTATAAGTCGCTGAAAAAACAGATCGAAATTATGTCTAAATTTAACTAGCCACTTAGCAGTGTATGCTAAGCTAAAAGCTAACGGCTAAGTAAACCTAGAGAGAGTTTTGGCTCCAAGAAGTAACTTAGCTGACTTTTCTGCTTAAAGCTCGTATTATCTCAAACAAAAACAAGCAGGGAATGAAACTAAGTAAAAAGCTTTGATAAAACAGTGTTTGAGTACGGGAGTGCTGTAGCTAATGCTAATTCCCGTAGTGCATCACCAGGGTATTCTCAGTGACGCTAGCCCTTGTGAGCGATGATGGTCAAGAGAATAAGTTCATAAAATACACGCCACGACACTACTTTATACATATATATGTAACTGCATACTAATAAATAAATTTCTAAAGAAGCAGAACATTATAATGTGAATGAAGTTCTAACCTACAGCATTTCAGTTATAAATAATAAAGTGTTGAGCGTGGTTTCGCTTTGTGTGGTGGTTACCTGGCTCCAGCGGGCGCCAGTCGGCTCCGGAGCCGAAACTCCGACGTCCTTTTTCTTGTTTTCCTCTCCCAGTTAGCGTTAGCGGCTAACCGCGGCTAAGCTAGCGCCCTGTGTGAGTGTGTGGGGAGAGCAATCCAAAACACAACAACTTTTTCTGTCGAGTCAATTTTTGTTTTAAGTGCCCCTTTCCCGACTTCCAAGAAAAATGTCTGCGTTTGAATTTCCGTAATAATAAGAATAAAACGCGAAATAGATAGCAGGCATTTCAGCCGTGAGTGCTACAACAGCCGGCCGCCGCCATGACGCCGTCGCGAGCTCACACACTCAAACCGGAGCCAGCGGAGATGGAAACCCCGGACAGTGACGTCACCACAACCACCGCCACCATGCTATGGGCTACGGGGCCAAGTTGATACTCGTGCTTTAGTGGAAATTGAACGACCCAATAAAAAAAAAAGGGGGGGGGGGGGTCACCCAGTGCAGCTTTATATAATAATAAGCTAGGTACCTGTATGACGTCACTAGAGTGCGGTTAGATTCCTGTAATATGAAGCCATTCGAGCATGACCACTTCATTTGCCTGAAGTTCAGTAGTAACAAACTCAGGTCCCAGAGGGCAGAAGCTCTATTATGCCGTTTGACTGTTCCCCGGCAGTTTTTTCTTTCTTCAAGACAAAAACTGCACTCCAGAGTGTTGTATATATATTCTATCATTTTTATTAATCTTTAGTGTACATCACATACTTGTGGTATGAGGTGTGTTCAAGTCAAACTGGGACTTGTGATGACATTTCCAATCCATGTCATTTCTACTGTAAATATTCGATCCATTAAAGGTGTTTCTGAGAGGCCAGAGTTTCAGACATGGAGCAGGCAGTCCAATCATGGCTCTGGGAATTTCTAAGTTTTAATTTTTATTACCCTGAGGCTATCCATGCACAAATGAAATTCTGGGATAATAATAATAATAATAATAATAATAATAATACCTGTATTACCTTATTATACCTGTATTAATACCTTTATTTATACCTGTATTACACACGTGGACAAAATTGTTGGTACCTTCGGTCAATGAAAGAAAAACTCACAATGGTCACAGAAATAACTTTAATCTGACAAAAGTAATAATAAATAAGAATTCTATGAATGTTAATCAATGAAAGTCAGACATTGCTTTTCAACCATGCTTCAACTGAATTATTAAAAAAATGAACTCATTGAAGTTCATGGAACAGGCCTGGACAAAAATGATGGTACCCCTAACTTAATAGTTTGTTGCACAACCTTTTGAGGCAATCACTGCAATCAAACGATTCCTGTAACTGTCAATGTGACTTCTGCACCTCTCTGCAGGTATTTTGGCCCACTCCTCATGAGCAAGCTGCTCCAGTTGTTTCGGGTTTGAAGGGTGCCTTTTCCAGACGGCATGTTTCAGCTCCTTCCAAAGATGCTCAATAGGATTGAGGTCAGGGCTCATAGAAGACCACTTTAGAATAGTCCAATGTTTTCCTCTTAGCCATTCTTGGGTGTTTTTAGCTGTGTTTTGGGTCATTGTCCTGTTGCAAGACCCATGACCTGCGACTGAGACCCAGCTTTCTGACACTGGCCAGCACATTTCTCTCTAGAATCCCTTGATAGTCTTGAGATTTCATTGTACCCTGCACAGATTCAAGACACCCTGTGCCAGATGCAGCAAAGAAGCCCCAGAACATAACAGAGCCTCCTCCATGTTTCACAGTAGGGACAGTGTTCTTTTCTTGATATGCTTCATTTTTCCATCTGTGACATACATAGAGCTGATGTGCCTTGGCAAAACGTTCAATTTTTGTCTCATCTGTCCATAGGACATTCTCCCAGAAGCTTTGTGGCTTGTCAACATGTAGTTTGGCATATTCCAGTCTGGCTTTTTTATGATTTGTTTTCAACAATGGTGTCCTCCTTGGTCGTCTCCCATGTAGTCCACTTTGGCTCAAACAACGACGGATGGTGCGATCTGACACTGATGTTCCTTGAGCATGAAGTTCACCTTGGATGTCTTTAGAAGTCTTTCTGGGCTCTTTTGTTACCATTTGGATTATCCGTCTCTTTGATTTGTCATCAATTTTCCTCCTGCGGCCACGTCCAGGGAGGTTGGCTACAGTCCCATGGATCTTACATTTCTGAATAATATGTGCAACTGTAGTCACAGGAACATCTAGCTGCTTGGAAATGGTCTTATAGCCTTTACCTTTAACATGCTTGTCTATAATTTTCTTTTGAATCTCCTGAGACAACTCTTTCCTTCGCTTCCTCTGGTCCATGTTGAGTGTGATACATACCATGTCACCAAACAACACAGTGACTACCTGGAGCCCTATATATAGGCCCACTGACTGATTATAGATTGTATACACCTGTGATACTAATTAGTGGACACACCTTGAATTAACATGTCACTTTGGTCACATTATTTTCAGTATTTTCTAGGGGTACCATCATTTTTGTCCAGGCCTGTTGGCGTGTTGGCCTGTTGAGTTTATTTTTTTAAATAATTCTCTTGAAGCATGGTTGAAAAGCAATGTCTGACTTTCATTGGTTAACATTCACAGAATTTTTTTAATTATTACTTTTGTCAGATTAAAGTTATTTATATGACCATTGTGAGTTTTTCTTTCATTGACCGAATGGTACCAACACTTTTGTCCACGTGTTGATGTCACTAGAGTGTGGTTAGTTTATTGTAATATGAAGCACTCGAGTATGACCACTTCGTTTGCCTGAAGTTCAGGAGTAACAAACTCAGGTCCCAAAGGGCAGAAGCACTAGAGAGATTTGTGCTTTCCCATATTAAATCCTCATATGAGGTCAATTAAAACTAATTAAGATGGAATTTAAAAAAATGCTTTAGAAGTTAGTTCCCCCATTCATCAATTCAACCCCCCCACAACTCTAACCACTACACCACTGTGAATTCAATTCAGTTGTAATTGTATAGTGCTTTTTAACACTGGTCATCGTCAAAAGCAGCTTTATAGAATAAAAAATGAAAATTGATTGGAAAAATGTAAGAAAATGTTTATGAATGATAATATGTTTGTCCTTGGTGATGGTTGCAAGGAAGAACTCCCTGAGATGACAGAAGGAAGAAACCTTGAGAGGACTCAACAAGATACCCAAACTCATTTGGGTAATATCGGATAGTATGACAGCAAATCGGTCTGTGTTATACCTGTGTGCAATAAGACTCACTCACTCACACAATGTCTATACCTCTTTATCCTTTAACTTTGTTCATTTTAATATTAATTCCAAAGGATAAAGAGATAAAGGACGAACTGTTTGTGGGAATTTCACTCCTAAACTATTTAGCGACTGTAGTCACAAGCCATCAGAGACTTCCAGCATCAACACAGTCCAAGGTCAACTTCATGGTCGTAGAGTGGAACCGTCCTCAGTCACTACACGCATCCCCAAAAGACCATACAGGGCAATTCTAAGCAGAAGTCAGATGCCTCCAAGCAATGAGGACTCCAACCAGAAGCAGGGAACCAGGTTGTGTCAGATAGATCTGGAGAGAAGAAGGGGTCGGAATCGCTGGCAACTCAGGAGTTCCATGTCTAGCTAAACAGAAACGAGAGAGAGAGAGGGAGAAAGATATTTTGCTTTGTGAATATTTCTATCAAGAGGATGTGGTAGTACTCTCATCATCATCGTTCGTTGTCATCATCATCATCACTCTCATCATCATCATCACTCTCATCATAATCAGGTTAGCAATGAATCATGGACTAAGCACTAAGCACTCTCTCCAGCACTAAGCATGGAGAGAGAATCCATCCTGGACCTACAGTAGATGCAACCTAGGGCAATTTTGCATACTAATCCACTAAAAGATTGAGTCTTTAAAGATGAGTTTTCAAATATATTTTGAATAATAATATATGGCGGGTAATTTTCAGTGTTTTCTGATTTTGCTTTGTGACTATGGCAGTGATGCAATAATGTAATACAATTTAAAGCACTTGTATTACTCTTAGGGGTAATCCCTGATAGGCTAAATAATATTTTTATATCTATCTGAACTTTTGACTGCTCTCTCTTTTTTTCTTTGCTCAAGACAAAAAATGCACTACAGAGTACTCTTAGGTTCTTTCATCTTTAATTTACATCAGAAGAGTGGTATGGGGGGCAGTGAAGTGAAACCAGGAATTGTGATAAAAGTTCTCATGAATGAAGGCAAAAAAAAAAAAACGATTGACATTTACAGAAGATTTCAAACACAGTGTGGTGATGAGACTGTTAGCTGCAGTAAAATGTATGGGCTTAAATAAGGCCATATGTCCATGAATGATGACCTTGGCAGAGGTGGCTCAGAGCCCATTGCAATTGTTCCTGTGAACATCCAATGGGTAGAACTTTTGATCCTTGAAAATCCATGGGATACGTGTTGCCAAATTGCAGAAGAGATGCATCTGTCTATGGGAACTTGCACATTACAGAAACTCAGCTGGAAGTTATTTCTATATTCCCAGAACAGACCTGCCCTCGCTCAATGCCATTTCAACATGTTTGGACCAGGAAAGGCGTTCCTGGGAGGCCAGCATTTCAGACATGAAGCAGGCATTTGTTCTCTTATTTGGCGCAATCAAAAGTCCTGGTTTGACTTGAACGCCCTTTATATTATTGATATCTTACAATATGGGACACATAAGGATGATGTAGAAGAAAGCATGCAGGGTTTTGGGACCTATTTGTGTTCACACACGTCACAAGTGCATTTATGTAACCTAAAAACAACAAATGATGTCAGTTTTCAAGCTTACCTACATCCTAACATATGGTTTAGCATCTTCAGTACATTATTAATGATGAGAGTTGGGAGCAGGGAACTGCAAGACAGTGAATTCCCAAGACAGGGCTGAGCAATAACATATCACTAATGCAGTGATGCAATCTTCTCTAATAGTTGTGATATTATTTTAATCTTGTAGTTATTCCTTATACAGAATTGAATATGGTTTTCATCATGCTTACATCATTGCTCTTTTTGTCAGTGTTGCTGATCTTCAAATAATTTATTGTTCGAGGTAAAACAATTCCAGGTAAAAAAATGCAATTAAACAAAAATAAGTAAATATGTTACTATACATTCACAATGAACAGAAAATCTTAAAAATATTTACACGTTAATGTCTCTTCCAGGTGTAAGTATAATGTAATTATGAGCCTTTAAAATATTTTAATAGTGACTGTAAAAGCGATTCCATATTTACAATATTACGAAAACGAAAAGGATTTGGACGAAACAGCTGCATGGCCCAAAGAAAACCATTTTTTAGTCAATTTTAAAATGAATTGGAGAAAGACTTCAGTTTGCTAGGGAGCACAAAGATTTGACTTTGTAGAAGTGGCAAAAAGGTCATGTGTTCTAATTAGTTCAGGTTGACCCTGTGATGGGTGTATCAGGGTAAGAAGTGAAGCACACAGATCTATGCACACATCATTAGTAGTGCCCACTGTACAAGCCTCTGGAGGGAGTGTTATATTCTGGGGTTGCTTCAATTAATTGGGTCTTTGCTCAGCAACGTTATGCGGCAATAAAATGAAGTCAGCTGGCCTGAATGTATTTAATGTCCATATTATCATGTCAATGGCGTTTTAGGCATATTCCTGGACTGAAATTGTAAAAGAGTGGTTCTGGAAGCATGAGGAAACATCTTCATGCATGAAGAACTAAAGAACTGGCTAAAGAACTAATTCTTTCCCATCAGACTCCTAAATAGTTTGCAATCATGGTCTTTCAACTGTTTCTGATTACTGACACAGACCTTAGGACATTCATTGCAGACTTTGCACAATCATCTGCACAATAATAATCACGAATAATCATTTGCACAATCATTTGCACAATTTGCACAAACCATTGCAACTTTGCACACACACTGTGGACTTTCCTTTTTTTTTCCAAACATATATACATCCATACACTTGCGTAATTTGCACACTATGTACTGTTTACAGCGTATATATAATGTTGGAAATATATATATATATATATATATATATATATATAAATTTACTATTTTTTCATATTTTCATATTCTGCTTTTAATTCTATATTTGATATATATTCCTTTTTAATACCTATTCATTTTATAGCTACATTTATTTTTATTTCATTCAATTTTATGCTTATTTTTTTTTTTACCCTTTTAGTGGCATTCATTAAGGGACAGCAAAAGAAGGATTTCATTGTACGAGGGGAACATGTTTCTTTACTGTGAATATGACAATAAAACTTAAAACTAGAACTGACCACCGTATTGTGTGCTGTAATTAAAGTTAAAGGCAGTCAAAAAAAATCTTAGAATACATTTTTTGGCCAGGTAGCGTACATAACATTTTCTAAGGTTAATGTAAGCTCAAATCTTATGCATATACTACCATCTTGTATAATCAAATCATTTGCAAGATATCACAAATTTCCTACTGTGAAATGTGACATAGGCTTACTACTGAGATTGTAGAGATTTTTTACTAAGTGTTCTGTTTGTGTGATTTTAGAGATATATGTTTCTTTTTTATTAAATCCTGTGACGTGCCTGTTTGTTACATAATCTGTTTGTTAAATAATTTGTTCATATAGACCTTTGGAAAATGGTTATACATTTTGAAAAATTTGAATTTTATTGGCTTTAGATTTTAAACATATTTGCCTGTGATACATATATTTTTAATTAACTGTAGGAAGTTCCTCAGGCCAATATGTTAAAATGTAGTAAATTTTACCTACCATGTTCCTAGTTAAATAAAATGATGATGAATGTTCTTAAATTTCTCACTATTGATACATTAATAACAGATGCAATTAATATGTATGCTACAAATAAAATAAAATTTAAGCGTAGATTGTGTATAAAATGAAAGGACTATAGACCTATGAAACCATCCACTCATCACAAGATAGTGTAGGTCACAAGGGGTTTGATCCTATTGCAGGGAACTAAGGGGAGAGGGCCCAAAGAAAACCAGGGCAGGGTGACACCATGGATGTAGTGACAACTCAGCGCAGGACACACAGTCTTTTGAGTCATTGGACAGTTTAGAACAATTCAATCAGCACAATCTAACCCCCAAGAAGAATCTAACCCCCATTGCTGGAGATGAGCCTGACTAGTGCAACTCTTACTAAAACACCATTTCGCCACTGATTAAAACTTGCTGTACTATATTACCAATCATCATTTAGAATTGCTTTCACTCATTTTTGGCAAACGTAAAACCCATGCTACTTTCGAATATGATATAAACTTATTCTTTCACCAGTAGATTGTCAACACATGCATGATTTTATGAATGAATGTATAATGGGGTCGTTTGTTTTATTAAGAAAACCTGGACAATTTGTGAATTTACAAATCTTCTCAAACTACCTGAACTCTCCTTAAGCAATGAAATATTTTTTTTTGTTACTAATAATTTTCTTTGTTACTTCTCACCTTTGCTTGGTTCCAAAACTTATTTATTTCAAGTAAAAGTGATAAGTAAAAGAAAACATCTTGTTATAGAACATGAGCCCATCTTAAATGGATTCCTTAAAATATAATGTAAGTTTAAATTTCAAATGTCGGCCATCCTGCTGTTTTTGTAATCGTCCCATTTCTGCTTTTTTTCCCCCCTCATGTTGAACCTGCAGTTTGTTAGTGATGACATAAAATAGCCAGAAGAGGTCTCCAAGCTGCCAGCACACAATCCCTTTCCAGCAAAAGGTTGAGGGACAACCGTACTCCTTCACATTCTCCTGAAGCTGTGAGATGAGACTATGATAATGTCAAAAAAAGAAAAGAAAAAAGAATTACCATGCACATGGCACACTCTAGGATACTTGATGAAAAACAATCAACAGAAGTAACAAAATATGAACAAGAAGAGAACTGAATTACATTTTACTGCAAAAATGGATTTAAAACCCTGCTGTATGATACTCCATCTATAAGCTACTATAGAACTCAGAAAGGAAGGCATGTGAAAGTAACATCCTCAGGTTACTGAAGGCAAGAAAGTAAAATAAATAAATAAAGTAAAAAGAAATGTTTCAAAAAAGAAATTAAATGATAAAAGAAACTGTGTGGTGAATTTATGATACGGCTTAGTAAGGATAATACAGTTCTAACAAAAGAAGAAAAGCAGTTTACAATCAATAATTTGTAAAAAAAAAAAAAAAAAAATTTCTGGGCTTCGATCAATTTAGAAATTTTGTGAAGCATTATTCTTTATACATGCCAGATATTACAACAAATGTTGGGTTTCATCGATAAGCAGTCATCACAAACTTTATTGGTGCAATTTCTCTAAAGCCTTGCTGCTATTCATATTTTTTGCACTTACTGGCTAAACACACATATCTTCTGTAAACTAAAGTGCACAGTAAAACTTCTTGTTTCTTTTAATTTCTTTGGTTTTTGCCATAAAAAAAAGTTTTTGTGATATTTGATCCCACACACTCAAATTCATAACAGTTTGGAAAAAATATGCAAAACTTGCTTTGGCTGGACTTATACTGTATATGCAAACCTATTAAAAGGAAAAAATGTGCAGGGTTTTAGACCCTTAACCATATAAGCCGTAGTGGTCTAACAGTTGAGATTTTGGTCTCCTGGATTGGATCCATGGATTGTGGATTTGTATCCTTTCAGGGATGTCTGTGTTTCATGAAGCCAGCCTTTCCAGCCTTTTCAGCCCCCACTTCAAATAAGGTAAACGAGACTGTTCTATTTATTTACAATAAATGTGTATCCTGTGAATAATTAGGTACTTCCATGGTAGTCATAACTAGATGCTTTCTTTTTCTCTACTAACTGTTACTAGATGCTTTCTTTTTCTCTACTAACATCGGGCTTAACATGACATTATAATGGAGATCAAATTTGAAAATCCAAAGATTATTATCTTTAAAAAATCATGATTTTAATAACTGGAAGGATGAAATGTATGCATAAGTGCTTATATAGCAAATCACCAGTGCTGAATGTCTGATCAGCGAACAGGCATACACATATGATAAAATCTATAACATTGATGTTACAAATCGCTAGTTAAGAAGGAAAATATACTCATAACAGTTAGCTTTATCATTCATCTTCTATACTGCTCATCCTGTACAGAGTCATTGTGATTAAGGGGGGTGGGAGCGCGGTAGGGTGCTGAATAATCATCTCTGTAGAAGAAATGTCCGAAGTATTGACAGTAGAAATAACAACTACGATTTGTAGAAAAAGTGGGATAATTTCCAGTTTGGGACTTTTGTACTTTGTTACAATGTATATTGCTATGTAAGCACCGCTGACCTAATGCAAAATTCATTATTGTATAATAAAATGCAACATATTGTATCTCCACATCTGATGGTGAGCCTGATTTGTGTAATCCAGTTGGGCCCATTTCTCTGGCTAATGGACACCATCCTCTGCTAAAAGACCTTTGATTTTTAATCCCTTAATACAAGCAAGGTGAATAATCCTGTTGCGTTCATTAACAGCAGAGAGAACCCTGTTAACAGTCAAGTTCTCAACTAGACACTTCGAAGTTCCTTGTGAACAGTGAGATTTGCAACTAATGGTCCTGATTTCTGTAATCCAGTTGGGCCCATTTCTCTGGCTAATGGACACCATCCTCTGCTAAAAGACCTTTGATTTTGAATCCCTTAATACAAGCAAGGTCAATAATCCTGTTGCGTTCATTAACAGCAGAGAGAACCCTGTTAACAGTCAAATTCTCAACTACACACTTCCACGTTCCTAGTGAACAGTGAGATTCACAACTAATGATCCTGATTTGAGTAATCCAATGGGGTCCATTTCTCTGGCTTCAGCAACACCTGAGCCCCAGTGGCCTAATAGATAAGACACTGGCCCCATAAGCCAGAGATTGTGGGTTCGAGTCCCAGCTGGGGTGTGTCAGATCAGCAGAGTGGCGCAGCGGAAGCGTGCTGGGCCCATAACTCAGAGGTCGATGCATCAAAACCATCCTTTGCAAGGACCAATGATTTTGAATCCCCTAATACAAGCAAGGTCAATCAATGTGGTGTGTTCATGTATAGTAATTGTGTATTTTGAGATTCTCAACTCGACACTTCCTAGTTCTTTGTGAACAGTGAGATTCACAACTAATGATCCTGATTTGAGTAATCCAATGTGGTCC
This sequence comes from Clarias fuscus, assembly GCA_030347435.1. NCBI lineage: Eukaryota > Metazoa > Chordata > Actinopteri > Siluriformes > Clariidae > Clarias > Clarias fuscus. The sequence continues at coordinate 20,246,011 of CM059223.1, forward strand.
ATTTCCCTGGCTTCAGCAACACCTGAGCCCCATTGGCCTAATAGATAAGACACTGGCCTCCTAAGCCAAGGATTGTGGGTTCGAGTCCCAGCTTGGGTGCGTCTGATCAGCAGAGTGGCGCACCGGAAGCGTGCTGGGCCCATAACCCAGAGGTCGATGGATCGAAACCATCCTCTGCTAGGACCAATGATTTTGAATCCCCTAATACAAGCAAGGTCAATCAATGTGTTGTGTTCATGTATAGTAATTGTGTATTTTGAGATTCTCAACTCGACACTTCCTAGTTCTTTGTGAACAGTGAGATTCACAACTAATGATCCTGATTTGTGTAATCCAGTTGGGCCCATTTCTCTGGCTAATGGACACCATCCTCTGCTAAAAGACCTTTGATTTTGAATCCCTTAATACAAGCAAGGTCAATAATCCTGTTGGGTTCATTAACAGCAGAGAGAACCCTGTTAACAGTCAAATTCTCAACTAGACACTTCCACGTTCCTAGTGAACAGTGAGATTCACAACTAATGATCCTGATTTGAGTAATCCAATGGGGTCCATTTCCCTGGTTTCAGCAACACCTGAGCCCCAGTGGCCTAATAGATAAGACACTGGCCCCATAAGCCAGGGATTGTGGGTTCGAGTCCCAGCTGGGGTGCGTTTGATCACCAGAGTGGCGCAGCGGAAGCGTGCTGGGCCCATAACCCAGAGGTCGATGGATCGAAACCATCCTCTGCTAGGACCAATGATTTTGAATCCCCTAATACAAGCAAGGTCAATCAATGTGTTGTGTTCATGTATAGTAATTGTGTATTTTGAGATTCTCAACTCGACACTTCCTAGTTCTTTGTGAACAGTGAGATTCACAACTAATGATCTTGATTTGTGTAATCCAGTTGGGTCCATTTCTCTGGCTAATGGACACCATCCTCTGCTAAAAGACCTTTGATTTTGAATCCCTTAATACAAGCAAGGTCAATAATCCTGTTGCGTTCATTAACAGCAGAGAGAACCTTGTTAACAGTCAAATTCTCAACTAGACACTTCCACGTTCCTAGTGAACAGTGAGATTCACAACTAATGATCCTGATTTGAGTAATCCAATGGGGTCCATTTCTCTGGAGTCATGAACAGCTGAGCCCCAGTGGCCTAATAGATAAGTCACTGGCCTCCTAAGCCAGGGATTGTGGGTTCGAGCCCCAGCTGGGGTGCGTCTGACCAGCAGAGTGTCACAGCGGAAGCGTGCTGGGCCCATAACCCAGAGGTCGATGGATCGAAACCATCCTCTGCTAGGACCAATGATTTTGAATCCCCTAATACAAGCAAGGTCAATCAATGTGTTGTGTTCATGTACAGTAATTGTGTATTTTGAGATTCTCAACTCGACACTTCCTAGTTCTTTGTGAACAGTGAGATTCACAACTAATGATCTTGATTTGTTTAATCCAGTTGGGCCCATTTCTCTGGCTAATGGACACCATCCTCTGCTAAAAGACCTTTGATTTTGAATCCCTTAATACAAGCAAGGTCAATAATCCTGTTGCGTTCATTAACAGCAGAGAGAACCCTGTTAACAGTCAAGTTCTCAACTAGACACTTCCAAGTTCCTTGTGAACAGTGAGATTTGCAACTAATGGTCCTGATTTCTGTAATCCAGTTTGGCCCATTTCTCTGGCTAATGGACACCATCCTCTGTTAAAAGACCTTTGATTTTGAATCCCTTAATACAAGCAAGGTCAATCAATGTGTTGTGTTCATGGACAGTAATTGTGTATTTTGAGATTCTCAACTCGACACTTCCTAGTTCTTTGTGAACAATGAGATTCACAACTAATGATCCTGATTTGTGTAATCCAGTTGGGCCCATTTCTCTGGCTTCAGCAACGATCTGAGCCCCAGTGGCCTAATAAATAAGACACTGGCCCCATAAGCCAGGGATTGTGGGTTCAAGTCCCAGCTGGGGTGCGTCTGATCAGCAGAGTGGCGCAGCGGAAGCGTGCTGGGCCCATAACCCAGAGGTCGATGGATCGAAACCATCCTCTGCTAGGACCAATAATTTTGAATCCCTCAATACAAGCAAGGTCAATCAATGTGTTGTGTTCATGTATAGTAATTGTGTATTTTGAGATTCTCAACTCGACACTTCCTAGTTCTTTGTGAACAGTGAGATTCACAACTAATGATCTTGATTTGTGTAATCCAGTTGGGCCCATTTCTCTGGCTAATGGACACCATCCTCTGCTAAAAGACCTTTGATTTTGAATCCCTTAATACAAGCAAGGTCAATAATCCTGTTGCGTTCATTAACAGCAGAGAGAACCCTGTTAACAGTCAAGTTCTCAACTAGACACTTCCAAGTTCCTTGTGAACAGTGAGATTTGCAACTAATGGTCCTGATTTCTGTAATCCAGTTTGGCCCATTTCTCTGGCTAATGGACACCATCCTCTGCTAAAAGACCTTTGATTTTGAATCCCTTAATACAAGCAAGGTCAATAATCCTGTTGCGTTCATTAACAGCAGAGAGAACCCTGTTAACAGTCAAATTCTCAACTACACACTTCCACGTTCCTAGTGAACAGTGAGATTCACAACTAATGATCCTGATTTGAGTAATCCAATGGGGTCCATTTCTCTGGCTTCAGCAACACCTGAGCCCCAGTGGCCTAATAGATAAGACACTGGCCCCATAAGCCAGAGATTGTGGGTTCGAGTCCCAGCTGGGGTGTGTCTGATCAGCAGTGTGGCGCAGCGGAAGCGTGCTGGGCCCATAACCCAGAGGTCGATGGATCGAAACCATCCTCTGCTATGACCAATGATTTTGAATCCCCCAATACAAGCAAGGTCAATCAATGTGTTGTGTTCATGTATAGTAATTGTGTATTTTGAGATTCTCAACTCGACACTTCCTAGTTCTTTGTGAACAGTGAGATTCACAACTAATGATCTTGATTTGTGTAAAACAGTTGGGCCCATTTCTCTGGCTAATGGACACCATCCTCTGCTAAAAGACCTTTGATTTTGAATCCCTTATTACAAGCAAGGTCAATAATCCTGTTGCGTTCATTAACAGCAGAGAGAACCCTGTTAACAGTCAAATTCTCAACTAGACACTTCCATGTTCCTTGGGAACAGTGAGATTCGCAACTAATGGTCCTGATTTGTGTAATCCAGTTGGGCCCATTTCTCTGGCTAATGGACACCATTCTCTGCTAAAAGACCTTTGATTTTGAATCCCTTAATACAAGCAAGGTCAATAATCCTGTTGCGTTCATTAACAGCAGAGAGAACCCTGTTAACAGTCAAATTCTCAACAAGACACTTCCACGTTCCTAGTGAACAGTGAGATTCACAACTAATGATCCTGATTTGAGTAATCCAATGGGGTCCATTTCTTTGGCTTCAGCAACAGGTGAGCCCCAGTGGCCTAATAGATAAATTACTGGCCTCCTAAGCCAGGGATTGTGGGTTCGAGTCCCAGCTGGGGTGTGTCAGATCAGCAGAGTGGCGCAGCGGAAGCGTGCTGGGCCCATAACTCAGAGGTCGATGGATCAAAACCATCCTCTGCAAGGACCAATGATTTTGAATCCCCTAATACAAGCAAGGTCAATCAATGTGGTGTGTTCATGTATAGTAATTGTGTATTTTGAGATTCTCAACTTGACACTTCCTAGTTCTTTGTGAACAGTGAGATTCACAACTAATGATCCTGATTTGAGTAATCCAATGTGGTCCATTTCCCTGGCTTCAGCAACACCTGAGCCCCAGTGGCCTAATAGATAAGACACTGGCCTCCTAAACCAAGGATTGTGGGTTCGAGTCCCAGCTTGGGTGCGTCTGATCAGCAGAGTGGCGCAGCGGAAGCGTGCTGGGCCCATAACCCAGAGGTCGATGGATGGAAACCATCCTCTGCTAGGACCAATGATTTTGAATCCCCTAATACAAGCAAGGTCAATCAATGTGTTGTGTTCATGCATAGTAATTGTGTATTTTGAAATTCTCAACTCGACACTTCCTAGTTCTTTGTGAACAGTGAGATTCACAACTAATGATCCTGATTTGTGTAATCCAGTTGGGCCCATTTCTCTGGCTAATGGACACCATCCTCTGCTAAAAGACCTTTGATTTTGAATCCCTTAATACAAGCAAGGTCAATAATCCTGTTGGGTTCATTAACAGCAGAGAGAACCCTGTTAACAGTCAAATTCTCAACTAGACACTTCCACGTTCCTAGTGAACAGTGAGATTCACAACTAATGATCCTGATTTGAGTAATCCAATGGGGTCCATTTCCCTGGTTTCAGCAACACCTGAGCCCCAGTGGCCTAATAGATAAGACACTGGCCCCATAAGCCAGGTATTGTGGGTTCGAGTCCCAGCTGGGGTGCGTTTGATCACCAGAGTGGCGCAGCGGATGCGTGCTGGGCCCATAACCCAGAGGTCGATGGATCGAAACCATCCTCTGCTAGGACCAATGATTTTGAATCCCCTAATACAAGCAAGGTCAATCAATGTGTTGTGTTCATGTATAGTAATTGTGTATTTTGAGATTCTCAACTCGACACTTCCTAGTTCTTTGTGAACAGTGAGATTCACAACTAATGATCCTGATTTGTGTAATCCAGTTGGGCCCATTTCTCTGGCTAATGGACACCATCCTCTGCTAAAAGACCTTTGATTTTGAATCCCTTAATACAAGCAAGGTCAATAATCCTGTTGGGTTCATTAACAGCAGAGAGAACCCTGTTAACAGTCAAATTCTCAACTAGACACCTCCACGTTCCTAGTGAACAGTGAGATTCACAACTAATGATCTTGATTTGAGTAATCCAATGGGGTCCATTTCTCTGGCTTCAGCAACAGGTGAGCCCCAGTGGCCTAATAGATAAATTACTGGCCTCTTAAGCCAGCGATTGTGGGTTCGAGTCCCAGCTGGGGTGTGTCAGATCAGCAGAGTGGCGCAGCGGAAGCGTGCTGGGCCCATAACCCAGAGGTCGATGGATCGAAACCATCCTCTGCTATGACCAATGATTTTGAATCCCCTAATACAAGCAAGGTCAATCAATGTGTTGTGTTCATGTATAGTAATTGTGTATTTTGAGATTCTCAACTCGACACTTCCTAGTCCTTTGTGAACAGTGAGATTCACAACTAATGATCTTGATTTGTGTAATCCAGTTGGGTCCATTTCTCTGGCTAATGGACACCATCCTCTGCTAAAAGACCTTTGATTTTGAATCCCTTAATACAAGCAAGGTCAATAATCCTGTTGCGTTCATTAACAGCAGAGAGAACCCTGTTAACAGTCAAATTCTCAACTAGACACTTCCACGTTCCTAGTGAACAGTGAGATTCACAACTAATGATCCTGATTTGAGTAATCCAATGGGGTCCATTTCTCTGGAGTCATGAACAGCTGAGCCCCAGTGGCCTAATAGATAAGTCACTGGCCTCCTAAGCCAGGGATTGTGGGTTCAAGTCCCAGCTGGGGTGCGTCTGATCAGCAGAGTGGCGCAGCGGAAGCGTGCTGGGCCCATAACCCAGAGGTCGATGGATCGAAACCATCCTCTGCTAGGACCAATAATTTTGAATCCCTCAATACAAGCAAGGTCAATCAATGTGTTGTGTTCATGTATAGTAATTGTGTATTTTGAGATACTCAACTCGACACTTCCTAGTTCTTTGTGAACAGTGAGATTCACAACTAATGATCTTAATTTGTGTAATCCAGTTGGGCCCATTTCTCTGGCTAATGGACACCATCCTCTGCTAAAAGACCTTTGATTTTGAATCCCTTAATACAAGCAAGGTCAATAATCCTGTTGCGTTCATTAACAGCAGAGAGAACCCTGTTAACAGTCAAGTTCTCAACTAGACACTTCCAAGTTCCTTGTGAACAGTGAGATTTGCAACTAATGGTCCTGATTTCTGTAATCCAGTTGGGCCCATTTCTCTGGCTAATGGACACCATCCTCTGCTAAAAGACCTTTGATTTTGAATCCCTTAATACAAGCAAGGTCAATAATCCTGTTGCGTTCATTAACAGCAGAGAGAACCCTGTTAACAGTCAAATTCTCAACTACACACTTCCACGTTCCTAGTGAACAGTGAGATTCACAACTAATGATCCTGATTTGAGTAATCCAATGGGGTCCATTTCTCTGGCTTCAGCAACATCTGAGCCCCAGTGGCCTAATAGATAAGACACTGGCCCCATAAGCCAGAGATTGTGGGTTCGAGTCCCAGCTGGGGTGTGTCTGATCAGCAGTGTGGCGCAGCGGAAGCGTGCTGGGCCCATAACCCAGAGGTCGATGGATCGAAACCATCCTCTGCTATGACCAATGATTTTGAATCCCCCAATACAAGCAAGGTCAATCAATGTGTTGTGTTCATGTATAGTAATTGTGTATTTTGAGATTCTCAACTCGACACTTCCTAGTTCTTTGTGAACAGTGAGATTCAAAACTAATGATCTTGATTTGTGTAAAACAGTTGGGCCCATTTCTCTGGCTAATGGACACCATCCTCTGCTAAAAGACCTTTGATTTTGAATCCCTTATTACAAGCAAGGTCAATAATCCTGTTGCGTTCATTAACAGCAGAGAGAACCCTGTTAACAGTCAAATTCTCAACTAGACACTTCCATGTTCCTTGGGAACAGTGAGATTCGCAACTAATGGTCCTGATTTGTGTAATCCAGTTGGGCCCATTTCTCTGGCTAATGGACACCATTCTCTGCTAAAAGACCTTTGATTTTGAATCCCTTAATACAAGCAAGGTCAATAATCCTGTTGCGTTCATTAACAGAAGAGAGAGAACCCTGTTAACAGTCAAATTCTCAACAAGACACTTCCACGTTCCTAGTGAACAGTGAGATTCACAACTAATGATCCTGATTTGAGTAATTCAATGTGGTCCATTTCTCTGGCTTCAGCAACGCCTGAGCCCCAGTGGCCTAATAGATAAGACACTAGCCCTCTAAGCTAAGGATTGTGGGTTCGAGTCCCAGCTGGGGTACATCTGATCAGCAGAGTGGCGCAGCGGAAGCGTGCTGGTCCCATAACCCAGAAGTCGATGGATGGAAACCATCCTCTGATAGGACCAATGATTTTGAATCCCCTAATACAAGCAAGGTCAATCAATGTGTTGTGTTCATGTATAGTAATTGTGTATTTTGAGATTCTCAACTCGACACTTCCTAGTTCTTTGTGAACAGTGAGATTCACAACTAATGATCCTGATTTGTGTAATCCAGTTGGGCCCATTTCTCTGGCTAATGGACACCATCCTCTGCTAAAAGACCTTTGATTTTGAATCCCTTAATACAAGCAAGGTCAATAATCCTGTTGCGTTCATTAACAGCAGAGAGAACCCTGTTAACAGTCAAATTCTCAACTAGACACTTCCACGTTCCTAGTGAACAGTGAGATTCACAACTAATGATCCTGATTTGAGTAATCCAATGGGGTCCATTTCTTTGGCTTCAGCAACAGGTGAGCCCCAGTGGCCTAATAGATAAATTACTGGCCTCCTAAGCCGGGGATTGTGGGTTCGAGTCCCAGCTGGGGTGTGTCAGATCAGCAGAGTGGCGCAGCGGAAGCGTGCTGGGCCCATAACTCAGAGGTCGATGGATCAAAACCATCCTCTGCAAGGACCAATGATTTTGAATCCCCTAATACAAGCAAGGTCAATCAATGTGGTGTGTTCATGTATAGTAATTGTGTATTTTGAGATTCTCAACTCGACACTTCCTAGTTCTTTGTGAACAGTGAGATTCACAACTAATGATCCTGATTTGAGTAATCCAATGTGGTCCATTTCCCTGGCTTCAGCAACACCTGAGCCCCAGTGGCCTAATAGATAAGACACTGGCCTCCTAAGCCAAGGATTGTGGGTTCGAGTCCCAGCTTGGGTGCGTCTGATCAGCAGAGTGGCGCAGCGGAAGCGTGCTGGGCCCATAACCCAGAGGTCGATGGATCGAAACCATCCTCTGCTAGGACCAATGATTTTGAATCCCCTAATACAAGCAAGGTCAATCAATGTGTTGTGTTCATGTATAGTAATTGTGTATTTTGAGATTCTCAACTCGACACTTCCTAGTTCTTTGTGAACAGTGAGATTCACAACTAATGATCCTGATTTGTGTAATCCAGTTGGGCCCATTTCTCTGGCTAATGGACACCATCCTCTGCTAAAAGACCTTTGATTTTGAATCCCTTAATACAAGCAAGGTCAATAATCCTGTTGCGTTCATTAACAGCAGAGAGAACCCTGTTAACAGTCAAGTTCTCAACTCGACTCTTCCTAGTTCTTTGTGAACAGTGAGATTCACAACTAATGATCCTGATTTGTGTAATCCAGTTGGGCCCATTTCTCTGGCTAATGGACACCATCCTCTGCTAAAAGACCTTTGATTTTGAATCCCTTAATACAAGCAAGGTCAATAATCCTGTTGGGTTCATTAACAGCAGAGAGAACCCTGTTAACAGTCAAATTCTCAACTAGACACTTCCACGTTCCTAGTGAACAGTGAGATTCACAACTAATGATCCTGATTTGAGTAATCCAATGGGGTCCATTTCTCTGGCTTCAGCAACAGGTGAGCCCCAGTGGCCTAATAGATAAATTACTGGCCTCCTAAGCCAGGGATTGTGGGTTCGAGTCCCAGCTGGGGTGTGTCAGATCAGCAGAGTGGCGCAGCGTAAGCGTGTTGGGCCCATAACACAGAGGTCGATGGATTGAAACCATCCTCTGCAAGGACCAATGATTTTGAATCCCCTAATACAAGCAAGGTCAATCAATGTGTTGTGTTCATGTATAGTAATTGTGTATTTTGAGATTCTCAACTCGACACTTCCTAGTTCTTTGTGAACAGTGAGATTCACAACTAATGATCTTGATTTGTTTAATCCAGTTGGGTCCATTTCTCTGGCTAATGGACACCATCCTCTGCTAAAAGACCTTTGATTTTGAATCCCTTAATACAAGCAAGGTCAATAATCCTGTTGCGTTCATTAACAGCAGAGAGAACCCTGTTAACAGTCAAATTCTCAACTAGACACTTCCAAGTTCCTTGTGAACAGTTAGATTCGCAACTAATGGTCCTGATTTGTGTAATCCAGTTGGGCCCATTTCTCTGGCTAATGGACACCATCCTCTGCTAAAAGACCTTTGATTTTGAATCCCTTAATACAAGCAAGGTCAATAATCCTGTTGCGTTCATTAACAGCAGAGAGAAACCTGTTAACAGTCAAATTCTCAACTAGACACTTCCTAGTTCTTTGTGAACAGTGAGATTCACAACTAATGATCCTGATTTGTGTAATCCAGTTGGGCCCATTTCTCTGGCTAATGGACACCATCCTCTGCTAAAAGACCTTTGATTTTGAATCCCTTAATACAAGCAAGGTCAATAATCCTTTTGCATTCATTAACAGCAGAGAGAACCCTGTTAACAGTCAAATTCTCAACTAGACACTTCCACGTTCCTAGTGAACAGTGAGATTCACAACTAATGATCCTGATTTGAGTAATCCAATGGGGTCCATTTCTCTGGCTTCAGCAACGGTTGAGCCCCAGTGGCCTAATAGATAGGACACTGACCCCCTAAGCCAGGGATTGTGGGTTCGAGTCCTAGCTGGGGTGCGTCTGATCAGCAGAGTGGCGCAGCGGAAGCGTGCTGGGCCCATAACCCAGAGGTCGATGGATCAAAACCCTCGTCTGCTAGGACCAATAATTTTGAATCCCCTAATACAAGCAAGGTCAATCAATGTGTTGTGTTCATGTATAGTAATTGTGTGTTTTGAGATTCTCAACTCGACACTTCCTAGTTCTTTGTGAACAGTGAGATTCACAACTAATGATCCTGATTTGTGTAATCCAGTTGGGCCCATTTCTCTGGCTAATGGACACCATCCTCTGCTAAAAGACCTTTGATTTTGAATCCCTTAATACAAGCAAGGTCAATAATCCTGTTGCGTTCATTAACAGCAGAGAGAACCCTGTTAACAGTCAAGTTCTCAACTCGACTCTTCCTAGTTCTTTGTGAACAGTGAGATTCACAACTAATGATCCTGATTTCTGTAATCCAGTTGGGCCCATTTCTCTGGCTAATGGACACCATCCTCTGCTAAAAGACCTTTGATTTTGAATCCCTTAATACAAGCAAGGTCAATAATCCTGTTGGGTTCATTAACAGCAGAGAGAACCCTGTTAACAGTCAAATTCTCAACTAGACACTTCCACGTTCCTAGTGAACAGTGAGATTCACAACTAATGATCCTGATTTGAGTAATCCAATGGGGTCCATTTCTCTGGCTTCAGCAACAGGTGAGCCCCAGTGGCCTAATAGATAAATTACTGGCCTCCTAAGCCAGGGATTGTGGGTTCGAGTCCCAGCTGGGGTGTGTCAGATCAGCAGAGTGGCGCAGCGTAAGCGTGTTGGGCCCATAACACAGAGGTCGATGGATTGAAACCATCCTCTGCAAGGACCAATGATTTTGAATCCCCTAATACAAGCAAGGTCAATCAATGTGTTGTGTTCATGTATAGTAATTGTGTGTTTTGAGATTCTCAACTCGACACTTCCTAGTTCTTTGTGAACAGTGAGATTCACAACTAATGATCCTGATTTGTGTAATCCAGTTGGGCCCATTTCTCTGGCTAATGGACACCATCCTCTGCTAAAAGACCTTTGATTTTGAATCCCTTAATACAAGCACGGACAATAATCCTGTTGGGTTCATTAACAGCAGAGAGAACCCTGTTAACAGTCAAATTCTCAACTAGACACTTCCACGTTCCTAGTGAACAGTGAGTTTCACAACTAATGAACTTGATTTGAGTAATTCAATGGGGTCCATTTCTCTGGAGTCATCAACAGCTGAGCCACAGTGGCAGAATAGATAAGACACTGGCCCCATAAGCCAGGGATTGTGGGTTCGAGTCCCAGCTGGGGTGCGTTTGATCAGCAGAGTGGCGCAGCGGAAGCGTGCTGGGCCCATAACCGTTGAAACCATCCTCTGCTAGGACCAATGTTTTTGAATCTCCCAATACAAGCAAGGTCAATCAATATGTTGTGTTCATGTATAGTAATTGTGTATTTTGACATTCTCAACTCGACACTTCCTAGTTCTTTGTGAACAGTGAAATTCACAACTAATGATCTTGATTTGTGTAATCCAATGGGGTCCATTTCTCTGGGTTCAGCAACACCTGAGCCCCAGTGGCCTAATAGATAAGACACTGGCCCCATAAGCCAGAGATTGTGGGTTCGATTCTCAGCTGGGGTGCGTCTGATCAGCAGAGTGGCGCAGCGGAAGCGTGCTGGGCCCATAACTTAGAGGTCGATGGATCGAAACCATCCTCTGCTATGACCAATGATTTTGAATCCCCCAATACAAGCAAGGTCAATCAATGTGTTGTGTTCATGTATAGTAATTGTGTATTTTGAGATTCTCAACTCGACACTTCCTAGTTCTTTGTGAACAGTGAGATTCACAACTAATGATCCTGATTTGTGTAATCCAGTTGGGCCCATTTCTCTGGCTAATGGACACCATCCTCTGCTAAAAGACCTTTGATTTTGAATCCCTTAATACAAGCAAGGTCAATAATCCTGTTGCGTTCATTAACAGCAGAGAGAACCCTGTTAACAGTCAAATTCTCAACTAGACACTTCCACGTTCCTAGTGAACAGTGAGATTCACAACTAATGAACTTGATTTGAGTAATCCAATGGGGTCCATTTCTCTGGAGTCATCAACAGCTGAGCCCCAGTGGCCTAATAGATAAATTACTGGCCTCCTAAGCCAGGGATTGTGGGTTCGAGTCCCAGCTGGGGTGTGTCAGATCAGCAGAGTGGCGCAGCGGAAGCGTGCTGGGCCCATAACACAGAGGTCGATGGATCGAAACCATCCTCTGCAAGACCAATGATTTTGAATCCCCTAATACAAGCAAGGTCAATCAATGTGTTGTGTTCATGTACAGTAATTGTGTATTTTGAGATTCTCAACTCGACACTTCCTAGTTCTTTGTGAACAGTGAGATTCACAACTAATGATCTTGATTTGTGTAATCCAGTTGGGTCCCATTTCTCTGGCTAATGGACACCATCCTCTGCTAAAAGACCTTTGATTTTGAATCCCTTAATACAAGCAAGGTCAATAATCCTGTTGCGTTCATTAACAGCAGAGAGAACCCTGTTAACAGTCAAATTCTCAACTAGACACTTCCAAGTTCCTTGTGAACAGTGAGATTCGCAACTAATGGTCCTGATTTGTGTAATCCAGTTGGGCCCATTTCTCTGGCTAATGGACACCATCCTCTGCTAAAAGACCTTTGATTTTGAATCCCTTAATACAAGCAAGGTCAATAATCCTGTTGCGTTCATTAACAGCAGAGAGAACCCTGTTAACAGTCAAATTCTCAACTAGACACTTCCAAGTTCCTTGTGAACAGTGAGATTCGCAACTAATGGTCCTGATTTGTGTAATCCAGTTGGGCCCATTTCTCTGGCTAATGGACACCATCCTCTGCTAAAAGACCTTTGATTTTGAATCCCTTAATACAAGCAAGGTCAATAATCCTGTTGCGTTCATTAACAGCAGAGAGAACCCTGTTAACAGTCAAATTCTCAACTAGACACTTCCACGTTCCTAGTGAACAGTGAGATTCACAACTAATGATCCTGATTTGAGTAATCCAATGGGGTCCATTTCTCTGGCTTCAGCAACAGCCTGAGCCCCAGTGGCCTAATAGATAAGACACTGGCCCCATAAGCCAGGGATTGTGGGTTCGAGTCCCAGCTGGGGTGCGTCTGATCAGCAGAGTGGCGCAGCGGAAGCGTGCTGGGCCCATAACCCAGAGGTCGATGGATCGAAACCATCCTCTGCTAGGACCAATGATTTTGAATCCCCTAATACAAGCAAGGTCAATCAATGTGTTGTGTTCATGTATAGTAATTGTGTATTTTGAGATTCTCAACTCGACACTTCCTAGTTCTTTGTGAACAGTGAGATTCACAACTAATGATCCTGATTTCTGTAATCCAGTTGGGCCCATTTCTCTGGCTAATGGACACCATCCTCTGCTAAAAGACCTTTGATTTTGAATCCCTTAATACAAGCAAGGTCAATAATCCTGTTGCGTTCATTAACAGCAGAGAGAACCCTGTGAACAGTCAAATTCTCAACTAGACACTTCCACGTTCCTAGTGAACAGTGAGATTCACAACTAATGATCCTGATTTGAGTAATCCAATGGGGTCCATTTCTCTGGCTTCAGCAACAGCCTAAGCCCCAGTGGCCTAATAGATAAGACACTGGCCCCATAAGCCAGGGATTGTGGGTTCGAGTCCCAGCAGGGGTGCGTCTGATCAGCAGAGTGGCGCAGCGGAAGCGTGCTGGGCCCATAACCCAGAGGTCGATGGATCGAAACCATCCTCTGCTATGACCAATGATTTTGAATCCCCCAATACAAGCAAGGTCAATCAATGTGTTGTGTTCATGTATAGTAATTGTGTATTTTGAGATTCACAACTCGACACTTCCTAGTTCTTTGTGAACAGTGAGATTCACAACTAATGATCTTGATTTGTGTAATCCAGTTGAGCCCATTTCTCTGGCTAATGGACACCATCCTCTGCTAAAAGACCTTTGATTTTGAATCCCTTAATACAAGCAAGGTCAATAATCCTGTTGCGTTCATTAACAGCAGAGAGAACCCTGTTAACAGTCAAGTTCTCAACTAGACACTTCCAAGTTCCTTGTGAACAGTGAGATTCACAACTAATGGTCCTGATTTCTGTAATCCAGTTGGGCCCATTTCTATGGCTAATGGACACCATCCTCTGCTAAAAGACCTTTGATTTTGAATCCCTTAATACAAGCAAGGTCAATAATCCTTTTGCATTCATTAACAGCAGAGAGAACCCTGTTAACAGTCAAATTCTCAACTAGACACTTCCACGTTCCTAGTGAACAGTGAGATTCACAACTAATGATCCTGATTTGAGTAATCCAATGGGGTCCATTTCTCTGGCTTCAGCAACGGTTGAGCCCCAGTGGCCTAATAGATAGGACACTGGCCTCCTAAGCTAGGGATTGTGGGTTCGAGTACCAGCTGGGATGTGTCTGATCAGCAGAGTGGCGCAGCGGAAGCGTGCTGGGCCCATAACCCAGAGGTCGATGGATCGAAACCATCCTCTGCTAGCACCAATGATTTTGAATCCCCTAATACAAGCAAGGTCAATCAATGTGTTGTGTTCATGTATAGTAATTGTGTATTTTGAGATTCTCAACTCGACACTTCCTAGTTCTTTGTGAACAGTGAGATTCACAACTAATGATCTTGATTTGTGTAATCCAGTTGGGTCCATTTCTCTGGCTAATGGACACCATCCTCTGCTAAAAGACCTTTGATTTTGAATCCCTTAATACAAGCAAGGTCAATAATCCTGTTGCGTTCATTAACAGCAGAGAGAACCCTGTTAACAGTCAAATTCTCAACTAGACACTTCCAAGTTCCTTGTGAACAGTGAGATTCGCAACTAATGGTCCTGATTTGTGTAATCCAGTTGGGCCCATTTCTCTGGCTAATGGACACCATCCTCTGCTAAAAGACCTTTGATTTTGAATCCCTTAATACAAGCAAGGTCAATAATCCTGTTGCGTTCATTAACAGCAGAGAGAAACCTGTTAACAGTCAAATTCTCAACTAGACACTTCCTAGTTCTTTGTGAACAGTGAGATTCACAACTAATGATCCTGATTTGTGTAATCCAGTTGGGCCCATTTCTCTGGCTAATGGACACCATCCTCTGCTAAAAGACCTTTGATTTTGAATCCCTTAATACAAGCAAGGTCAATAATCCTGTTGCGTTCATTAACAGCAGAGAGAACCCTGTTAACAGTCAAATTCTCAACTAGACACTTCCACGTTCCTAGTGAACAGTGAGATTCACAACTAATGATCCTGATTTGAGTAATCCAATGGGGTCCATTTCTCTGGCTTCAGCAACGGTTGAGCCCCAGTGGCCTAATAGATAGGACACTGACCTCCTAAGCCAGGGATTGTGGGTTCGAGTCCCAGCTGGGGTGCGTCTGATCAGCAGAGTGGCGCAGCGGAAGCGTGCTGGGCCCATAACCCAGAGGTCGATGGATCGAAACCCTCGTCTGCTAGGACCAATAATTTTGAATCCCGTAATACAAGCAAGGTCAATCAATGTGTTGTGTTCATGTATAGTAATTGTGTATTTTGAGATTCTCAACTCGACACTTCCTAGTTCTTTGTGAACAGTGAAATTCACAACTAATGATCTTGATTTGTGTAATCCAATGGGGTCCATTTCTCTGGGTTCAGCAACACCTGAGCCCCAGTGGCCTAATAGATAAGACACTGGCCCCATAAGCCAGAGATTGTGGGTTCGATTCTCAGCTGGGGTGCGTCTGATCAGCAGAGTGGCGCAGGGGAAGCGTGCTGGGTCCATAACCCAGAGGTCGATGGATCGAAACCATCCTCTGCTATGACCAATGATTTTGAATCCCCCAATACAAGCAAGGTCAATCAATGTGTTGTGTTCATGTATAGTAATTGTGTATTTTGAGATTCTCAACTCGACACTTCCTAGTTCTTTGTGAACAGTGAGATTCACAACTAATGATCCTGATTTGTGTAATCCAGTTGGGCCCATTTTTCTGGCTAATGGACACCATCCTCTGCTAAAAGACCTTTGATTTTGAATCCCTTAATACAAGCAAGGTCAATAATCCTGTTGCGTTCATTAACAGCAGAGAGAACCCTGTTAACAGTCAAATTCTCAACTAGACACTTCCAAGTTCCTTGTGAACAGTGAGATTCGCAACTAATGGTCCTGATTTGTGTAATCCAGTTGGGCCCATTTCTCTGGCTAATGGACACCATTCTCTGCTAAAAGACCTTTGATTTTGAATCCCTTAATACA